>CM050171.1:55124541-55542041 GCA_027410445.1 Discoglossus pictus | reverse complement strand
GCAATGGTATCTAATAGCTTGACTATGGATGATGGCTTGTTTCTTGTGGGAGGGATGCTGTGTAGGTAGCTTCATCTGTCTGGGGGTTTCTTATATACAGATAAGTAGAGAGTGCCATTGGTGATGGATATAGTAGTGTTTAGAAAGTTTACCTGTTCTGTAGAGAAATCCATTTTAATTTTCATAGATGGATGGAAAGTGTTAAATGAACTGTGAATGTCTCTGAGTTTGCTTTCTCTTTCTGTCCATATGATGAACAGATCATCTATGTAATAGTATTTGTATGGTTTGTAAATGGATACAGATAAAAATGTTTCTTCTAGTTGGCCATAAATAGGTTGGGGTATTGTAGAGCTATTTTGGTACCCATAGCAGTCCCCATCATCTGTAGGTAGGTATCTTGGTTAAAAGTAAAATAGTTGTGGGTAAGGATATATTCTATTAGTTTAACAATAACATCAGGGCCATATTTAAGGTTTTGCATATTTGTTGAAAGAAACTTAACTCATGGCTCAGTGCCATCTTTGTGTGGGATGTTGCTATAAAGAGACTCTATATTGATGTTAACAAGTAGTATGTTGGCAGATAGGTCTTTAACTTGACTGAGTTTGATGAGAAAGTCAGTAATGTCTTGTATATAGCTACTGGTGTTACTAACTAATGGCTTAAGGATGTTTTCAACAAAGCCAGATATCTGTTCAGTCAGTGTGTCCATACCTGTAACACTTGCTCTCCCTGGGTTGCCTGGTTTGTGGATTTTTGGCAGTATGTAGAAAGTCGCAGTTGTTGGATTGGTGGGTATGAGTTGTTCTAATTCTTGATATATTTGATGTATATTTTTAAGAAATGTGTTGATGAGTTTCTTAGGTTAAATAGCCTATTTTTCTGTAGAGCCCTGGTCCAGTTTCTGTAGTCCTGAGTATTCAAAATATAATATAAACAAAAAATAAACACATTTATACATATATATATACAGTAAAATCCTGATTATCAGGCACACAAGCAACTGGCACCTGCCTCTATTCCCTGATTGACAAAAACTCTCACTTAACCGCCATTATCATACAACCAGCATCCAATCTTTTTTTTTATAAATGTCAACTTTTTTCTGTTTTTTTTTTAGCTTTAAATGATTAGAAAGCAGTAGCTGTTTAATAGATAGTTTAAGGGTTTTTAGGGGGGTTACGATTAATTAGGCTACATAAAACCGTGACTCTCAAGCAATGGAAACTACACTTATCCGGCAATAGGCAGTCCCCATGGGTGCTGGATAATGGGGAGTTTACTGTATATTGAATCCAATTGCTTCCAATTTAAAAAATATAAATGCATTTAAAAAATAATATATTGTTATATATATAAATATAATGGTTATGGCACTTGTTCTCACTCATTATAATAATCATGATGTTATCATTTCATATTGGTTGCTAGAACAGTTTCTCATTCGTAAAGCTTGGTTGGGGTACTCCCTATACTGAAATCTTTTGGGGATATGGCAGGATTTATGAATTTTGGCTGAGTGCCGTAATATTGCGAGTAAAATAACATAAACGTGTAACATAGGGCAAAAAGCTCACACAGACGATTTACGGGTATACTGCAAATTACACTGATCGCTTTGCATGGGGACCTTACTTCTCATTGTAACAATGTCATCTAGTTCTAAATGCATATTTTCACTGTTCACATCTCTTTTCAGGCCCTCATCTTGCCAACCACTTCAAAAATAAAATTGGCACAATCAGACATGACATCTTTACATCCCACACCACAGACACATTCCACTTTTGCCTTCCTCTTATCTGATGACCTGCTCCCTTGCAAATGGAATCCAAAAAAAGACACCAATGGCAGATTCATAATCCTAGTTGGTACACTGTATAACCAAACTGTAACAATAGTAAATGTGTATACACCAGACACAAACAGAAAATAGTTCTTCAATAGACTTGGTGAGAAGGTGCTAGAAATTAAGCAAGCTATATTCAGTATGGGAAATTATTACAATGTACTGTAGCTCTAAAGAACAACTTACACACATTTAGAGACTTATTAAATTAACAACTGGTTACAAATACTGATTACAAATAATGCATATCCATGATTACTGGAGATGCCAAGATCCTACACAGTGGAATTATACTTTCTATTCTCAGGTACATACAGTAAAAGCAATTCTAGGATACATTACATCATGATAGACAAAAAATTACTACCACATATTTTGAGTATGTTGATTCATAATAAAGAATGGTGGGATCATGCCATGAAGTCAGTCCAGTAACTGGTGCATAAAAGGAAATATAATAAGAGTTCATTATGTTAGAATATTAATTAATACGGCAATAAAAATACATTGACTAATAACACAGACCAGATTAATCCAATATGGGAAGTTAAAACATAAAACTGTTGAGGCACAGTAATTAGTATATCAATATAATAATTGTGGACCAAGAACGCTGTCTGGAACGTTTGCAATGTTGGTAACGCAGTTGCAATCTCGCAAACCGAGGCGGGCCGTGTACAGCGCACGACTTAGGCTGGATGAGCGCCAGAGGCGCTCATCTGCAGAGCCTGGCAAAGTGATGTGAGCCGTCGACCACGAGCTCGCGGGAATTACCATCCACCTTGGGACTCTCATCTCTCCCTCTGCGGGACTCTCATCTCCCCCTCTTCTGCCTCTGCTGCCATTATGTCCGGTAATCGCGAGGCCCGCAGGCCTCTCATCCCCCTCCCTACTAATCCCATTGGGCCACAATCCTCATCCTCCCTCCTAACCCTTTTATCCTCCATCCATTCTCCCTCTCCAAAAACATCCCCTTTCCCCTCTATCTTCTCTTCTTACCATCATCACTGAGCTCCTGCTGTGCTGCAGCGAGTCCTCTGCCTGTGTCCGGTACCAGCATATGCTAATTATGTGACGTAATATGCTCGTCATCTCATTAACATATGCTGGTTCTGGACACAGGCAGAAGACGTGCTGCAGCACAGCAGGAGCTCAGCGATGAAGGTAAGAAGAGAGGAGAGAGAGGAAAGGGGAGGTTTTGGAGAGGGGGAGAAGGGTGGAGGATAAAGGGGGAAGGATGGAGAATAAGGGGGAAAGGGAGGAGGAGGATGAGACACGAGGGAGAGGTGGGCCAAACGTAGACGCAAGGGAGGGAGAGGAGGGTAAAAAGGAGACATGAGGGAGGGAGAGGAGGGGAAAAAATACACAAGGGAGGGAGATTAGGGGGGAAAGGAGACACAAGGGAGGGAGAGGAGGGGGAAAAAGGAGACACAAGAGAGGGAGAGGTGAGGAAAAGGAGATACGCGGGAGGGAGGGGTGGGGAAAAGAAGACACAAGGGAGGGAGAGGTTGGGGAAAAAAGGGTCACAAGGGAGGGAGGGGTTGGGGAAAAGGAGACACAAGGGAGGGAGAGGTGTGGGGAAAAGGAGAGACAAGGGAGGGAGAGGTGGGGGGAAAAGGAGACACAAGGGAGGGAGAGGTGGGGAAAAAAGGAGAAACAAAGGAGGGAGTGGTGGGGGAAAAAAAGAGGCACAAGGGAGGGAGAGGTGGGGGAAAAGGAGATGCAAGGGAGGGAGAGAAGGGGAAAAAGGAGACAAAAGGGGGGGGTAATGAGACACAAGGGAAAGCAAGAAGGGGTAATGCCATTGCCACATTTAAATTTTATTCCCGTCATTTTTTATGGGTAATTTCCTAGTGTTCATATAAAGGGAAATTAAAATGTCAAAGATTAGGAGTCCTTACAATTGATCTCAATCAATTGGTCATACAACAAAAATAGATACCAAAATTGATGCTTTTAGCAAAAATCATTAAAACGAGAGGAGAAATTAATTTATTACGTACACGCTAGAGATGTCGCGAACAGTTCGCCCGCTGACTATTCGCTGCGATTTTGGCATGTTCGTGTTCGCAGCGGACGGCGAACACATGCGCTTTTCAGTTCGCCCCCAATACTTTTATCATTGAGGAAACTTTGACCCTGCACCTCACAGTCAGCAGACACAATCTAATTGCATATGCCTGCCTGCCAGCATGTGTGTGTGACAGGCTAACACCTAACAGCTTATATTGTGCTTATTTTCACTACTCATACCTGGTGGTGTACCATACATTGAAAACAACCATTTTTTTCCTGTAATCTAATTTCAGTTGCTTGCCTGTGTCAGGCTCACAGCTTATATTGTGCTCAGTGAAATAAAACAACACTTTTTTGACTGTAATAGATTGAATAGCAATTGCCTGCCTACAGGCGTGTGTGTGAAGCCTATTGCATCTACTCTGCCAACTTTTGCCAGTGCACAGTGATACGTCATATCTGGTGCAACCGTAGTGTACAGTGACATAAAACAACACTTTTTTGACTGTAATAGATTGAATAGCAATTGCCTGCCTACAGGTGTGTGTGTGAAACCTATTGCATCTACTCTGCCAACTTTTGCCAGTGCACAGTGATACGTCATATCTGGTGCAACCGTAGTGTACAGTGACATAAAAAAACACTTTTTTGACTGTAATAGATTGAATAGCAATTGCCTGCCTACAGGCGTGTGTGTGAAGCCTATTGCATCTACTCTGCCAACTTTTGCCAGTGCACAGTGATACGTCATATCTGGTGCAACCATAGTGTACAGTGACATAAAACAACACTTTTTTTACTGTAATCGATTGAACATCAGTTGCCTGCCTACAGGCGTGTGTGTGAGGCCTACAGCGCCTACTCTGCCAACTTTTGCCAGTGCACAGTGACACTCATATGTGTTGGCACCTTAGATTGCACGCGCAGTGCCCCAAATCTGAAGTGGGAGGACCGACCAAGCATCTTTTTCCATCTCCCGATTCCAAAAATCCATGCCATATACACGTCACCTAATAGTGGACGTAACAGGGATTAAACCGATAGGAATAGTACTACTTAACAGTACACACCTTATAATAATGCAGACAGAGGCAACGCCGAGAGAGGAGTCTGAACAAGAGGAGTCAGAGGAGGAAGGGGGCTTTGAGGAGGTGGAAGACCAAACACAGCAGGCGTCCCAGGGGGCTTGTTGTCACCTTTCGGGGACTCTTGGTGGCTGGGTGGAGGAAGAGACCTTCAATGACATCAGTGAGGACAAGACGGGACGTGGCTAGCTTGGTATCCAACCGTGTGCAAATGGGGAGTTTGCGGTTGTGCAAAGGGACTGTTTGCTGTTGTTTGCGGTGCATTAAACGGGGAGATTGGTCTGTTACTGTGAAGCGGGTGTAACCCTTACACTACCTGATCGATACAACATCATACCTGATGTTTTAAAGCATGTTATTCCAAACAATTTAGGAATGTTAGGTGATTTATGCCCTTTATGGCTTAAAACCAGACTCTGCATCAACTATGTAATATTCCGTGGGAGTTTTGCCATGGATCCCCCTCCGGCATGCCACAGTGCAGGTGTTAGTCCCCTTGAAACAACTTTCCCATCACTATTGTGGCCAGAAAGAGTCCCTGTGGGTTTTGACATTCGCCTGCCCTTTGAAGTCTATGGCAGTTCGCCGGGTTCGCTCGTTCGCGAACATTAGATGGAAGTTTGCGTCCTCTGTTCGCAAACCTAAAATTTGATGTTCGCGACATCACTAGTACACACCTAATACTATATTGGTTAGCTGTTTACAAAATTCATTTATTAAGTACATTACAGACAAACTGTTAAATGTTTAGATCTAGACAGAGAAGGTCTGTCATGATTTAAGGACTCATATTGTCAGCAATTTATGAATATGTCCAAGGGAGCATGACATTGTTACATTGGGATTATGTGTTATTGTGTGGTTATATGTTGCCTGTATATGGTTATTATGTATCCTAGTTATAATATATTATAAGAGGGAAAATGTTATATAGAACATATGTGGAATTGGTAGAAATGCTCTGCATAGAAGTTAGCTGCAGATCATTGCACAATCACACATACAGACCTTGCAGATGCAAGTACTTCAAGTAATCCTCAATCCTCAATCCTCAATCCTTCAAGTAAACACTTGAGTTTAACATAAAGGTTTGTTCACTAGATATCTGGTGAATTTGATCTCAAGAGCTTTGATAGCCCAAGATTGCAAGCCAGATGGTCGGACATCACACATACACAAATATACACAAGGGTGTGGCATTGGAGAGTATAAATATGTTGTTTTGATCATGCAATAAAGGTTGAGAGATAGTTCTCACATAAACAAGGTGTGAGACTATTTCTGTGTGTTGTATCCTGACTTGGGGAGTGGTCTTGCCATTGGCCACTAAGTAAGCTGGATCCAGTATTCTCTGCCTGTACCTTTTGGGCCTTGCCCTCTTCAGAAGCAATCTTTTGTGCCACAGAATTGGAACTACATGATTCTGCTGGGGTAGGTTTGAACTAGGTTCATATCAAGCCCCCTAGAAGAAGCAGATCGTGACAAGGTCATTATGCCATTATATACAGTAGTTGCAAGTTGAAAAGTTTAAATTCATCCTATGTAATATGTATGCTCCTAACCAGGACCAAATTGTTGTTTTTTGCAGATCTTCTGTTTATTATTGGAGGAGATTTTAATAAAGTATTGCTGGGAACTTTAGATAGATCAAGGAGTCAGAAGCACAATTCTTTAAGCATGATGTCTGGTGCTCATTGGACCCGATAGAGCAAGATTATAAATGCTATTCAAATTCAGGCAATTCACTTCCACATATAGAATTTTATCAGATTGAAGGGGTATGTATACTTCATATTGCTTTTGAAACTCCATATTGTGTACATCTAACACTGAACATAGCTTTTTAACCTAACACAAAATTCCTAAAACAACATTTTTGCAGTTTATAACTAATTTCATGTCCTGCCTGTATTCCGCTCTGATACGCACAAGATAATGACCTCAATAACCCTGGCTAGATTATACAGATATTTTGTGTATTGTGCAGAAAAACATTCCTATGTTTTCACTAATCCATATTGGACTTCCATTATACTATTTAAGAAGTGTTATCTGATTTTCTGTCAGACTGCTCGTGTAGATCTTTTGCACAAGATTTATCAGTTGCATTCTCTAGATGAGTATGATTAAATAAAAAAAGGAGTTGTTTTAAGGACCTGTTTTTTTGAATGCCTGGATTGACTAATAGCGAGAATCTGTGTGGGGTATTTTCCACAAGAAGATCATGCACCTGTATGATTGAATATAAAAGTTTCACCTCAAGATATGGAGAGTAGGGATTTCCCACAGCACTATTGAAAGATCCGTATTTTATGGATTTTTAGGTTGAGAAATGCAAAAAGTAGATCAAAGCTGTTTAAATTGAAATGGTGGATTTTTTTCAAAACATGAATACTCAAGGGCTACCTAAATCTGTCTCAGGTACTATTAGCAAACTAATGAAAATCTGCAAATTTCATGGATGGGCATGGTTGCATGAAGAGATATAGTGTGGATAACTTCCTATGTACAGCTCACCAGTGTAGCTACTTTTTTCCTTTCTATCTGAGAAAGTTATGTGTTTCTCTTTGCAATTTTTTGCTTTGGAACTCCACCTCCAGGTGTGGATTATAGGGCGTAATTGTACTATTGTCTATGAAGTTGTATGAAATAATATTATGCATGTAATTACTTTATATTTCCGTTTTTCTTTGTTTGAACTTGTGTATTGTTAATTTTGCCACAGCAGATCTTGAAGAATTTCAAAACTTTTACCAAAGTTTGTATAATAAAGCACCAGAATCTTCAGAACAAAATATTTTTCCTTTTTCTTTTTTTTTCTTTTTTAAATCACTTAAGTTGCAATATGAGACCAGGCTAAAGACTTAGCAAAGCAAATTAGTTAAGAAGAGATCTGTGGAACTTTTACGAGCTTAGAAAATGCTATAGTTTCAAGCCAGATTGGTACAGTTATACATTAATTGGTATTACATTTTTGGAAAATTGCTATAAATTAGCACTTTATGCAGATGACAAATTTTTGTTAAGCTTTCAAACCGGCACATATTGATCCCAAATCTACTGAAATAATTAAGCTCTTTGTCAGAATACAAATACAACAGAATTGTACCCAATGTCATACTCAACCTCCGTTAAGTTAAACATTTTCCTTTTGAATTGTATAATAGAAAAATATCCTACCTATGTTAAAAATTCCAGCCATCCCACACTGAATTTATTAGGTTTATTTTTTCTATTAATAACAAAAAATACTAACAAACTAAAATAATGCATTTAATTTCCTTTCTAGGGAGAATATAGATCCCAAAGGTGAATCCTAAATAGAAAATAATTCTACCAATTAGTGTTTCTCCAAAAATCCTGGAAAAAATCCCAAGCTTTTGACATAATGTATCTGGAATTGACACTCTGGGTGAATTATCAACTCAAAATATAAAACACTATTATTTAGCAGCAATAATTATACAACTGATACAATGGTACTACACTAAATCATCATTACCATCCACTTTCAAGTGGAAGTTAAGAACATTACAAGGATAAATGTGCATTGAAAGTCATATATCCCAATCAATCATGACCTTTACTTATGGGATAAATATGGAAAAAAAAACATATAAATTGACATGAACGGAATCTGCCTTGACACCCATAGCTTAAAATAAATATTTTGGTCAGGGATGGGAGTTACCCACTTTTTAAGACGGTAAAAAAGGGATATCTCATGCTCATCTCATAAGAATGGTGAAATAATGACTTGTAAATCATAATGTGTTTTGATTTCTTTAAATGATTTTGAAATATGGCAATAACTTCCAATAAAACCTTATATACAAAAGCCAATGCTTCTATTGTAGACATGGTCCAGAAAATATTGCAGCTATATAACAAACTTAACAATCTTAATGCAAATAATACGTTAACATATAAACACAAATCAAACACTATTATAAATAGAAAAATAGATAACAAACATGGCAACAAATGTGGAATTAAAATGCCAGAATTAATGGCTGCTACTGTACCCCTCCCCACCTTCCTCACATGTTTTATGCACTAGTGAAAGTGGTGGATGATTTGAACTTTGATAACATTATTGAAGACTTACTAAGATGGCTTCATCAGTGTTATCTGAGTTGGTGCCTTCCACTCTCTTTCAGTACAAGGAGAGAGGTGGAGAGTGGTACAGCAGTGGCCATTAATGAGTTATACTGTGTTTTTAAATTATATTTTATGGCTAAAGATTTGCTTTGCTGCTATTTGCACATGTATTTGTAATGTTAATTAACAATTAAATAAAAAATAGAATTAACATGAAAAGTGCCTAAACCGTCTCTTTTAGACAGTATTTAAATAGTGGTAATGCTTAATTATTTCCACTAGACAGTGTGTGATTAAGTGTCATATTTTGAAGGCAATTGCAAACAAAGCAACATATTGTATGTTCAATGAATAAAAATATTGATGCGTTTCTATTAAAGAATACAAGATTAACAATGAGTAGTTATGAAAAATGTTATGTTGTATAGTGTACCACATAATTGAATTATGAACAATCATTTCACATGACATTGCAAACTGGTTTAAGTATGACTTAACTCTGACTGACAGTTATCTGACAGTTCTTTAACTTTGTCATGAGACACAATCAACTTTTGTTTCCTTTATATACTGATTTTGTTAATTTGACTTGTTCTGTATGAAATAAATTCAGTTATTCCATTTCAAAGGAATGTTTGAAATTATGTTTTTCTAATATGTTATGTTTAATAAACTGTGGTATACCATTTGTTTTCCATTCATCATCTTTAATAATGTTGGTAAAGTATATATGTATAATGTTGCACAAAATAACAGTGTTAAGTAATGGAACAATGGTATTTCACACTTCAGAGCTTATAGTAATATTACAAGCATAGGTGACAACTCAATTTATCACGAATGATTGTAACATGAGGTCATTTTTCAACATTATTCTTTCTTTAAGACAGATTGTTGTTTCTGAATGTCAGAGCATAGGCTTAGCCTTGGATGGGTTTGTAACTTTATGCAGGAATATATTTATAGCAAATCATTTATTATAAACTTAAAGGTATATGTAAGTTTCCCTGTTTTTATTATGTTTTTTTCCCTGTTTTATTATATGTCCATTTTTTTAAAGTGATTGTTCCAGGTTTTTTACACCAATTAAAAAATTGAAAACTTGATTAACACAATGGTAGCAACGCTATATAACCAATTAACCCCCTATATACTATGAGGTTCAATATAGACCCCCATGGTATCGCTGTTGTTGTTGTTCAGTCATTCAGTCATGTCCAACTCAATGATTATATGGGCACAGCATGCCAGGCATATCTGTTTGTGTTTCTGGTTGTGCTCATCCATATGGTTTTCATGGAAAATATACTGAAGTGGGTTACCAGTTCCTGCTCCAGTGGGCCGCAATTTGTATGACCTCTCTTCTAAGACCTGCCCATTTTGGGTGACCCTCCATGGTATAGCTCACTGCTTCATTGAGATGTACAAGCCCCCTCTCCACAACAAGGTAGCAATCCAGAAGGCGATGATATCCCTAATAACCCCCTATATACCATGGGGGTCTATATTTATATTTATTTAGATTAACCCTTTTTAGCCATGGGGGTCTACATAGAACCCCATATTACCCTAAAGTTAACCCCTGATGTGACATGACGGTCCTCTAGAACTACAAAACACTACACTAGTGATGTTGCGAACATCACATTTTCGGTCGCGAACCGCGGACGCAAATTCCATCAAATGTTCGCGAACGGGCAAAAATAGGCGAACCACCATAGACTTCAATGGGCAGGCGAATTTCAAAACCCACAGGGACTCTTTCTGGCCACAATAGTGATGGGAAAGTTGTTTCAAGGGGACTAACACCTGGACTGTGGCATGCCGGAGGGGGATCCATGGCAAAACTCCCACGGAAAATTACATAGTTGATGCAGAGTCTGGTTTTAAGCCATAAAGGGCATAAATCGCCTAACATTCCTAAATTGTTTGGAATAACATGCTTTAAAACACCAGTTATGATGTTGTATCGATCAGGTAGTGTAAGGGTTACACTCGCTTCACAGTAACAGACCAATCTCCCCGTTTAATGCACCGCAAACAACCGCAAACAGTCCCTTTGCAATACCGCAATCTCCCCATTTGCACAAGGTTGGATACCAAGCTAGCCATGTCCTATTCCTTGTCCTCACTGATGTCATTGAAGGTCTCTTCCTCCACCCAGCCACCAAGGGTCCCCGAAAGGTGACAACAAGCCCGCCGGAAAGGATGCCTGCTGTGTTTTGTCTTCCACCTCCTCAAAGCCACCTTCCTCCTCTGAGGTCAGAGTCTGGGGGCTTCCACTGCCCAGCATGGAAGATTATACACAGGTCAGAGTCTGGGGGCTTGCACTGCCCAGCATGGAAGATTATACACAGGTCAGAGTCTGGGGGCTTCCACTGCCCAGCATGGAAGATTATACACAGGTCAGAGTCTGGGGGCTTCCACTGCACAGCATGGAAGATTATACACAGGTCAGAGTCTGGGGGCTTCCACTGCACAGCATGGAAGATTATACACAGGTCAGAGTCTGGGGGCTTCCACTGCCCAGCATGGAAGATTATACACAGGTCAGAGTCTGGGGGCTTCCACTGCACAGCATGGAAGATTATACACAGGTCAGAGTCTGGGGGCTTCCATTGCCCAGCATGGAAGATTATACACAGGTCAGAGTCTGGGGGCTTCCACTGCCCAGCATGGAAGATTATACACAGGTCAGAGTCTGGGGGCTTCCACTGCACAGCATGGAAGATTATACGCAGGTCAGAGTCTGGGGGCTTCTGGATAATTGGGTTGCTTTACAAATATAAAACATTTGTTACTGGTTGAAGTGACACTGGGGGAAGGACCGGAGTGGGGGAGCCCTGGAGACCCTTCAGAAGCAACCGGCGGCAAAATCATCCCAGGAAAGGAGAGGTTGCTTACTGAAGCCCGCCCTAGGGTAACCCAAGGGGGATTGGCCAGGTTAGATATTTTAAATAATAAGCTAATACTGCTGGAGGGATGATAGCTAATAGGACTTTGGTGTTCCCTGCAGATATACTCTTTACTGTTGTCTGTTTTACCATGTTTTAGGTATCTCTTAAATTGCAATCACAGTAAAAAATAAGAAAAATTATTAACTAAAAAGTAAAAATAAGAAGGACTAGCCAGCTAACTTTCACAAAATGTCTTTATTGTAAATATGTATTTTTGCACAACTGTTATGCAAAAAGACTGTTCAAAAATGCTTTATTTTTCATTACATGCTGTACGCCTTCTGACAATAAAAGCATTTAAATGCAAAAATTAGGTATTGTTGCAGCGACCAGAAAAATTGATGTTAGTTTGCCAGGCAGAAAGTGCCCTTAAACATTGCGTCTTGAACCCTAGTTGGTGGCGCATAAGTCACGCAAGTCATCCGGCATTCAGGGATAAAATACAGCAGCGTGTGGACCATTATTAGCTCAAGGCAGCTCATCTATCAGGCCTTTTTTAATCGAATGTATCGCTCGCTGTCAGTCCCTTCGGGATCCATCCCTCAATCATCTTAATAAAGGTGAGGTAATCTAGACTTTTTTGACCTAGGCGACTTCTCTTATCAGTGACAAAACCTCCTGCTGCATTGAAGGTCCTTTCTGACAGGACACTTGAAGCAGGGCAGGACAGAAGTTCTATGGCAAATTGGGATAGCTCAGGCCACAGGGCAAGCGTGCACATCCAGTAGTTAAGGGGTTCATCGCTCCTCATAGTGTCGATATCTGTAGTTATGGCGAGGTAGACTGTTACCTGACGGTCGAGTCGTTCTCTGAGGGTGGACCCCGAAGGGCTGTGGCGATGCATAGGACTTAAAAAGCTCTGCATGTCCTCCATCAACAACACGTCTGTAAAGCGTCCTCTCCCTGCCGGCGTGGTCGTGGGAGGAGGAGGATTATGTTCACCTCTTTCGCTGTTAGATTGCCGTTGTGCTGTGACATCACCCTTAAACGCTGTGTAAAGAATACTTTTTATTTATTTTGGAAGTGCTGCATCCTTTCCGACTTGTGGTAATTCGGCAACATTTCAGGCACTTTCTGCTTATACCAGGGGCCTAGTAATGTGGACACCCAGTACAGGTCGTTCTCCTTCATCCTTTTTGTACGAGGGTCCCTCAACAGGCATGACAGCATGAAAGACCCCATTTGCACAAGGTTGGATGCCGAGCTAGTCATGTCCCGTTCCTCGTCCTCAGTGATCTCACTGAAGGTATGTTCTTCCCCCCAGCCATGCACAACACCACTGGTACCAGATGGGTGACAACGAGCACCCTGGGATGCCTATTGTGGTTGGTCTTCTTCCTCCTCCTCAAAGCCACATTCCTCCTCTGACTCCTCTTCCTCACAATTCTCTTCCAGCGTTGCCGCAGGTCCAGCAAGCGATGCTGATAAGGCTGTTTCTGGTGGTGAAGGTGACCACAACTCTTCCATCTACGGCCTGATCCAGCACTCTTCGCAGGGCACGCTCCAGGAAGAAAACAAATGGTATGATGTCGCTGATGGTGCCCTGGGTGCGACTGACCATGTTTGTCACCTCCTCAAAAAGACGCATAAGCCTACAGGCATTGTGCATGAGCGTCCAGTAACGTGGCAAAAAAATCCCCAGCTCTGCAGAGGCTGTCTTAGCACCCCGGTCAAACAAATACTCGTTAACGGCCTTTTACTGTTGGAGCAGGCGGTCGAACATTAGGAGTGTTGAATTCCAACGTGTCGGGCTGTCTAAAATCAAGCGCCTCGCTGGCATGTTGTTTTGCCGCTGGATATCTGTAAAGTGCGCCATGGCCGTGTAGGAATGCCTGAAATGGGCACAAACCTTCATTGCCTGCTTCAGGACGTCCTGTAGGCCTGAGTGCTTATGCACAAAGCGTTGTACAATCAGATTACACACATGTGCCATGCACGGCACATGTGTCAACTTGCCCAAATTCAATGCCGCCAAAAAATTTCTTCGCATGTCACAAACCACTTTGCCGATCTCCAGTTGTTGCGGAGTCAGCCACTGATCCACCTGTGCGTTCAGGGCGGACAGGAGTGCTGGTCCGGTGTGACTCTCTGCTTTCAGGGAAGTCAACCCCAAGACGGCGTGACACTTTCGTATCTGGGATGTGGAATAGTACCTGTGGAGCTGGGGGGGTGCTGTTGATGTGGAGCAAGACATAGCAGCAGCAGAAGAGGACACAGCCGAGGAGGTTATGGAAGAGGATGGAGTAGGAGGAGTAGAGGAGGTGGCAGCAGGCCTGCCTGCAAGTCATGGCGGTGTCACCAACTCCTCTGCAGAGCCACGTATTCCATGCTTGGCAGCCGTCACCAGGTTTACCCAATGCGCAGTGTAGGTGATATACCTGCCCTGACCATGCTTTGCAGACCAGGTATCAGTGGTCAGATGGACCCTTGCCCCAACACTGTGTGCCAGAGATGCCATTACTTCCTTTTGCGCAATCGAGTACAGGTTGAGGATTGCCTTTTGTGCAAAGAAATTTCGGCCGGGTACCTTCCACTGCGGTGTCCCAATAGCTACAAATTTTTTGAACGCCTCAGACTCCACCAGCTTGTATGGTAAAAGCTGGTGGGCTAAGAGTTCAGACAAGCCAGCTGTCAGTTGCCGGGCAAGGGGGTGACTTTGTGACATTGGCTTCTTACCCTCAAACATGTCCTTGACAGACACCTGACTGTGGGCAGATGAGCAGGGACTGCTCAGGGCGAGACACGGAGTGGCGGATGGTTGGGAGGGGGCAAGCAGGGCAGCAGTGGTTGACGTGTCTGAAGAAGCTGGACCAGGAGGAGGATGGCGGCTTTGACTTTGTGTGCTGCTTGTACTCATGTGTTGATCCCATAGGCGTTTGTGATGTGACATCATGTGCCTTCGCAAAGAAGTTGTACCTAGGTGGGTGTTGGACTTCCCACGACTCAGTTTCTTTTCGAACAGGTTGCAAATGGCATCACTGTTGTCACAGGCAGACACACGAAAAAATTGCCACACTGCTGAGCTCTGCAATGACGGCATTCTGGTGGTGGCAACAGCATGCATTGACTGGCGTGCTGTCTGGCTGACCCCGGGTGCCGATGCATGCTGTCTGAGTGTGCCACTAGCTACTTTCGATGACCTCCCTTCTGCTTCCAACTCATCTCCTCCTGCTCTCTGTCTCCCCATCTGAATTTTCCTCCTGTTTTTCTTCTCTTATAGTGGTCATCCACATGACATCCACGGACGCATCGTCATCATCAACCACTTCACTTGTATCTGACAACTCAACAAAGGAAGCAGCACTGGGTACAACATCATCAGACCGTACGTCCATGTGTGTAATGCTGCCTGACTGGGACATATCCCTGTTATCTACATCCTCTGGCACTAATGTTTGTGCATCACTCATTTCTTCCAACGGATGTGTAAAAAACTCTGCTAACGGATCAAGTGAAGTGGCTGTGGTGCTAGTGTTGGTGGTGGCGGCAGGCGGGCGAGTGGTAACTGGAGAGGTGCCCGAAGCTAAGCTGGAGGAGGATGGTGCATCCAGGTTCCGAGCGGAAGCTGTAGAAGATTGGGTGTCCTGTGTTAGCCAGTCAACCATGTCCTCAGAACTTTTCAAGTTCAGGGTACGTTGCCTCTGAAAACTGGGCATTATTCTACGGCCAAAGGTAATCACAGCACCACGACCACGACGGCCCCTGTGGGGTGGCCTGCCTCTGCTTGTAATTTTTTTTTGATTAGTGGTACTATGCGTGCAAGCTACTGTGACACCAGATATGAGTGTCACTGTGCACTGGCAAAATTGGCAGAGTAGGCGCTGTAGGCCTCACACACACACCTGTAGGCAGGCAACTGATATTCAATCGATTACAGTAAAAAAAGTGTTCTTTTATTTCACTGTACACTAGGTTGCACCAGATATGAGTGTCACTGTGCACTGGCAAAAGTTGGCAAAGTAGATGCAATAGGCCTCACACACACGCCTGTAGGCAGGCAACTGATATTCAATCGATTACAGAAAAAAAAGGGTTCCTTTATTTCACTGTACACTAGGTTGCACCAGATATGAGTGTCACTGTGCACTGGCAAAAGTTGGCAGAGTAGATGCAATAGACCTCACACACACGCCTGTAGGCAGGCAATTGCTATTCAATCTATTACAGTCAAAAAAGTGTTTTTTTTATTTCACTGAGCACAATAGAAGCTGTTAGGTGTTAGCCTGTCACACAAATGCTGGCAGGCAGGCATATGCAATTAGATTACACAAAAAAAAATAATAAAATAAAATAAATGATGTTCTAGCACTAAAAAGGGCGTTTTGGGTTGCTGTCCTTGCAGCAGATATCAGATGAGTCCCTATATTTCCCTATAAATCAGCAGCAGCTAGAATATATGTCATCTCTCAACGAATGTAGCTTCAGAATGATTCTAAAATGGAGGCTGTCCTGCAGATGGAAGGCTCTGGAAGGGAGTGTATGCTGCTGATTGGCTGGAATGTGTCTGCCGACTGTAAGGTGTCAAAGTTTCCTTAATGATAAAGAATAGGGGGCGGACCGAAAAGCGCATGTGTTCGCCGTTTGTTGCGAACATGCAAAAATCGCCGCGAATAGTCCGCCGGCGAACTGTTCGGGACATCACTACACTACACCTATAAAATAAAATACACATATAAAAAACCCAATAAATTACTAAAATAATAAACCCCCAATAAATAAAAAAATAAACATAAATTACCAAAATAATTGATTGGCTATGATCGTTTAGTATTAGTATTCTAAGACTGCCTTTAGTATGTAACTATTTTTATTGGTGTATTGTTATGTTTTCCTTTCCTATTTCTTTTATTATGTGAAAATTTAATAGAGAAATAAAAAAATTGCCAAAAATAAGAAAACCTAAATTACAAAAAATATTTTTTTTTAATGAAAATAGTAAAATATTACATATAGAAAACAACATTTACAATAAAAAAAATATAAATATATAATAAAAAAAAGAAAAGAAACCTATATAATGAAATAAAATGAATAATACTCACCCCCCTAAATGATCATCCAGCAATGATCATCCACGCCCTGGCCCACCATCTTCTGCCCTGGACTAATCAGGCTATCCATCTTAAACTTCATATTCTCTTCTCACTTGGTTGAATTCCTTGTCATCATCTTCTGGGCCAGGAAAGACCCTAGTGCCTCAATAAAATGCTGGCCGCAAAATGGCAGCAAAGCTGCGATTCCTTGCGAGGCTCCTGCTGCCCCTCATAGTCCTACTTCTACTTGGCTATTTAAATCCACGGGGCCGCAGCACACCCCTTCCTACGACCGATTGCAAGTGCTGCAATCGGCCGTTAGCTTTGGATCCGTGAGCACGCCCGCCAAACTAAAAAGTTAAAAATAAATTCAAGGAAACATTGTACAGCACTATAAATGATGGGGGACATATGGGGGGACATGAGGATGACATGTAGTACATTGGCTTGCTGGCACATCGCCACTAGCCAATACTGTCATTTGTGGCCTGCAGTCTGCCGGGTTTGAAGATTGAGTTGCTGCCTTGGAAGTCACCCAAGCCCGGGACTATGGCTGACTTGTGGCCAGAAATGACAGTATTGGTTAGTGGCGATGTGCCATCCTCATGTCCCCCTTAATATCCGTCTATCAATTACAGCGCTGTACAGTGCTGCATTGAATGTATATTTACCCCTAAAGATCCGCTGCGCCTCATTAAAGGGACCGATGCACACTAATGGTTACCCCAAGCCGCGGGGGTATTGTAAGTACACCCGCGGCAACTAACATTAACCACCACATTAACCCCTGCAGTGGGGACCCGATCTGGGCCCCGCTGCATTCAAATTTCCAGCCCAGCGCAGGTCCTGAAAGGACCTTAAGGGTCCTTAAAGGACCTGCGATCAATAAAACGGTTAATCCCCTGCCATGGGGGTGTACTATAATTACACCCCCGGCACCAAAAATTAACCCCATCACTCCTGGAGGTCAATATAGACCCCCCATGAGACTAACATTAACCCCCGCAGTCCAATAGGGGTCTATATAGACCCCTATAGGACACTATTAACCTCTAGGTTAACCATATAAGTGCAATGAGGGTCTCCCAGGACCCTCATGACAAAGTTTAAGCACTACACTACAATATTAACCATAACTATAACCCATTAACCCCTTGACCTTAACAATACCCCATTATCCCATACTAAACCCTTTTTAACCCTAACTGGGCCTATTTAACCCTATCTGGACCTAATAACCCTAACTAGGCCTAGCTAACCCTAACTGGGCCTATCTAACCCCTTCTATACCTAGGCCTTGTTAGGTTGTAGTGGAGGGGTTGTATAATGTTTTTTTTTTTTTGTAGTGAGGGGTTGTGTAATGTTTTTTTTTTTTATAGTGGGGTGTTGTGTAATGTTCTTTGTTCTGTTTTGTATTGGGACCCATGCAGCAAGGGGTTAATGTGGGGAACCTGCAGGGGTCCAGATCAGACCCCTGCAGCAAGGGTTAATATGTGCACATTGCAGGGATCACAATGGAGACCCCTGCATTATAGGGTTAATGTTAGGACACTTCAGTGGTCCCGTTCGGACCCCTGCATTATAGGGATGTTGTAGGGACGCTGCAGGGGCAATGATCGTGTCCGCTGCAGCCAGTGGGGAGCTTAGCTGGAGCCATCACAAGGGCTTCGCAGCCCTTACGAAGGCTCCAGGGGGAAAGTAAGCTGCGGTGGTTTCTAATTGTTTTGCAGGGTTGGCGGAGGGGTAAACAGAGCATTTAAATAGGGTCGTGGGTAGTGATGTCCCGAACAGTTTGCCGGAGAACTATTCACAGCGATTTTCGCATGTTCGCGTCCGCCACGAACCGCAAACACATGTGCTTTTCGGTTTGCCCCCTATACTTTATCATTGAGGAAACTTTGAACATCATTTATTTTATTTTATCATTTTTTTGTGTAATCTATGCCTGCCTGCCAGCGTGTGTGTGTGACAGGCTAACACCTAACAGCTTATATTGTGCTTATTTTCACTACTCATACCTGGTGGTGTAACATACATTGAAAACAACCATTTTTTTCCTGTAATCTAATTTCAGTTGCCTGCCTGTGTCAGGCTCACAGCTTATATTGTGCTCAGTGACATAAAATAACACTTTTTTGACTGTAATAGATTGAATAGCAATTGCCTGCCTACAGGCGTGTGTGTGAAGCCTCATTCATCTACTCTGTCAACTTTTGCCAGTGCACAGTGATACGTCATATCTGGTGTAACCGTAGTGTACAGTGACATAAAACAACACTTTTTTTACTGTAATCGATTGACTATCAGTTGCCTGCCTACAGGCGTGTGTGTGAGGCCTACAGCGCCTACTCTGCCAACTTTTGCCAGTGCACAGTGACACTCATATCTGGTGGCACCTTAGATTGCACGCGCAGTGCCCCAAATTTGAAGTAGGAGGTCCGACCAAGCATCTTTTTCCATCTTCCTGTTCCAAAAATCAATGTCATATACACGTCCCCTAATAGTGGACGTAACAGGGATTAAACCGATAGGAATAGTACTACATAACAGTACACACCTTATAATAACGCAGACAGAGGCAACACAGAGAGAGGAGTCTGAAGAAGAGGAAATTTTTTATTTAAATTTTCTTACCACAAATTACAAAATAGTGTTCAAAGTATCAAAAGCATATACAAAAATACAATTAAAAACAAAATGTCATATCTATATTTTCCGAACAATCTGTAGTTTGTTCTTTTACATATACTTCTTTTATATCTTTAATTATGCGATTAATCACAGAGTCCGTAGTTAAAATAATTTGTTTTGATGATTTTAAACACCTCGCTTGCCATAAATGATATATTACTATACAATTAATTACATATAAAGTGCATTTGTTAAGCTTATCTGCCCAATTGATATTTCCATATACTAATTCAGCATAGGACTGCCCTTTAAAGTTGGGTATTTTAAGAAGTATGGACATCTCTGTCCAAAGTGCTAAACTGAAGGGACAGTCACACAAAAAATGAGACATTGTTTCTAACATCCCTGAACATTCTTCTCTCAGCAATTTCGTTCCTCCAATTTTTTAAATTTCAAGTTAGAGCGAACGTATAATTTTCCTTGAAAACTAAGCCAAATAACATCTCTCAACTTAACTGGTATTCTCGTGCTAGTAACATTCTGAATGGCTTTTTTCATTAAGGTATTAGGGCAGTCTTTTAAATCCAACTGGGCACTATAGTACTTATTTAACAGAACATGATATAATTGTTTTCTATCTAGCCCAGTGATATCTTCATATGAAATTTGCCATCTCAGCAACAACTTTATACATTGTTGAGCATATAGAGAGCAATGTTTAACCTTACCAGACAATCTTTTAATCTTTACTCCTCTTTTCCAAACTCCAACAAAGTGATTAATTTGGTTTTTATATAAGACTCCCCATAAATCTGTTCTACCAGATTTAAAAAAACTTAAATTCTTAGTTATAAACAAGAGATTGTAAAAAAGTTCAGGACACAACATGCCTAATCCTCCATCTTTCCTATGGAGATATGAAATGTTACGTTTAACTATATTTAAACGATTACCCCATATTAGCTGAAACAACAAACCGGTTATCTTAACCACTAAATTATCAGGTAATGGAAAGTCAAAACTAGTATAAATAAAAATGGGAAATAAAAATCGTTTGATAGCCTGAATTTTCTTTTGGTAAGACCATTTCCAATTTTTCCATTTATGTATTTTATCTGAGAATATTTTAAATTTATCATCCCAATTTCTCTGGGCAATGTCTTCAACACATCCATATGTAATACCCAACACTTTGATTGTTTTATCCTTTCTTTTAAAAGGGATTTGAAAAGCTTCTGCATTATCTCCCAGCCACAATGCTTCACTTTTCTCCATATTAACCATAGAGTTGGAAATTTGAGAATAACTTTTAAGTTCTCTTTGTAACAATTGGTTATCTACTTCTGATTTAAAAAAAACAGAAATATCATCTGCATAAGCACAAACTTTGACTCTCTCGGAAACACCTTCTACTTTCACTTCCAAACCTTGAAAGTTATGGTTTCCTTTTATTTTCCTTAATAGAGGGTCAATGCTAAAAACATAAAGCAAAGGACTTATAGGACAACCCTGACGGACTCCAGATTCAACCTGAAAAGGGTCTCCCAAACCACCATTAATTAAAGGGAAACATATTGCTTCTTTATATAATATCTTCAACCATTTAGTAAAAGTATTAGGAATACCATATCTCCGTAAAGTCTCAAATAAAAATTCATGATATTCCACCACCTCTCTTACTAGCAACAGTGTATCCTGTATGCTACGATTCTTAACTGCATACGATTGACACGGACTTACCAAAATTTCAGCCACCGCACTAAGCCTCATAAACATGACTTTTGCAAGAATTTTGTAATCAGTATTCAATAATGATAACGGACGCCAGTTCTTTAGCTCTTTCAAATTACCACTTTTAGATAAAAGTACCAAGACTGAGGCATACTGTGAGGACGGCAACTGTCCCAGAGGTAGCACTTCATTATATAGCACTACAAGGTCCGTTACCAGAAGATCTAAAAACACTTTATAAAACTCTGCAGTTATCCCATCCAATCCTGGACTTTTCTTCCCAACTAATGATTGAATACTATTTCTAATCTCTTCCTCTGTTATGGGCTTAACCATGGTCTCAGCATCCACTGCATTTAATACCGGATTATCAACATCTTGCAAATATTTTACAATATTTTCATTTGCAATAGGCTGTCTTGCAAAAAATTGCTTAAAATATTTTGTGACAATATTTAAAATGTCCTTACTTTCTGTTTGTGTTTCACCATCTTGATCTACCAATCCTGCTATGGCTTTCTTACATACCCTTTCCTTACACGCTTGAAAAGGATCTGGGGCTGTGAAACCCCAACTATCAAATTCATTTTCAGCTTTTAGAGAGATCATACGATCATATTGAAGTTTTTTCATTTTATCCTTAACTTGATTAATGCTATTTGAATTCACAGTCTCACCATTATTGACTAAGGAATATAATCTACTAAATCTAAGTCTTAGAGCAAGATATTGCATATATTGACGATTTCCTTCTTTTCTAACTTTTGATTTAAAAAAACTTTTAATATCTTTTTTTGTTTGTTCCCACCAACTCGACATTGTGTCGTATAAGCACTGCGTGGTTTTTCGATCTTCATAAAAAGTAATGAATTCTTGCTTAACTTTATCATTATCAAGTATTCTTGAGTTTAGTTTTCAGATACCTTTCCCATATATTATTCCTTCCTTTACCTTTAAGGACAGACTAATCATATCATGATCTGAAAACTCTACCAAGACTAAATTATATCTAAAAGATGAAGTTAGATTTTTTACATAAAGTCTATCTATACGACTTGCCCACCTCCCTTTATGATATGTAAATCCTCGCTGTGTAGGATAATTATATTTAAAAGTATCAATCAAACCAGCTTGACTGATCAGAGTTTTTAGAAAGTTTTCATCATATTTTAAATTTTTATAATTACTATTTCGATCTTCATTATTTACCACACCGTTAAAATCACCTCCCATAATTAACACTTTGGATGTGAAACAATATGGTTTTACACTTAAAAACACTTTTTTTCTACCTGCTATTATCTGAGGAGCATATATATTAATTATTCGATATCTCACATCATTAAGCGTAAAATCTAACAAAAGGCACCTACCTGCAACAATTTCCACTATCCGATCAATTTGAAAATCACAGTTCTTAAACAAAAAACTCACACCATCATAACTTTCCAGTCCAAATGACCAATAAGATGGACCCATTGTCCACTCTCTTTTAGCACAAAAAACCTGGCTATTATTTCTTAATCTTGTCTCCTGTAATAAACACACATCAAATGATTGTTCTTTCAGAACAGTATAGAGTAAGTCTCTTCTCTCTTTTGATCTCAAACTGTTGACATTAAGCGAGCATATATGTAAAGTCATGAAAAACCAAGGAGACTCAGCGCTTCTTCTTTACTGCTCCTATATTGTCACCTTGAGATCCCCATCGTTTTATTGAAACAGAGGCAGTTGCTTCTTCTTCACAGAACAACTGCAATTCCTCTGTGGATCGCCTTTTCCAGAGAGATCCTTCACTCTGTTTAAACTCCATGGCATCTACACTAGGTTCATCCAGGATAGCATAGCAACCAGCAGTTATCTCAAATGACGAAAGCATCTGAGGAGGTTTTTGTGACTCACAAGGACCTGAATATTTTAATTTCTTCTTGCGCTTTCCTTGCACCAACTGAAATTCTTCACTGTTTTTTTCTGGTACTGGACCCTTTTCAACATTTAATGGAGATTGTATTTCCTTAGCGTCTTTCGTTAAGATGTTTTCTGGCTCAGTAATGTTATCTTTCTGTGGCTTATTTGTATCTTGCTTCTCAATTGTATTGGACTCTTCCATTGCTTCAATAAGTATGCTTTCCAAATCTAGCACACAGTCATTTATCTTATTATGGTGTGCTTCTGGGCACTCTCTAAAGGTATGACCTTGTACAGAACATAAGTTGCATATTACGTCCTGCTTGCATTCTGATCTCATATGGCCCAGACAGTTACATCGAGAGCACTTTATTTTATCACAGCAATAGGCCAAATGCCTTATTGACCCACATTTATAACAGCTTCTAGGCTGTCCTGGATAATAGCAAATGCCTCTGTCCGTACCAATAAAAAAACTGTATGGTATATGATGAGTAACGCCCCCTGTCTGCCACAGTTTAACTTGCAGTTTCCATCCACCATTCCATAACCCGATCTCATCATAAATCTTTTGTGGGTCACTCACAACTGTACAATGTCTCTTTAACCAGTACATTATGTCATTTAAAGCCACTACTTCTGTCTGGAACTGGAGATTGATGGACACTGTAGCCTGTTTTGTGAGTGGGATAGCTTTTATATTTTTCCAGATACCATCTGATTTTGTCCTATGGAAAATCACCCAAAACATATCCAGGTTCTGCATTAGTTTAAAACTAATGTCAAATTGTCTTGATCCAGGAAAGCGAATAAACGCAAATATTTCACTTGCAGAAAAACCCATGAATTCCATTAAGAGTTTGCGACCAATGAATATTCTGTCTGGAATATCAGGTTCTGGTCCTGTGAACAACAAGCGCACTGCATTCTTCCGCTTAGATACATCTCCCCTTGATCTTACAACGTTTGAAAACAAATTCCCTCTTGCTGCAGGTTTTTGTACATTTACCTGTGTGCTGCTCTGTTTGCTGGTTCCTGTTCCCATTTTAGTACCTGTATCCGGTCCATGTTTTTGTCCTTCTGGATTGCTAGAGCCAGTTCCAGATTGCAGATGTCTATCTGGTGATTCCTCCAGATTTTGCTTTGCTGTGGAATCCCTGCTTTGTATTGTATCTCTTGCTATACTTACATCAAGAGGTTTTTGCAAATCACTTTCTTTCTCAGTAAGTCTTTCCACAACACGCTTTATGCTCCTAGATCTCAGCTTATGGACAGTTATTTCATTTAAGCATTCAGGTATGGCAATGCCGAGGGCTGCTGGTTTATTGCACCCAGGTGAAATCTCAGGTTTACATGCAGCAGTAGCCTCTCCTGTTTGAGCAGGAAAAGTCACTGGGCACATTTTATCACTTAATTTCTTTATCATTACCCCTACTTGCTTGTCTTTTAGCGCTTGTGTTGGTACCTTCTTAATCCTTAATAGGTTTAACTTTTGCATTTTATGACATTTTCTTTCCTCACCTTTTATTGCACTTTTCAGTTTTTCAATGCTTTCCACTTTTACATCCATTGCCGTTTGTAGGGAGTCGATCTCCACCTGGATCTGATCAATCTGCTGCAGAAAACCTGTTCTCTCAGATTCCTGGGTTACTTCATCCACTTTCTTTACCAAATCTTGCTTCTGCTTGTACAAATCATCATACATTGCACATAAAGTCTGATAATTAGCAGAAGCATCTCCCAATCTTTTGTCCAAAACCGTCAAAGCTTTACTAATTAAACTTTCCTTAAAATGTCTGTTTTCGTTTGTTTGGGCTTCTTGGCCTTCCAACACCTCCAGGCCTGGGACTAGCGCAGAACTAGTATCCAGAACACCAACACTCCACCCTGGGTCTGAGGCCATCCTCAGTCCCCCTACAGGAGCTCCAACACAGAGAGGGTTACGTGGAGCAATAGGAGCTGGTGTTTGCTTGCCTTCTAGAACTCTGTTAGAGTGACCAAGTGCGGGCCTAATATGTCTATAATTTTTTTATAATATAAATTGGTGTACCCGTCTGGGCCTGGTGACTTACCAGGTTTGAGGTTCTGGACTGCTTTTCTCACTTCCTCTAGGGTCACTTTGGCATTTAAAGTCTCTAAGTCATTTTCTTCTATTAAGGGGAGATCACAGGAATTAGGAAATCCCCTCATTTTGTGTAGATCTATGTGTTTTGTTGCCGTATAAAGGGTATTGCAAAATCTTCTTATTTGGGTTCATTGTTTTTTCTCCCTTCGAGGTCTTAATTTGAAGTATCCTATTTTGTGTTGTTTTGGTTTGTAGTTTCCTGGCTAGTAACGGGCCAGGTTTATTGGCTTTATTGAATCCGATAGGAATAAATAGTACAACTGAAAACACCACTCCTATCTGGTGGCACCTTAGATTGCACGCGCAGTGCCCCAAATTTGAAGTGGGAGGACCAACCAAGCATCTTTTTCCATCTCCCGTTTTCAAAAATCAGTGCCATATACACGTTCCCTAATAGTGGACATAACAGGGATTAAACTGATAGGAATAGTACTACTTAACAGTACACACCTTATAATAACGCAGACAAAGGAAACGCAGAGAGAGGAGTCTGAAGAAGAGGAGGAAGGTGGCTTTAAGGAGGGGGAAGACCAAACACAGCAGGCGTCCCAGGGGGCTTGTTGTCACCTTTCGGGGACCCTTGGTGGCTGGGTGGAGGAAGAGACATTCAATGACATCAGTGAGGACAAGGAACGGGACATGGCTAGCTTGGTATCCAACCTTGTGCAAATGTGGAGTTTGCGGTTGTGCAAAGGGACTTTTTGCGGTTGTTTGCGGTGCATTAAACAGGGAGATTGGTCTGTTACTGTGAAGCGGGTGTAACCCTTACACTACCTGATCGATACAACATCATACCTGATGTTTTAAAGCATGTCATTCCAAACAATTTAGGAATGTTAGGTGATTTATGCCCTTTATGGCTTAAAACCAGACTCTGCATCAACTATGTAATTTTCCATGGGAGTTTTGCCATGGATCCCCCTCCGGCATGCCACAGTCCAGGTGTTAGTCACCTTGAAACAACTTTCCCATCACTATTGTGGCCAGAAAAAGTCCCTGTGGGTTTTGAAATTCGCCTGCCCATTGAAGTCTATGGTGGTTCGCCTGGTCCTCCCGTTCGCAAACATTTGATTGAAGTTTGTGTACGATGTTCGCGAACCGAAAATGTGATGTTCGCGACATCACTAGTCGTGGGGTTTCATGTGGTCGAATCTGTTGTGGCCGCGTGAGATCAAAGGATTTCTCTGTAGTAAGCTGTAGCAGTGGTGGCCGCAGGAGAACGCAGGGCGCTGGCCTCAAGCCGGTCAGAGCTGTCAGCCGCAAGGGAATAGAATAGCTAAGTAGCTTACGGACATCCCTTGCAACCACGCAGCTCCTATGGCCAGGATTTGAATGAGGCCCCTAGTCTTTAGTCTTTATATACTTGATTTTAAAATAAGATTGAAGATATATTTTTAAGTGGAAGGAATCCAATTATTTGGCTACTTTGAGATTTTTGGAAGATTCGCGCACAATTAACTTATGAAATTTGCTTACATATTTACGAACATATTTACTTACATAGGAGCATTTTAGCACCACCACTGTGCATGATCCTGTGAGACAAAACAAGAATTTGTGCAAGTAAACATTTATTCAAATAATTATTGGTTGCCATTTTTGTGCCACTGTTGAAAACTAACCAGATGAAGTTGTACTTTTAGCTCATGCCGTGTCTAACATGGATGTTTTTTCATAGGTCAAAATGGAATTTCCATAAAAAAACAATTACACCATATTATTGGTTTAGGCCTGTATTGCATTGCTAATGAAGCAATCATTGTGAATAAAAATCCCACACAGGAGCCCACAAGGCTATTATGGCCCATAACAAATAATTGGCCCCTATTAAATTGAGAACTTGTTAATTACTGGAGCCCATAATGTAACCATAAACTAATTTGCTATTTTATTCGCTTCTTTTAGCTACCCGCAAATGATTTGCGGGTTACAGGCTGCAAATGCCTGCAGTTGTTAAAATCTTAACTCCGATCCAACTAAGCCTTTGGTCTTTCAAGCCCGTAAATGATACAATCGCAAATCACTATTCAATTGCTACAAAAAGCGAGGTTAAACACCTGTTTGTATCACTGTAAATGCAAAAACAACAACAATCAATACTGAACTTTAAAAGACGGGGAAAGTGATAAAAGACATTAGAATTAATTACATAACAGTCTCAAGCTTGCAAATCTGCAATCAAAATTATTTTTTTTTACGTTTAATTTTTTTGATATATCAATCTCGATAATTAAGGAGTTAATACATATCAGGCCACCCACATGGACTATAACATTTTCTTCATTCATTTTTATTATTTTGTACATTGTCGGATTGTGAATCTGATCTCATAACAAACTTCAAAGCGCTAATTGATTGACGTTTAACCTCCATGTTTTACAGACGTCATGATGACAGTCTAATTTACTATTGGCTGTTTCTAAATCGGTAGCTATGGCCTTGCTTAATTGATCATGGTCATGCTCTAAAATTCTACCTACGGGTGCAGGGTTTACGGCTTTCGGACAGGTAGCTGCAGGCTTGTTCAATTGAATCACCCTGTAACTGTTGCAAATATCAAGGCCACAGACTTTTGGCCTGTATGAATGCAACTGTGGGCTGCAATTGAATAGGGGGCCTTATGTTTACCCCCCTTTTTACTGTGAACTGTATGTTTGATGTTACCTAATGTGCTATTGCAGGGTCCCAGTAAGGAATCTGGACTAAAACTACTTTTGCTCAGAGAACTCTTTTGGTGCTCATAGTAAGCTTTATCTTTGGATGTTAAATTGCCACCAAGATTGCCACCAAACTAATGCTAAGTCAAACATGACCAAGGCAGGGCTCCAGGGGGTAATGCTTACTCACCTAGGTCTACAAATACATGTACAATATCATCAACAATAATTCTAATTCTAATCACAATTTGATGGACTTTGGAATTGTGAGAGCTAAGACTGTGATTTTTTTGTTTATTGTGATTGTCATTTCTACCAGCTATGTATTATATAAAATGTTGTTATTTTGGGGACACTACAATAAAGGACCACAGATCAGAAAATATAATGTTGGGGCTCCTATTGCATGACTAAGCTAGCAGCAGCTGTAAGAAATGCCACATATTTTAACAGAGCTTTTATAGAGAACTGACCCTGTTACATCTTGGCTAGTAGATAAATGCTGTAGATATATTTGGCTTTTTCTTCCATATTTTGATTTACTGTTCCTGCACATGAAAGGGTTCACTCTAATTCTTGTTGCTAAGTTAAAGGAACATATGTCACTCAGACTTACTGTCTCCTCCTAGGATGAGTGTGATTACCCCCATCCACTACAGATAGCAGGAAGAAAGGCAAATGGATGACTCTGATAGACATTGCAGGCCCTTTCCTACAGTGCGTGTGTGGAGGGGGTAACTAATAAAGTATGACATCATCTAGGTACATGGTCCAAGTTGATTGGTTGCTGAAACAGATAAATATGTGTGTGTTTTTGTATGTTCCAGTTTGGATTTACATAATTTACATGTGAGTGTCATTCTGAGGTAAATTATAATCCTGATGATCTGATGATCCTGTCTGGGGAAATGGTTACAGCCAGTATCCTCTGCAACCTTGATTTTCTGCGGTAACCTTGGAGCTCTTAGAGGTTGTTAATCTGGTTCTAGTCCGATTCTTGCTATCAGAAATATCAATGGACCCCACGATTCTACACTGTAACAGCCTTATTAAATTGCGATTCTGTAAATTTAAAAGGGCTTTATTTAAGCACACAGCATATTTTTTTTACTGAAGTTTTTAGTGAGGGAACTTCTATCCAAAAGCAAGGGCTTCACTAACTAAAAACTTCTGTAAATAAAATATGGTGTGTGCTTATATAGAGCCCTTTAAAATTTACAGAATCGCAATTTAATAAGGCTGTTAGTCTGAACTAGGTTCTTTCCAAGCCCAACCAAGCAAAAGATTGTGGCAACATTATAATGTAATAGGTGTTTAGTTAGGTTAAAATGTAACATGTCTAAATAGCAATGTACGCCTACTCTCACAATAAACCTCATGTGAGTATTGTTTTCAATTACTGTAGCATTGGAAATAACACATGTAAAGATATTTCCCATTTCTCCAGATACTTCCATTTGTTTATCCACCGTTCTATTTAATTTTTTGTTTGTAAGAAAAGAAAACTTCAGAAATGGTGGAGCATATTTTTGCAGCAGATGCTATTATATTAAATCAAATGTACAACACTTTGAAAAATGTTAACACATAAAAAACATATCTTTCCCTTTATTTATAGCTCAGCACAAAAGCATAAATGTAGCTTGGCCTGTCCTTGTGAGTGTAGTTATATTCTTATGGTACAGAACATTTCTTTTCTGTGATGGCATAAGTGATATAAAACTCGGAGTGTGCGTCATCTATTTAGCACTGTGTATTTCAAGAAATGCAAATGAAACCTCTGTTTCATGAACTTGAATGGATTTTGTCCATCTGACAAATATAATTCACTCTCTATACGCTGTTTGCTTTTCATTATAAATTTCCTTTAAATTTCATTAAAGATATAATGGAGACACAGAGGGAGATGTGCTAAAATGCAATATACCATTATCCCAACAGTGTCTATTTAGCTGAACAAATTCACACGTTGTACTAAAAGCAAAAAATATATATTTTCTAAAACCTTAACATGTTCTGGATCATTGGTGCTGCAAGTTTTGTTTTCCAAGATATAGTGTGAATAAACGTGTTCTATTTAGGACATTTTGATGAATTTAGTTTACTTCTTTATGCTTTTGATACCTTGGTGTCCAGTGGGGAGGTCCATGATTGCCTGGGAACTTTGCTACCTGGTTAAGATCTCTCAAAAATATATATGAGACTGATATCCCACTTAGAATTGTAACCTCCAGTTAAAGGAACATTGTGTTCAATTATTTTAATATTGTCTTTTTAATAACTAAACTTGATAATGTTAAAATAATTAAATCAAAACCTTTACATTGTGTGACTTTAAATACTTTTTTGTCTGCTGCTTTCTGTTAATTACTCTGATGGATGTTTCCTTTTAAACTAAAAATCTACATTTTAGTTATAGCACTTATAGCTTATAGCACTTGAAGAGTTAACTGTCACATTCATCTTATGCAAAGATGAACTTTCTATTTGTTCAAAGTCTCTTTTCACCTTGGGAAGTTGATCAGATAAAACCAAAATGGTAGCATACTTAGAGGGTGAATTATTATTATTTACATCATAAGTGTAGTTCTTCAAGATTTTTAGAAATATGACCTGGAGTGGTCCTTTAATTTACTTTTTTCTGTGTTCTGCAAATCCCCTAACCTAACTACTGTATCTTACAGATTTGTAGAAAAAAGCTTTATGACTATTACATATGTAAGTTCACTCTTTCATGTTAGAGCAACCCATGTTTAGGTAGGACGTCCCCTTTAAAAACAATAAACATAATATGGAATACATAATACAAAATCACATACCTCCTGTCCTTAACCTCCAATGTCAACACTCCCCATCTTCAATTAGTGAATATAAATCAAGTTTAGAGAAAGAGGAGAAATTAGTTAAGAATATAATGTTTTATTAATTTTTAGCAGCTTATGAGTAAATTTATAGGCATTATAGCAGGAGTATTATCTAAAATACATGTTATAGATCATTGTTTTCTATCAAGATAAGAAGAATATGCCATTTATCAACAAAAAAATCCATTCTATTATATATGTGATGTGATCTTGATTAACTCAAAAACAGAATTGTAAAAGTTGGAACAGGAACTCAATAAACAATATCATCACATATATAGTTCTCAGCAATACGGGTCATTGCTAACACTTGCAGGCTCGCGAAGCGAGGGCTGCAGTTGCTGGCAAGGAGCGCCAAAGGTGCTCCTTGCGCTGGTGGAGATAAGCGTCTATGGCACTCATCCCTACGACCCTGTTCGACTCTCGGAGAGCAAATGCGAAGCTAGGGGCCGCATTTGCAGAGGTGGAGGCTCCCACATCGGCAAATGAGGACCTTCTCAAAGCGAGGAGCTGCATTTGCGGAGGTGGAGGCTCTACGGTGCCTCACAAGCGGTTACAAACGCCCACAGAAGTGGGACTTTGAAAAAAAAAAACACGCAATGACTAAATAGGGACTTACACAAAAAAATACGAGCAGCGGGACTGAAAAAAGGATGTCTGGAAGTCCGGTTACACCTCAATTTCAGTCCAATTTAAAAAGTTTAGACACTCGAAAATCCCCTAAGCGAGAGAAAAAATGACCGCCCCAAAAAATGAAAACAAGGTTACACAAGTCGCAAAACACCGCCAAGCACATACGACTTTTACAAAAAAACGTAAGAGGTACAACACCATTAGAAAGGACGCTAAATCCTCCACACCCACGTACCACATACACATTCCCCACCATTTTACAACACTAACTTACAGAATGTGGACGTACCCAGCTACACAAATGGTTTCCCCTCACACACGCAGCCTATTTACACTACACACTGCACACATTGCTGACACTTACACCTCAGCGAAACAACACTGCAAATCTACATTGGATGCTGCAGGAATATCAAAACAGATGTCAGTTCTTCAGCACATTCCTTGCTGCATATATTAATTACAAATAGGTAAAGTATATTAATTTATGATTTCATTAATTAATTAATTATCCTAAAAAAAAATATAGAGAAAACAAAAAAAAAACACACCATAGTATCGAAAAAAAACACAAAGACCTTCACCGCGCGCCTCACAAGAAGCGCCAATTGTGCTCATAGGACACAAAGTATACCAGGGTAGAGCCTTGCAATAAGCGCCAAAAGGAGATCAGCGCGGACTTTACAATAAGTGCAAAAGCGGCTCTGATAACAAAAAATACACCAACCCAGAGACTTGCAATAAGCGCCAAAGGTGCTCATCACGAGCCACGCAATGAGCGCCCAAGGCGATCTGCGCGAGGCTTGCAATGAGCGCCGAAGGATCTCAGATAACCAAAACACTTACTCTCTGTGGCAAACAGCATTACCTGCATTACAATTTTATTGCCATCATTTTCTGACGGGCAAGTCGCTAGTATTATATAAATATCAACAAAATTCCATAAGGGATGGTATTTAGTTCCATCCATTATGAATAAATATATTATTCAACAAAAAGATAGGTGCTGGAGATGTTCACAAAATAAAAAGGGCATTACTTTATGGTGGGAGTGTGAGAAATAACAGAGCTATGATTTGTAATATAACAACACAATTAACATGGTATACATCATAGACAATTCCAAAAACAAGATTTATAAGAAATTCCATATTATTTGAGAATTTTGATCATACATATTTCAACAGTGGTTAAATCAAATATAATGACAGAAATGCACAGAAATACCAAACTAGAGCAACAGGAGGTGTACAATAAAGATAATTATAGACCTTGAAACTTTCCTCTTCCTAGTGTATGGAGACTTTCACTTCTAAAGATGCTTCTGCAGAGCCAAATATTTCAAAACTACATGCTGCTGAGACTTCTGAGACTCACAAGACTACAAAAGTAAGAAGGGCAGACTCTCAAAAGAGGAAACAACTAGCAGTAGGGGACTCATTTTAAAAGGTGTGGATTTGTGACAAAGCAAAAAAGTATTTTTAGAGGAACAGTGCCTTCCTGGAGGTACATATGAGTAATATTTTAAGAATTGTTAAGGCAATGAAGCAATGAGCAAATGGTGACTTTATTATATTCAATGGGACTAATGATCTGGCTAACAATGATGTTGCTGCAGCTCAGGAATTATTTTGTGAGTTAGGAAAATGGCTTGGCCAGAAAGAAACCCCTTGGCAGCACAGAGTTAAAAGGACCTATTTTAATTATTCATTCCTAATTTTGATATTAGGGAAGGGCTATTATATAATGGTTATGTAACAGGGTCTAGCTTATATATAATACCTCACCTCCCTTCACCCAGTCAGTTGGGTCCAGATATCAGATTGCCTATCGTCCGTCATTCAGGTAGGTCAGATAGGGATTGTGTCATCATTTGTTTGGCCAATGCCTGATTTAGCTTTTGCTTGCTTGCCTGGGTTGACCACTTGCTTGCCTATTTGCTGTTGTGGCATCCCCATTTGTGGATGGGCTGGTGGCTTGGCTTGTCCTCCGTTGTGGATCGGGGCAAGGGTTTCTGTGCAGGAGGTTTTCTTCCCTTGCTTCGTCTCGCTCGCCGCCGCATGGTTTTCCCACCGATTGTGCCACTCACTCAAGTTCATCTCATTCATGTTCATCGGGTTGTGCATGCTCTCCTTTGACTGTTGCTGCCCCCTTGCACCCTTGTGTTGCCCCCTTGTTTGCCCCGGATACCCCCAGGGGATTCCTGGGGCCCCTAGGTATCTTTCCTTGGGCTTCTGTGCCATGCAACCTCAGATCAGACATCCCAACAGCAGCATTGCAGCAAACAGTCTAGTAGAAGATCTGGCGGGGTGGATACATCCCCATCTGTGGCTAAGGAGGGGCGGCGTGTCCGGAGAAAATTGTTTGGCTCTCTTTTGTTATCTTGATGAGAGAGAGAGCATTCATAAGACATATGGGGGCATGGCATTGTGGTCCTATGATTAACAATTCCGACAACGCCTCGAGGTCATCCCCTCCATGAGATGGGATGAGCACAACATGGGAATGTGGTTGAAGATCGTTACTCCAGCAAAAAGTTATAGTAGTTGTTTTGTTTCACAGGAGGTAGGAGCAATAACCAGGCATATAATTTGCCAGCCAAAAGAGGTATGTGCTTTCAATTAAACAAAGGAAATTGTAGGTGGGGTGCTACCTGCAGGTTCCGGCATGAATGTTCTGAGTGCGTGTACAATCACTCCTCAGGACAAACAAGGGAGTTGGGGCAGCGGACACTGCTCCAAAGAGTGGTGACACCAATATTGGTAGAAATAATGCTACCATGGCTAAAACTGTATGCCAGCAAGCTGGGTTTTGCACTTAAAGCGGATCAGTTATTATATTATATTTGTTATTATCTTTTATAGCGACTTGCTTATTAAAAATTATGGCAATAAAATGTGAAGCCTCGCAATGCTGTTTGCCACACAATGCAAGGCTCCCCCCCTCTAACCTGCCTGCCTTAAGTACTCATTGCGTGCCTCCCCCCCCTCTATTGCTCCCCCCCTCTGCTTCGCGGGAGGTGCTCTTTGCGAGCCTCTCCCCCTCTACCTCTCCCACCCTCTATTTCTCCCCCCCCTCTACTTGATAAGAGGAGCTCCTTGTGAGCCTCTCCCCCTCTACCTCTCCCACCCTCTACTTCTGCCCCCTCTACTTGATGGGAGGCATTCATTGCAAGCCTCTCCCCCCACCTCTACTGGCCTCGCGATGAGCGGTTTTGGTGCTCAACACAGGCCTTGCATTGAGTGCCTTTGGCATTCATTGTGAGCCTCTTCCCCCCTCTATTTCCTCACCCTGTATCTCTTCCCCCCTCTCCCTTCCCTGTGTCTCTTTCCCCCCTCTCCCTCCCCTGTGTCTCTTCACCCCTCTCCCTCTACTGTGTCTCTTCTCCCCTCTCCCTCCCATGTGTCTCCTGTCCCTCTCCATCCCCTGTGTCTCTTCCCCCCTTTCCCTGTGTCTCTTTCCCCCCTCTCCCTCCCCCTGTTTCTCTTTCCCCCCTCTCCCTCCCCCTGTTTCTCTTTCCCCCTCTCCCACTCCCTATGTCTTTCCCCCCTCTACCCCCCCTTGTGTCTCTTTCCACCCTCTCCATGTATCTATCCCCTCTCTCCCTCCCCCTGAATCTCAACCCCCTCCCTCCCCTGTGCCTTATCCTACTTCCCCCTGTGAGCATAAAGGTGGAATAGTGGTTGATGGGAGATACATCAGACCTGATTTGCTAGACAGCAACCAGAGGATTTCTCAGTTAAATGCCCCAGGGAGAGATGTTACAGTTTGCAATATGCATAGCTGATGCTCTGCAAAACATGGTATGGGTCCCTGGGGCGGAGTATTTGGAGAGCAGGGGGGGCCAATGCTCCAACAGCACTAGTTGCTGTATAACAGACCACAGCTTGGATCTGGTTTTTAAGAGTTAGCTAATTGGCACTCACCTGTAGCTACTCAATTAGCAGACAGGCCTTTAAAAGAAGAGAGCAGCCTGCTCCAAGGGGGAGAGGAAAAGACAGCTAGGAGAGGCTGCGCTTATTGCAAAGACATTGCTTTTGTTTGGGAAATTGGTAAGTGGGAAAGCCACCCAATTGCAGATAGCAAGTACTGTCTAGGAAGAGCTCAAGTAAGAGCAAGGGATTTTGTTTGTTTTGTTATTATTTAAAGTACCTGCTTTCAAACTGAATAAAAAAAGGAAAACTGAGCTGAAGGTGTCCTGGACTTTGTATACCCTAGAAGGCTGTGGTTACTGCAAGATCGGTGACAATCCTACCTGTAAAAGAAGTGGTTTGTCACACCCCTCATCCTCCTCCCTCCTTCCCCCCCTTATGCTCCTGCCTTCGACCCCCTTATCCTCCTCCTCACTTCCCTCTTTATCATCCTTCTCACTTCCCCCTTATCATCCTTCTTCCCCCATTACCTCCTCCTCACTTCTCCCCTCTCCAATCCCTATGCCCCTCTCTGCTTAATACTTACTATGATGCAGGAGCTGATGATGCTCATCTCTCCCCCGCAGCATGTCTTTAAGCTGTGTCTAGACAGGCATATGCTAATAACATGATGTCACATGTGCGTCACTTAAAAGGTTGTTCGGAAATAACCATATGTGTCCTGAACTCTCACTTCAAAAGGGAATATTGTTCTTTATTATTAAAGATCTTAGATCTGAGCCAGGTGACGAACTATACAAAACAGTTGAGATCAGGTCTTCTAAAGAAAAAGTAAAAAGTAAAATAAGCCCACTAAGTAATTATCAGAATATTTACTCAGCTAATTAAGCAGTAAACTAATAGTGGAAGCTTAGAAAAATATAAAAATTGGTTGCACTCTATTGTTGCTTAAGCTGGTGGACAAGAGATACTAAAACAACTCTGCCTCCTAATTAAGAGAAAAGCTATGAAGGGTCCTATCATTTGTTACCTTCTGACTAGGAGGTTTTGATCAATAAAAAGCAAGGGGCCGCATTTGTGGAGGTGGAGGCTCCCATGTCGGCCGCAAAATTTACGGACTTAGCATCCACAAATACAAGCCGTGGGACTTTACGACCTTAGCGCCCGAGCCCCGCGCTAATGAAAACATTAAAAACACAATAAATACACACAATAAACACATAAAAAGTTTACCCACAGCAAGGGGGGGGGCACCCTGGACCTCTGCAAGGGAAGTTACACCTCAATTTAAGTCCAAATTCAAGAGTTTAGACACACGAAAATCCCCTAAGCAACAGAAAAAATGGCTGCCGAAAAAACGAAAACGAGGCTACAGGACCCTAAACACGCAAAACACCACCAAGCACATACGGATTTTCCGAAAAAGCTGTACGAGGTACAAGATACACTATTAACAAGGACGCTAAATCATCCACAGCCGCGTACCACATACACATTAGCCGCCATTTTACAACACTAACTTACACAATGCGGAAGTACACAGCTACCCTAACGGATTGTCCTCGCGCACGCATACTATTTACACTACACTCTGCACACATTGCTGACACACATCAGCTCCACAACAGAGAAAACCGACATTGTATGCTGCAGCAACATCAAAACAGATTGTCAGCTCTTCAACACAATGCTTCCTGCATATATTACTTCAAAATAGGTAAAGTATATTCATTAATGAATTTATGAATTATTTCATTAGCATACAAAAAACGACCGCCAATGCTGCTCATAGCACACAAACAACCAACAGCCTTGCATTGAGCGCTGAAGGCTCTCGGAACACCAACAAAATTAATGTCTCAACCAAACACCATTATCTACCTTACAATCTTATTGCCGTCACTTTTTGACGGGCAAGTCGCTAGTATAATATAATATCCAATCTCTTGAGAACAACACGAATAGCTACTATAATGCCTTGCAAAAGTATTCACCCCCCTTGACTTTTTACCTATTTTGTTACATTACAGTTTTAAGTTCAATGTTTTGTTAATCTGAATTCTATGTTGTGGATCAGAGCACAATAGTCTAAGTTAGTGAAGCGAAATGAAAAAAATATATCCATAAACACATTTTTTAGAAATAGAAAACAGAAAATTAGCACCCCTTTGTTATGAAGCCCAATTGCCTTCAGAAGTCAGATAATTAGTGAAATGATGTCCACCTGTGTGCAATCTAAGCGACAGATCATGTGACACTTAGATTGTGTGCAATCTAAGTGTCACATGATCTGTCATTACATATACACACCTTTTTTGAAAGGCCCAAGAGGCTGCAACACCTAAGCAAGAGACAACACTAACCAAACACTGTCATGACGACCAATGAACTCTCCAAACAAGTAAGGGACAATTTTGTTGAAAAGTACAAGAGGGTTAGGTTATAAAAAAAAACATCCAAATCTTTGATGATCCCCATGAGCACCATCAAATCTATCATAACCAAATGGAAAGAACATGGCACAACAGTAAACATGCCAAGAGATGGCTGCCCACCAAACTTCCGGACCGGGCAAGGAGGGCATTAATCAGAAAGTCAGCACAGAGATTTAAGGTAACCCTGGAGGAGCTGCAGAGTTCCACAGCAGAGACTGGAGTATCTGTACATAGGACAACAATAAGCCGTTCGTTCCATAGAGTTGGGTTTTATGGCAGAGTGGCCAGAAGAAAGCCATTACTTTCAGCAAAAAACTAAATGGCACGTTTTGAGTTTGCGAAATGGCATGTGGGAGACTCCCAAAATGTATGGAGGAAGGTGCTCTGGTCTGATGAGACTAAAATTGAACTTTTCGCCATCAAAGAAAATGCTATGTCTGGCGCAAACCCAACACATCACATCACCCAAAGAACACCATCAGCAGCCGGGACTGGGAAACTGGTCAGAGTTGAGGTAAAGATGGATGGTGCTAAATACAGGGATATTCTTGAGCAAAACCTCTACCACACTGTACGTGATTTGAGGGTAGGATGGAGTTTCACCTTCCAGCAGGACAATGACCCAAAACACACTGCTAAAGCAACACTTGAGTGGTTTAAGGGGAAGCATGTAAATGTGTTGGAATGGCCTAGCCAATGCCCAGACCTCAATCCAATAGAAAATCTGTGGTCAGACTTAAAGATTGCTGTTCACAAGCGCAAACCATCCAACTTGAAGGAGCTGGAGAAGTTTTGCAAGGAGGAATGGGTAAAAATCCCAGTGGTAAGATGTGACAAGTTCATAGAGACTTATCTAAAGCAACTTGGAGCTGTGATTGCCGCAAAAGGTGGCACTACAAAGTGTTGACTTTGAGGGGGGTTAATAGTTATGCACACTGACTTTTTCAGTTATTTTCAGTTATCTTCAAAGTTGTGGGCATGTTCTGAAAATTAATTGATGCAAATCCTCAAACAATCCATGTTTATTCCAGGTTGTGAGGCAACAAAACATGAAAAAGGCCAAGGGGTGAATACTTTTTCAAGGCACCATATATAGCTTAATGGAAAGGCCAAATGAACATATATGGATGTAGCAGGGAGTCCGGACGTTAATACTATTTCAGATCACCAAATTGTTAGTAGAAAGAAGTAATAATAATAATAATAATAAATATCTACCCACACTTTTTTGCACCTTGTGGGATGTAGCTCACCTATTAAAGATCCCAGCAGATACTCGACTAACATATAACTTTACCTAACCACAGAAACTGACCTGGGCTAAATGTACACAGGATTGGAGTAAATAAAGTCACTCGTGTTTAACTATTGGTCTAGTTTTCCAAGAATGCTGCAAGGTCTATATCGCCCACTTGGTTCTAAGGTAATGAGTTTATGTATCCAGAATGTTTCCCTGCGTCTCAGCTCCAACACCCGATTACCTTTCCTGTTGGTAGATGGTATATGGTTAATGGCTTGAACGGTAATGCCGTCCTTGTTTTTTTTTGTGTTCCTGTATCACATGAGCAGAGAAGCCATTAGTTAGAACTCCCTTATCAATATTATAAAGATGCTCATAGAACCCTCTGTTGAGCATCCTACTAGTATGTCTGGTGTATTGTTTATCACAAGAACATGTCATGACATATATTACAAAATCAGTTTTACAGGTTGTAAAATGTTTGATTTTGAAATCGTGTCCCAGACTCTTTGATGTAATAGTATGTTTCTCATTGGCCTTTACATGTTTACAGGTAGTCCAATTCTTCATATTACATTTAAAACAACCTTTCAGTGATCCCAACCAATTATTTTTCAATGGGTCTACCTTCTTTCTTAATGTACTTGGAGCCAATATTTGTTTGAGATTTTGATTCTTTTTTAATGTGACTAGGGGTCTACCGGGGAGAATATCATGGAACATGGATCATGACATCCTTGATTTCCTCCTGTCTTGGAGGGTTCTCTATTCATGGGCCCTCGTAGCAGATCTTCTTATTTTTTCTCCTTGAAACGATGTGTGTTCATCTTACTCTTTAGCTCTAAATTTCCTTATGAGTCTTTGACTTTCTTACTAGTAATAGTAATACTGTACAATTTCCCCGAACTCGCTGAAATTGTCCGAAGGGAATACTCTTGATCCAGTTCTTTTTGTGACCACTCTTCGCATGCAAGTACGAGTTGCTGTCTGTCAGATTGGAGTACAAACAGGAGGAGATACATCCATTTTCTGCTATCAGGACCACATCTAGAAAAGGGATAACTCTCTTGTCCGTATTCATTGTTAATTTGAGGTTCATCATATTTGCGTTGACATTCTTATGGAACTCGGCTTTATCTTTTTTATTCTTAGACTTCCAGATAACTGTCACGTCATCTATAAAGCAATGCCAGCTGATAATATTTTTCTTGAATGGATGGTCACTCTACACGTACATATCTTCCCATAAGCTCATATAAATATTGGCAAAACTGGGAGTGAATCTTGTACCCATTGGTGTTCCGGTACATTGGAGGTAATATTGGTTCTCAAAAAGAAAATTATATTTACTCAATATAAATTGAATTAATTCTCTCTGGCGGACTTCAATATTCGCATAAGAGTCAAAAAATGTTCTCACTGCAGTAATGGCTTGATCTTGAGGTAATGCCGTATATAACGCAGAGAAGTTTAATGAAATCCAGCAGTACCCTTGACTCCACTGTAAGGAGGATATGATGTCTAAAAGATGTGGGGCATCCCGAATGAAAGATTTCAAATTGCATGCTATCGGTTTCAAGAAATAATCAACATATTCCCACAACCTTTCCATAAGAGATCCAATCCCGGATACTATAGGTCTCTCTACCATAGGTTTCACATCATGCCAGAAAATTTAAATTTTTCAGAGAAAGCATTTATGATTCAAATTTTTATTGTGATTTAATGGCTTTTAGCTAAAAGATTGAAATCTCCGGATACGCCTTTGATGCAGGAAGTACTCTCCATAATAGAAAAAAATAGACAATTGGAATATAATTTACAGTTGTTAGGTCTCCCACCGTGTAATGTTAATAAATAGCTGATCTGTGATAAATGCACTATGTAAAGAAAATATAGCTAAGGCAATAATAATTGTAAAGTTTCCCTATTAGTATTAATGTAATGTAATTAATATGTGATTTATTCTTGTAGAATGTCTTTTATCCTTGTATGAAGCGCAATAGGTATGAACACCTTTAACGTGGTGTTAGAATGTATATTATATAGATGAAGTTAAATTATGTTTGTATTTTTTAGTTGTTGAAAAATTATAAAAAAAAAAATATATATATACCGTATTTATCGGCATATAACACGCACCGGCGTATAACACGCACCTCATTTTAAGAAGAAAATTTCAGGGGGAAAAATAAATTCAAATAAAGAACTTTGAAGCAAAATCCTCAACCTCAACCCCCCTCCTCATCCTCCCTCCTCAACCCCCTCCTCCAACCCCCCATCTTCAACCCCCTCCTCATCCTCCTTTCTCAACCCCCCTCCTCATCCTCAACCCCCTCCTCAACCCCCCCATCCTCAACCCCCTCCTCAACCTCCCTCCTCAACCCCCCATCCTCGAACCCCCTCAACCCCCCTCATCCTCCTTCCTCAACCCCCTATCCTCAACCCACTCCTCAACCCCCCCATCCTCAAACCCCCCTCCTCAGGCCCCCCATCCTCATCCTCCTTCCTCAACCCCCCTATCCTCAACCCCCTCCTCAACCTCCCTCCTCAAACCCCCTCATCCTCAAACCCCCTAACCCCCACATCCTCATCCTCCTTCCTCCTCAACCCCCCTCCTCATTCTAACCCCCCCCCTCCTCACCTCCCCCTCACTTACCTACTTCTGTTCCGGCCTCCGCTCCGCTCAGCTCCTTGACCCGGCGCACATGTGACGTTACATATGCGCCACGTCATTAGCATACACCGGGTGCATCCGGTATATGCTAATGACGTGGCGCACATGTGACGTCACATGCGGGCCGGGTCAGGGAGCGGAGCGGAGGCCGGAACAGAAGCAGGTGAGGGGGAGTTATTTAGGGGGGTTTAGGTTGAGGAGGGGAGTTTAGGTTGAGGAGGGGGGGTAAGAATGAGAAGGGAGGTTGAGGATGAGGAGGGGGAGGGAATATCGGCGTATAACACGCACCTATAATTTGCTCCCTATTTTCAGGGAGAAAAAGTGCGTATTATACACCGATAAATACGGTATATATATATATATATATATATATATATATATATATATATATTTATATATATATATATATATATATATAAAACCCTATCAAATTCGCTGTCACCACCTCCTTTGGTAGAGAATTCCACAGTTTAACTACCCTAAATGTGAAGAACACTTTTCTTTCTTTAAGGTTAAATCTTGTTTCTTCTAATCTCAAGGGATGTCCTCTTGTCATTTGAAGACCTCTTGTCACAAAAAGTTCACTTGACAAAGCCTTATATTGAACCTGGACGTATTTTAATAAGGCAATCATACCCCCTCAAAAACACCTTTTTCTAGGAAAAAAAAGTTTAATTGGGTTAGTCTTTCTTCATAACTTAGCCCCTCCATTCCCATTTTTAGTTTTGTTGCCATTATGCTCTAAAATGTCCTTTTTATGAAATGGTGCCCAAAATTGTACTCCATAATCCAAATGAGGGCGTACTAGGGATTTGTACAGTGATAGAATTATATCTGCTTTCCTTGCTTCTATACCCTTCTTAATACATGCTAATATTTTCCTTGCCTTTGCATCTTCTGCTTGGCATTGAACACTGCTACCTAGGTGGTTGTCCACAAGTACTCCCAAATCAATTTCATAATCAGATATAGATAGAAATAGCCATGCTATTTGAAAAGGAGAGGACCTAATACTGAACCTTGAGGAAACCTCAATCCATGAGCTGATATTTACTGCAATTCCTGATCAGCTGCCCTGATACAATTCCTTCTTACTTCCTCATAGAAATTAATTAGATTGGTCTGATATGACCTATCTTTCATAAATCCATGTTGATCTTGTTCAAATAGACATATTCTTGTATACTGTCCCATATTAACCCTTCTAAAAGATTCCCAACTACAGATGTGAGGCTTACAGGTCTATAATTCCCTGGATTTGCTCTTGCTCCCTTCTTAAACATAGGTATCACATCTGCTTTTCTCCAGTCAATGACAAGACAGAGGGTCCTGCTTCTACACTGTCCGTTTTAAGCATTCAAATTGACTCGGTAATGTTTCAGTGCTCGCTACCCAAAGAGAAGATGGTGGATCTGAGGGCTGAAATGAATGCTGGGTAAGCTAAATTTTACACGTGGAATCATACCAAAGTGTTGAATTTTCAGCAGAATATTGTCTTTGGCTACGTTGGAATTAAGCGACCCCATTATTTCATAAGGATTACTAAAACTCTTAGGCAATACTTCTGTATTTAGTCTGCTTTCCTGCAACACTTCAATGGTAAGTTCCTCATCATAGCGAGGCAAGTTCTGAGTCAGGATTTTGATCTTTACACAGAGTTTGCGGGTAGTGTCGGATTCTGAGCTTATTTGAAGTGGCATTGGGGTGCGGCTAAATGGCCAGCATCATGGCATAATTCTAGGTTGATTAAGAACTTGAACTTCCTTGAATTATTCTGCATCATCGTGGCAATTTACATATGGGATGACAACTTGAAAGACCAGTGTAACGGATCCACTGGCACCCCGACCGGGTACCTCCGTTGATGGACGCGTCCTAGTTTGCGTCGAGGACTTCAAGCACCGCACCAGACACCACCACCACCACCACAGACTCCACAACCGCCGTAGCTTAACTGGAGCCTCACGAATAGCTGCTAGCAGTTGAACAGGAAAAGCACCCCAAGATGCTAACACTCCTGGCAGTCAGTCTGTGTTCGGACGTCCAGGGGGTAAGTCGAACGGTATGCCACCAGAGGGCCTGGTATGCGTTGTCTAGCCAGATCTCTCGCCATACCAGGGTCTCTAGTCTTGTCACCCACTCATCCCGGGGCTGCTCTCCCAATAGATACATCCGCATCACCACACGCTTCTGTAGCCGCTGCTCATCACTGGGGAGACTCTCACCTCGCCGCCATTGGGCATCTTCCAGGGCATCATACCAGAGTTCCTTTCTGTCTGCATCCCTGTAGTCCACGGCCGCCTCCTCCTCCTCATCATGGAACGCTGTCCGAAAACTAGCCGGTTCCATCCTGCTGTAGCCAGGGGCGCTGTACGGATGCTAGCGTTGCCCTCAATTTGTAACTCCAACCGTTACCGGTGTCTCTGTGCTGCTTTTCCTCTTACTAGGACGCCATCCCACCACTGCCAGCCAACGTAACGGATCTACTGGCACCCCGACTGGGTACCTCCATTGATGGACGCGTCCTAGTTTGCGTCGAGGACTTCAAGCACCGCACCGGACACCACCACCACCACCACAGACTCCACAACCGCCGTAGCTTAACTGGAGCCTCACGAATAGCTGCTAGCAGCTGAACAGGAAAAGCACCCCAAGATGCTTACACTTCTGGCAGTCAGTCTGCAACAGCATACCATGAATCCCCCCAAGAACGAGACATAAGCTCTGTGTTTGAGGGTCAAGCAGTGAACTCTCTTCTTTATTAATTATAAAAACACATTTTTAAACACTTCACATACACAGTAGGAGCAGTGACTACCTTTGGTCAACCCCTAATTACCTCTGGCCAATCAGACAGGGTTAAGGTGTGGGAGCCAGGAGTCCCCTTCCCCAGGAGCCACCCACTAGGCGTGGCTAACTGCTCATTCTACCTCTGGCGGTGGAGAGAGTAACATCTCTAAGCTCACTTATTCCCCTGCTGGGAGTATGGGGAAACCCCAGGTCATCTCATTATTCAAGAGTCCCTACCACCATTGTTCATGGTGCCATCTTATCTGCTAAAACCCTTTTGTTCTGCTATCTCTTGTGTGGTTTAGCAGATACTATTAAGAGGCAGATGGGCAACTCCTGACCAAGTGTATGAGACCAAAGATATTTGACTGTATATCACACAATACAATATTTTTACAGATATAATAACAACATTTTATAACCCAGAACATATCTGGAGATAGCATAGGTCTGAGCACACATTATTACTGAATGGTGCTCAGACCACATACATACAGTTCAATGGCCATGGAACCAAAGTCTTTCTGCATAGGAAAATAAAGTATTTAAATGCCGGTCCATAGTCAAAAGGCAGGAGGCCGGCAAACAGTCCTCTCCAAACAAAGTGGCGAAGGGCACTTCGTCACAACCAGCATGTCATATTTCATAGTGACAACATGGGTATGGTCCTGTTGATCACCAAACTGACATCTTCCTCATTGCCATGGGTTCGATTGCTTCTTGAGCTAGTATTGCAGTGCATGGAAAAGAATATTCTATGCAGAGCAGTGCGTATGCCTGGTAGGCTTAACAGTCAAGGGGTCAGTGGCAACGCTTCAGGGAGCTTGCACCGAGAGCAAGTAACAAGTCAACACTATGTCTGGAACAGTTATGGTACCTGGGTAGTTGGCGGGTGGTTGGGTTTTATTGCTTAATTTATCTGACTGTACATGGGAAGATAATGGTTCAAAAAAAAGATGAATGGTTATTTTATGTATTTATATCTGATTGTAAATGATTTTTATTAATAAATATCAATTCATCCTTTCATCCCTGTTTTCTAGCTCCCTTTAAAAAAAGAAAATTTGATAAATAAATAAATGATTTTCCAAAAAAAAAATACAAAATTGATTAGCTAATGGTGTTTTAATTGTAATTTTATCTTCCCTCAGGCACAGTTCCTCGGACTGCATAGATTCTAGGCTACTCATACGTGTATTGGGCACATAGAGCGGCAGTAGAGAAAGATGTTGATATGCAGCTTGGTTTCAACAAAACTGAGTTGTTGGTGAAATGGTCTGGGATGAAGAGGGAGTGTTTCATTAGGGAAGTAGTGCAGTATGCCCGGTTATTGGGTCCCCCTGACATCTTAATTATTCATGCAGGGGGTAATGACCTAGGGAGCACGCCATTAAAGGCACTAACTATTATTCCTTGATATACATATTATATGGTCTGAGATGGTGCACCATCTTAAATGGAGATCCCCCATTCAACCTGCTGTATTAAATAAATGCAGGAAGAAAGAAAGACAATGCCTAGCCACATTAGAGGAAGGGGATGATGCATTAGCATTTTATGGAAAGGATGGGGTACACATCAATACATTTGGATCTAATCTTTTTATTTTGGCCTTTAAAGAAACCATTTGTTTGGTATTAGATGGATTGGAATGTCATTAGTAGTAACTCACATGTTTGGTCAAGTTAGCCACAGCTTTATGTTTTATGGTTAGGAGCATTGTTAATTTAATTGGTGCTTCCTGGGAAACTTTGCACAATAGTTGCCCTCATTTTATAGGTGTCAAGGAACGTGCTTTGTTGTAATTGCACGTTTCCTAATTGTAGATGGCATGGAGCATGCTTAGTCTTAAAATGTGTCTCCAAGGGACTGGGACTCTTGGTCCCATAGGTGGCAAGTGACGTGCTTAGTTGTAACTGCATGTTTCCTGATTTAGATGGCTAGGAATGCATTTAACCATTAGTGGTGCGTTTCCTGTAGGGGGGCAGGCACACAGTGTTGATGCACCTGTGGCAGGTGTGCTTGCCCACAGGTGACTAGTGAGCTGCAAGGTGCGCTCATTTTGTTGTACTCCTTGGCCACGGGTGCCTTCGAGCCTTTAAGTGTGGGTGGGTAGGCACCTCTTGTTATTTTATATGTGTTACTGTTTATAAAAAAAACAGAGCTGTTGCCTTTTTAAAACCATACATTGGGCCATATTCATTTGCAAGCCCGCAACTCGATCGCAGACAGCCATTTAACCCTAAAATGACACATGAAAATAATTTGTATTTCCTGTCAATTTGCGAGCTTGAGACTGTTGTGCAATTAATTATAATGTCTATCATCACTTTTTTCTGTTATTTATAGTGCAGTACAGATTTTTTATTTCGGCGTTTACAATGCTACAAACAGGTGTTTAACCTCCTTGTGGGTCCTCTCTAGCACTCTTTGGATTTTCTCCTTAATTTGCCATTTACGGGTGTGAAAACATTTGCGAGCTTGGGGAAATTGAGCACTTGAATAGCGATTTGCGATTTTGTCTTGTGAAAGTAAAGGATCAGAGGCATCTGGAGCCTGTAAGTTGTGAGGTTAAGCATCTCCATTTTTTTAATCCCATAACTCATAAGCCATTCCGAGCCCTCAAAAAGACTCCAATTTAATAGCAAAATAGCTTGCATCCTCACTTATGGGCCCCCGGAACTCCCAAAATCTCAAATGAATGGGGGGCCCTTGTGTTTAGTATTTATTGGTTATTTATAAGGGTATCTGTATTGACAATGCACAGGTCAATCATTGTTTCTTCTCTGAGGTTTTGCCAGTGTACAAATACCATTTAATGAAGCTTAGATGCTTCATTAGTAGTCATTTAAACTGTTGGGGGTACCAGATAGTAAACAAACTCTACAACAGCTTAGGTGTATGTACTTTGAATGTAATGCTAACCGGTCTTTGAGAAAGTGGATGTAATTCCCTTGTATGTGTCGTCAGAGAATGGTATGAGGTTTATTCAGAAGCTGCACTACAGACATCGTAAGACATTATTTTTATTTATTTTATCATATATTTATTTATCCCCCCTTTTTCTTTATATCTTTAACCAATAATCACCATAATGTATACAATGAGTGAACAAAACAAGAATCTTAAACTAACCCATAGGCAGTTTTACATAGTTACATAGTTAAATAGTATTTAAGGTTGAAAAAAGACCTTCAGTCCATCAAGTTCAACCTTTCAAGATTTCCTCTGATCTGCAATATGTGGATTAACTATTAATTAATTAGTTGTAGCAAAAAAAATCAAATCCCTCCTGATCCCAGACACCGGCGACCGGACTTCTCCCTAGATCAATACTGCCTTTCTAATTATCCATGATAACCCTGAATTCCCTTTTTAATTAGAAATAAATCCAGTCCCCTTTTAAAGTTATCTATCGAATCCGCTGTCACCACCTCCTTTGGTAGAGAATTCCACAGATTAACTACCCTTACTGTGAAGAACCCTTTTCTTTCTTTAAGGTGGAATCTTTTTACTTCTAACCTCAAGGGATGTCCTCAAGGGATGTTCTGTTTTTATAGCTTCAAATTCCTAAATGACTTCATCATAAAAAGAAAAAAAGAAAAAAGAACCAGACAAAAACAAATAAAAAACAGATTGTGTCCTATGCTCCCAACGGGCAACCAAGGCCCATGCTGAATATCCAGACCTCAATCCCATCTCCACATCTTTACACATCCGGCCTATCCCTAGCACAATCTGAATGGGGAACCAAGTGTTGGGCATCATATTTCTTTGAATTTATCAATAATATAATTTAAAGTGTTCCTCTATTATCATAGTATAATTAATCCCTTGGAAAAGTGAGAAAAAGATAGATCATTTTGCAGCCATTTATTTGTTATATGTTACTAGCAAATTGCCTGTCAAAAAATGACAGGCATAAAAGAGTAAGCCAGGCAATGATGTTTGCCACACAATGTGAGGCTTTTGGTTCTCTGAGCACCTTCAGCGCTCATTGCAAACCTTTTGTTCGTGTAAGTTAACGTGTTTGCTGTCATGTAGTTTCTAAGTCCTGCATGCCTAGCTTTGCTCAGCCTCGTTTTCATCCAGTTTCAGCCTTTTTTGTGTTTTTCGTCCGACATTTTTTTTTTTCTCGCTTAGCCGATTTTCAAGTGACGAAACACGGTAATTTGGGCTCAAATTAGCTTGCAACCTCACTCCCAGGCATCCTGGCTCTCCCCCTGTGTTGTGTGTGAGTGTGTTTTAATTTATTTTTTACTATTATTTTTTTTTTTTACCTGTTTCTCAACTGCTTGCAGCCTAAGTAAGTCTCGCATTCCTGCGTGCCTCAACTGCTCGCCTCGCTTTGCGAGGCTCGCAGGAGCACCTTTGGTGCTTATTTCAGCCTAAGTCCCGCATGCTTCAATGTCTCAACTGCTTGCCTCACTTTGCCAAAGTCCTCCGAGCTTGGAAGGCTTCAATGCCTTAAAAGGTTTGCCTCACTTCGCGAGGCTCTCACGCGTGATGACAAATTGCAGTTTGACAATTATAATAGGTGATATGTAATCTTTTGGTGGCAAATATAAACTTGCCCAATTTAGCTCTATTGCTAATTTCTATGGAAATAAATAAATCAAGAAGGCAGTGTGGATCTAAATTGATTAAAGTTTAATTAATGTTATCCCATATTGCCTTGTTTTAAACTATGTATTTCAACAAGCCCCTCTGTCCATAATTGCTTTAAGAAAATAGACAGAATCTGACGCAAAATCTTCATTCATTTTAAAAAAATGAAATCCTGAAGGGAGTTAAATGCATTATATGGAGATATTTTAAAGATGTCTCAGCCATTGAAACATTTTTACTACCCTTTTAGGCCCTTTTGAAAATATCTGACCATTCTTCTGTCTCTAATGTAATGCAACCCACCTCTTCTGCACCTTTTTTTAATTTATATATATAAAAAAAAATGTATTTGCTCCTGCACAATAGTGCCTTCTAACCCCACCCTATTCATTCTGAACCCCAGTTGAGCTCTATTGTACTTACCAGCCCTCACACTGCATTGCCTTCCCTGCCGGCGTGATCTTTCAGCAGGGCCAGTGAAATCTGATTGACGACACACACGTGTGATCATTCGGGATTCCCTGCAACTGAGAGAGAAGACTGGAGGCAATATATTGCGGGGGCTGGTAAGGATGAGGGAACCCACAGAGGATCCAGGAGGGGCTGAGGTGGGGTGGGCATGGTGGTGGGGAGCAGGTAGAGGTGAGGAGGGGCCAAGGACAAATCAGATAGTGAGTTAGATAATAAATGAGTTCGCATAAGAATATATATATAATAAATCAGGCGGCCCAATTTTTATTTTGCACCAGAGTCCTCCATTCACTAGCTATTCAGTTCTATTCAATGCACAGCCAAATATGCGCAGTTTTTTTTTTTTAATCAAACTACAGCGGTCAGTTAACCTTATCTGTTTGGGCAGTTGCAAAAGTAAACGTTTTTAGTTTTTTTTTGCTTATTGATACCATTCTGCCATGCATCTCATGATGAGGGAAGAAGTGAAGAAATCAATTGTGGTGTGGCTAAACAATTGTTTAGTTCCTTTACTAATACTTTTTTACGTAATGTTCTATAACTTTACTTATCACAGATACTATACATATGTTTTGTGTTCAGTAAAGATTACCAAATAGGTGTGAATCTTAAGCACCACAGTAGGCATCAATCGTCAAGTGCCTTTACAAGGAATGATTTAAGTATTTCTCTGCTTGAGCACAAATAAGTCAATCAAAATGACTGTGGCATTGATTGTCCCACCTGTGCTGCAGGGATTTCTCTTAAGGAGAATTGACAGTAGTCTTTTTTCCACTGCCTTTATAATGTTTAGATGCTGCTTTATGCATGTATACCTTGACTGTGCATCACTTGAGTTAATATTTTAAGCATAAATGTCATATTTGCTTGACTGTACTTTGGACAACTACAATTCACAAAAACATTGCATGTTTATGTAACAACCTAAGAAAATCAACATCTGTGTAAGCTTGGAAATGTGTCAAAAAGAGAGGCACATTTTAGCACCAGGATCTAGGGTTGCCATGCCACTTGTGTAATTTTTCTTTGTTTCCGATTTATTCTGCATAGTGTTTTTTTTTTAGGGCAATGGAAGCCTTATAAATAGTACTGGATGGTCACTTCAGGTCAACAACCCTATTTTAACAGTTCTAACAATGTTTAGTTCTTAGTCTAATAGCATGTACCTACAGAAATAAAGCGGGATGAGGGATAAGGTTTTAATCACATTAAAGGAATTCAGCAATTATTTGGATACACAAAAGTTTATCTTGGGAATTTGTCAAACTTTTCAGATTGGTAGAATGAGTAGAACTGATAGGAGATGTGATGGTTCTTATTTACTTTCAAATCCATCTTTTAATGTTTCACGTGAATTAATAGTGTAATGAATTAACTTAAAATAATGGTTGTGTTTCAACATCAGATCTACTATTGATTTGGAAATAATGCTGAGAGGACATTTAATAAAACATAATAAAACAACAGTGCTGTTCTAAGAAATAATAAAGCTGAAAACTACACAAGTTGATAACATAAATTGCATTTCACAACAGAGAAAAAAACACAATAAAAGCAAGATAGTATTGATATTGCTGTTTGCAATAATGATAAATGAGCAATTTAATTATGATTAATGGTTTTAAAGCTTGTCTCACTAGTCTGACAGTTGAAACCTTCTGAAAGATGGATTCAATTTATCTTCTTTTATATAGTTCTGGTATGTGTATAGTTCCATGTGTGTACAAGAGAGATAATGTTTTCCTTTCTTTTACTAGCAGAACTTTCTCTGTAGGAGCCTTCACACCATCAAGCTGAATTACCTAGAGAAAGTTGTTATCAAATCACACAGACTGTGCTGGTGAGGCAATGAGGGTTACGACACGTTTGCACTTCTAATTGTCTACTTGGACTTGACACTGCATTTGCTCTTAAAATGAACATAAACTATACATTCAATAATGTAAAGCTACCAATAAAAAGGGAAAGTCATCTATATGAAAGATTCATCTTTAATTTTTGCACTGAAGGTATTTACTAAGCTATCATATAAGTCTGTGATAGGGAGAAATATTCACTAAGCCATACATCCCAACTATAGGAATGACTGATCCTCTTCTTAGGAAAACCCGCCTGTCCCTTTACCTCACAGATGTCCTTCTTTTGAATGAATGCTCCACAGAACCCTGTTTTCTAGCGGTGACCATGTCCCATATCCTATGGTTCCTCCTATTGGTTTCTCTCAAGGTCAAAGAGAAAGCTAGAGGCTTGAAGTATCTGGTCTACAGAATATGTCTATTTAGAGCTGTAAACACATACTAAGGGTGTGTATCTCTAAAAGTTAATTTACAAACAAAGGTGGTAACACTACATGAAATTTACATTTCATGTATTCTGGATGCATCTGATAGAGGAGAATCAGAAGTGTATGAAAAATATTTTTTGCATTATAAAATCCCAAAATAAACATGAATAAACTTACCCTAGAGTTTACAAAATTTGATTTTGAGAGTGAAGGCCCCTAAAAATCCAACCTAAATTAGCATAAAATTCATATTTAGTTCTATCCAATCAAAGGCAGTTGCAACAATATAACAGTCTGCATCTCAGTGGCTTCTGATATTCTCAGTACCACAACTGATGTCTGTTATTCTGTGTGTCAGAAGGGCAGACCTCTGACATCACTTCCTTTGGTTTATTTCCCAGCTGTTTCAGAGAGAGACATTCTTACTTTACAAACCGTCTCACTTGGGATGTAACTGTATTTATTGCTGATTGTGTGTGTGTGTTACATCTCTTTATACACTTGCACCAGTGGAATTATTGTTATATAAATAAATGAAAATGTAAGGGATGTGCTCCTTGTAGCTGTAATATGGGAGAAAAGGGCTTGCAATAAATGTATAGGACATTTAAAAGGTCCTTTTAAATGTCCTATTAAAATTTAGTTTTATGACTCAAATAGGTTTTATGCACCAAGGATAATAACATTATTAGCCAACTGTGTTTAATTTATATCAATACATTTATATATGTAACAAATACTAAACTAAAAAGTTAATGTTAGTATGTATTTCTAGCCAATAAGATGAAATCTCCCTATGAAAGGAAAAGGCTGTCAAGAGTAACATATTATTTACAAAAAATACAATCATATTACTATACCAAACACAGGCCAGAGTGAGATATGCCAAACAGAACAAAATAGATCAGAGACACAGCAAAAAACCTTGATTATCCTATCAGCCTAAATATAGAATGTTGTTTGATGCAGTCTCTCTCTCTCTCTCTCTCTCTTTCCCTCTCTTTCCCTCTCTTTCCCTCTCTCTCCCTTTCATCTCTGACTCTGTCTCTCTCTTTCTTCCTCCTTCTTGACCTCCCTGCCGAGCACAGTGTTCATGCTGTGATGCCGCTCAAACATTTAATTTGTTACAACAGTCAAATATCACTGTGCAGCTATTAGATGGGTAACAAACTGGTTAAAAAATGCACTTGGATGCTGTCTTTCGAAAGGCTAGTACAGTTTGCCATTGTAGACAGCTCTGGGTGTGTAGAAATCCAGATTTCAGTTTACTGCAAATAAATCTGTATATTTATCAAAAATTTTCAACTATTACACGTTTTTGTGTTAATCCATGTCTGTTAGATAAAAAAAACATTTAAAACCAGAGAAATGTCCATATTCCTTTAAAAATACGTGTCCCTCTTTTGACATGAAATGTTTGGAGATAATATTATGCTAAAAATTGGACTGTGATGAGATGAGAAGGGCTGTGAAGGTAATTTTTACATTTCTGTCACAGTCACTGTGATAGCTCGGCAAATATCCCTCCCTGTGTTGTTCCTGAATGATATCCCTAACTATGCCTATGGCAACTGAATAGAGAACTGCAAAATCAGTAAATTTTATTTGCAAAAATAAGGGAATATAATGCATCACAAGCACTCAATCTAAATACTCTATCTCTTTTGTTTTCTATAGACATTCCTAAATTACTAAGACAATGAACAATGTATAAAATCCATTATAATAGTTTTCAGCTTGTGAGTAAAGCCTGCGTGGTGCTTTCTGCGCAGGAGCATGCAGTCGTTCCTATGGCTAAATTTCCGGCAATCGCGCAACCGAGCATGCACAGTTGCTTAATATTCATGCACGCACGCTAGGAAGAAGAGAGAGCAAGAGAAAGAGCAGCCTCAGGTTGTGAGCCAGAGAGGGGAGAGGGTAGGAGAGAGATAGAGAGTGGGAGAGAGTGGGAGAGGGAGAGAGAGAGAGAGAAGGTGGTAAGGAGTGAGGGAGAGAGAAAGACAGGATAGAGGGATACATGAGAGAGTGAGATAGGAGAGAGAGGAGAGAAAGAGACAGGAGAGATAGAAAGAGAGAGGAAGAGAGCACAGAGAGAGAGAGCACAGAAAGAGAGAGCACACAAAGAGAGAGAACACACAGAGAGAGAGACTGTGCAAAGACAGACAGCACAGAGAGACACAGCACAGACAATTGAAGCTAAAATTATATGATACCGTAATTTATGGTGGACAAGTTACTAGTTATATATATAATAGAGTCAATGTTACTGTATTCACTTATGTCAACATTACAGATCAATAATCAACTTAAAAGTTTATAAACCATATAAAGTAGTCAAAACAAATTTTCTATTTGAAGTTAATAATTTGTAAACTGATAAATGCTGACTATACAAAATGCCTAGACATTACTATTGTTCAATGATGGGATAAACAAATAAATCAATTAATTAAATGACACAATTCATTATAGAGGGCTAAAAAAAAGTCATCTATCGGTATACATAAACCATATGGAGTGGCCAGGTAAAATACACTGTTTCAAATTAATAAATTGAAAAAATGGTAAACCCTGACTATATACAATGACTAGTCATTACCATTTGCCAATAATGGAGTGAACAAATAAATAATTTAGTTTAATAAGCCCTATGGGGTTGTATAATGATGTCACAATAATATATTAAATGAGGGGAAGATAATCCTCCTATCAGAATATAGAATCATGGGATTGCTTTGATGCAATAACAACACTTTTAAAAACCAACATAAAAACAAAATTGACACTGACCCCAAATATAATTACAATATGATCAATTTGTAAACAGCTAATTTTATCTTATACTGTGGCTACAGGCTGTTACAGCCCTATAAACGGATAAGGAAAATCACTCAGTACAAGGGTTGCTTGTTAACGAACCTCTTAGTCACTCTAGATATAAGACATAAAGAATACATCATATTTAAAGGATATTTTGTTGGGTCAGTCTCCATGCCTGACTGACATTTTGCTACATATTTTAAGTAATACCCATGGCTTTTTCAGTGAATGAATGAATAAACTTCATGTTTTTTCAGTTGTACCAATCAAATCCAAACAGTCCGCATTGAATTTAATCCCAATAAGCATAAACAAAACAGATCATCAATTGAGTGACTGTAAGATTAAACATATTCAGCTTGATCATATAAATCAAACATGAACAGACCAAGTCCCAATATACTTAGTTGCATCCACCGTCCATGCATATAGACCAGGGGTGGCCGCACACAAGCCTGGATTTGAAGATATCCTTTCTGAGATGAGTCAATCAGGATGAATGAATAAATGATTGACTCACCTGTGCGCAGGACCAAACGTTCCCACCCCTGATATAGATGGTTATTGCTGAATTGACCCACATTATCAGTTTTTGCCATCATATTAAATCATGTTAGCATTACTAATGGTATTCTTGTAGTCAGATATCATCACTATTGCTCTTACTAGATATTAATTTTCAAATTAAGCAGTCACATATTTGTAAGAGTCCATACATGTAGGCAGTTATTTCTAAATTGACACACAATATCACCATCCTTAACACCATGCCAGACTTTTCTAGGAATAATCTAAATGTAAAAAATCTAAATACTTATGTTACTAATTATATTCCTGTGATCAGATGTCACAACCTCCAGTGCAATTGCAAAATTGAGTAACTTACTGATACATTCTGCCTGCAAAAAAATGACATAGAAATCAATAGTACTTTCTCAATTCCAACAATCTGAATCTAACAACTTAAAGTGAAAGCATCAGTATTCATAAGGTTATAAGATTATATATATTTTTTCTTTAGCTGGCATAAAAGTGACAGACTATCTAAGGAGAAAGTCAAGAAAAGAATATCTGTTTAATCACTTCTAAGTTCCAATTGGACTTCACATAAATCTCTGTAAAATTCAATCTCATTCATATATTTACATTTTACTAGCTTGTCCAAGCTTGCAATAGATTTTCTCCCCAGAAGCAAAATTCTTTAAATTTCTTGGCTACATCTGAAGAAATCTTGGATCCCATGAAAATAAAATCTGTCTGCCTCCGCTTCTTTTCCATCCATTTTCCAGGAACTGAGATTGCTGTTTGCATGATGTTTGTCTTTTTAATGATGAGCAAGAGACCACATTTTGCACTCTCTTCTATCACTCTCATTAATATGTTCCTTAGTTCCTCCTCACTTTCAGCCATCAGTATTATTCGCATATCTGAGGTTGCTGATATTTATTCCAGCAATATTGATTCTGGGTTTTGATTAATTCAGCCCGACCATACGCATGATGTACTCTGCATGTATGTTGAAAAAAAAAAATAATAAATATACAGCCTTGTAGCAATATACAATCTTGTTACACACCTTTACTGATCTTGAAATACTCTGTTGTTCTAAGTTCGGTTCTGACTGTGTTAGCTTCTTGATCCACACACAGATTTCTCAGGAGGCACATGAGTAGATCTGGTACTCCCATTTCTTTAAGAACTTAAAAAATTTGTTTTGATCCCTAAAGGCTTTAGAACAGTATATGAAGCAGAGGTAAATGTATTTATGCAACTCTTTTTCTTTCTCTTTTATCCAGCAGACATTGACAATGTAATCTCTTGTGTCTCTTCCTCTCTGGAATACAGCTTGCATTTCTCAAAATTCCTCGTATATTGTTATATATATTTGTGATAAATTTGTAGGATCTTAAGCATGACCTTACTGCCATGTGAAATTAGTGCAATTGTTCAATAATTGGAGCACTCTCTTTAACTGCCTTTTTTGTAATTGAAATGTAAGCTGATAATTTCCAGTGTAATGGACACTGTTGAGTTCCCAAATTTGTTGGTGTAAGGCAAGCAACAGTTTTACAGCATCATCTTGTCAGATTGTGAATAGTTCATCCTAGACTGTATCAACTCCTGAAGCCTTGTTATCAAGCAAGGCATCCTAGGGCTCATCTCATTTTACTCTCTAAGATCTCTGTCTCCAACTCATTGGCCATTTTCATCTTTTATCACTCCCACTTTGGCATGAGAGGTTCCCTTGATATACCCTTTTTAGGAGATCTTTTGACTTTCCCACTCTGTTATCTCTTTAAAACACTCATTATATAATTGTCTCTTCTTGTTATCCTCTAGAATTCTGCATTCAGTTGTACAAATCTGTTCCTATTCCACTACCTTTTGCTTTCCTTCCTTCCTAGGCTACTTTTAAAGCCTCATTGAACAGCTGGTTTGCCTTTGTAGTTTCCTTTCCTGGAAAATGCCTGAATCTTTGGTCCAAAGTTCTTTAGGCATTATGTTTTCCATGTCTAGTACCTTACATTTTTTCTTTCCCTCCACTGCATATTCACAGGGGATATTCGTTATTTTGTATCTGCTTGGTCTAATGATTTTCCTTCTTTTCTTTATTTTAATTCAGAACTTTGCAATAACAATCTCATGGTCTAACCCGCAGTCTGCTCCAGGTTGTTTGTGCTGACTGTATAGAGCTTCTCCATCTTTGTTACAATACTTTGTAGCCAAAGTCATGCAGATGTATGCCCTGGAAGGCAGATATGCGAGCCTGAGGCTGGATAGAGGCATCTGCCCAATCCAGTCTTTCAGTTTTAAAAAGGCCCTATTACATAACAATGTGGCTGCAACAGTGAACAGGCTGTGGCAGTCTATTGAAAGACAGTTGCAGCTAGAGCCTAGAGAGGCAGTGTGTTGCAACTCTGATTAAGAGTTGTAGCCTAGAGCCCAGGGGAGCAGCGTTGCAGCAGAGACAGAGAGAGTTTCTTAGAGGCGCTGCTGGAATTGCACTAGAGCGGCAGGATCTGTAGCAGGAGAGAAAGATTCAGACTCAGAGAGTCTAAAGTAGGGAAGCTGTCAAGCAAAGACTACAGACTGGGAATCCTGAAATCCAGAGGTTAAGGGCACTGGTGAAGAGACAATAAAAAGTATGAAAACGCATTAAAGCCTCCTGTGAGATCATATTATAAAATATATATATATATCAGAAAACGGCCAAAAGTAGAAAAGAGAAGGGCAGTTTGCCACACTGGTGTCAGAAGTGGGATGCCTGGTATTAGTTTTGAAGACAGCCCACACCAGGGCATGGAGGACATAGTAAAGGCAGGCTACAGTTGCTCAACGAGAGAGCAATAGGAAACAAAAGGAACTTAATCAATTAACCCTTCTGGGGGTATGATTATGTCAGTATTTAGAATGTTAAAGCGGTACATTCCAAAATACTAACATTACCAGAACGCCTTTAGACAACATTACCCCTTCCCCCTCTCCTCCTCACTCTCCCCCCTTTCCCCCTTTCCCCTTATCCTCCTCCCTTCCCCCTTCCCCTTATCCTCCTGTCTTTCTCCTTCCCGCTTATCCTCCTACATTTCCCACTTCCCTATTATCCTCCTCCCTTTCTCCCCCTTATCCTCCTCCCCTTCCCCCTTATCCTCCTCCCTTTCCCCCTTATCTTCCATGCTTCCCCCCTTCCCCTCCTCCCTTTCCCCCTTATCCTCCTCCTCTCTTTCCCCCTCCCCCTTAATATTCCTCCTCGCTTTCCCCCTTTCCCCCCTCCCCCTTATAATCCTCCCTTCGATTCCAGACTTTGGCTCATTGCAGCCAACGTTGGAGCCTCCACCTTCCGCAAATGCGGCCCCTCGCGTGACGACATTTTGTAGTTTGACAACTATTATATGTGATATACAGTATGCAAGGTATGTGGCTTCGCTGTTGTATCTTTCTGGTAAATCAAAGAAGACTGCAGCTTCTCTGGGGGCACCGTTCATAGAGATGCCCAATATTAGATTGTAGAAATCGCCAAGTTGTGGTTGGAGAAGCGCAAGTGCTTCTGACCAGTACCTAGATGTTCGGTGAATCTGGGCGGCTGGATGGAGTGTAGTCATACCATTGGTATATGATCTTTCCAATCTTGTCTGTGAAATGATGTATTGATATAGTTCTCGTTATACAAAGAACATACATGATTGTATATAAAAATTCCAGTTTATTTTTGTTTTACAGAATTCTCCGCCCTCTGGGTCGGAATTTAGGTCATGTAAAAACAATGATGCAGCAATAAAATCGAAGTGATTAAAAATGCTAATATACTATATAATATATACCGAAACGTACAAATAAATGGATGTCAAATGAATTTCGCTGTGGTATATACAGCTTCCTCAGTGATAGTATAGTTCTGTGGGTACATATGAATGAGTCAAAAGTCTATATTGTAATACAGAGTGCAGCTTTTATGACTCTTCTATGCTACCCGGATATCAGCAGGTGGTCCTCAGACTATTCTGGTCTTTTTTTAAAAACGAAAACATTTTCTTCATATACATAAAAGTAATAATAATAATAATAATAATAATAATAATAATAAATAAACATTATGTATAGGAATTCTATAAATCCAGCTACTAAGTACAATAAGTTTTACAGATTGTTATATAAACACAGATACAGCTAATACTGGCATTATAACACTACAATCACAATGCTGAAAAACTATTCATAGTGAATGTTCTAAGTTAGAAAACTCATTCATAATATATCTGAGGTCTAAAAATTTTATATATATATATATATATATATATATATATATATATGTGAAAATGATGTGTCTAAATCTTACTGTATATACTGTATATACTATACTCCATGCTGATGATAGCCAGTAAGCTTGAAACAGCTGTACATGGATTGGATACTCAGCCTGTGTTTATTCCAACCTTGGCTTTGCATTAAAGCTGTGTAATACAGCATGCATAAGCTTAAAGGAAGCCATGTTTGTTGATGGCTACGGAATGAAGAGCGAGGCATTTGTGGGCATATTTGTCTGTCCCAGCTCAACTTCCCAGAATGCAGTGTAATAACTGTTTTTCTTGGAACTCTGAGCTGGAAGCAGGTTTTTTTAACTTGCTTTAGACATTCAAATGTGAACACAGATGTACTTTTTATTTACTGTACTACTGTACGGTGGAGGGCTTCTATCGCTCTTTTGCCCACCATATTATAAATGATTGTTGTGGTGAACTACCTACTCATAATTTCCACAACACAGGCTGAGATCCCGCTCCATGCTGATGATAGCCAGTAAGCTTGAAACAGCTGTACATGGATTGGATACTCAGCCTGTGTTTATTCCAACCTTGGCTTTGCATTAAAGCTGTGTAATACAGCATGCATAAGCTTAAAGGAAGCCATGTTTGTTGATGGCTACGGAATGAAGAGCGAGGCATTTGTGGGCATATTTGTCTGTCCCAGCTCAACTTGCCAGAATGCAGTGTAATAACTGTTTTTCTTGGAACTCTGAGCTGGAAGCAGGTTTTTTAACTTGCTTTAGACATTCAAATGTGAACACAGATGTACTTTTTATTTACTGTACTACTGTACGGTGGAGGGCTTCTATCGCTCTTTTGCCCACCATATTATAAATGATTGTTGTGGTGAACTACCTACTCATAATTTCCACAACTCAGGCTGAGATCCCGCTCCATGCTGATGATAGCCAGTAAGCTTGAAACAGCTGTACATGGATTGGATACTCAGCCTGTGTTTATTCCAACCTTGGCTTTGCATTAAAGCTGTGTAATACAGCATGCATAAGCTTAAAGGAAGCCATGTTTGTTGATGGCTACGGAATGAAGAGCGAGGCATTTGTGGGCATATTTGTCTGTCCCAGCTCAACTTGCCAGAATGCAGTGTAATAACTGTTTTTCTTGGAACTCTGAGCTGGAAGCAGGTTTTTTAACTTGCTTTAGACATTCAAATGTGAACACAGATGTACTTTTTATTTACTGTACTACTGTACGGTGGAGGGCTTCTATCGCTCTTTTGCCCACCATATTATAAATGATTGTTGTGGTGAACTACCTACTCATAATTTCCACAACACAGGCTGAGATCCCGCTCCATGCTGATGATAGCCAGTAAGCTTGAAACAGCTGTACATGGATTGGATACTCAGCCTGTGTTTATTCCAACCTTGGCTTTGCATTAAAGCTGTGTAATACAGCATGCATAAGCTTAAAGGAAGCCATGTTTGTTGATGGCTACGGAATGAAGAGCGAGGCATTTGTGGGCATATTTGTCTGTCCCAGCTCAACTTCCCAGAATGCAGTGTAATAACTGTTTTTCTTGGAACTCTGAGCTGGAAGCAGGTTTTTTAACTTGCTTTAGACATTCAAATGTGAACACAGATGTACTTTTTATTTACTGTACTACTGTACGGTGGAGGGCTTCTATCGCTCTTTTGCCCACCATATTATAAATGATTGTTGTGGTGAACTACCTACTCATAATTTCCACAACACAGGCTGAGATCCCGCTCCATGCTGATGATAGCCAGTAAGCTTGAAACAGCTGTACATGGATTTGATACTCAGCCTGTGTTTATTCCAACCTTGGCTTTGCATTAAAGCTGTGTAATACAGCATGCATAAGCTTAAAGGAAGCCATGTTTGTTGATGGCTACGGAATGAAGAGCGAGGCATTTGTGGGCATATTTGTCTGTCCCAGCTCAACTTCCCAGAATGCAGTTGTAAAAGTAAATATCAAAGTATTTACCAGGAAATATCTGTCCCTGTCCATTCTTCTCAGTATCTATATAGTGTGCACACTGTAGAGAAATAAGACACAGACACGGTGTTTCTGTATAGTAGTTCTCAAAGCACACTGTATTAAAATGGCAGTTTACACGTTTATATGTAGAAAACGTTATCTGATCAAGCGTCACATGATTCCTTTGTCTAGGAATTAATAGCTTTATTGATTGGTTCAAAATTGCTGCAGTGTGTCGTCATCATACTGGTCAGTTTAGGGAGGAGCCGTCCATTTGTCCTTATTTGGTCACGGATGTATGCATCATCAGGCCACTCCCATTTGTAGTTCTGTCTTCCATCTTGTTTGTAGTTTCATTCTCCATTTTAGGTAACCTTCTTCTCATTATAAGTGAGTAAGGAATGCAGACAAAGATAATAACATGTAAAAAGACATTTTCCTAATTATCATCCATAACAGTCCCCCCTAAAATGTACTGTTTTTATGTTATTAATGAATGTGCAACCTAAGAAAAGCAGCTGTGCTTATGTTAGTGCGTGATGAGGGGTAAACTCCCCCCTAAACACTAGGTGTATATCTGTCCCTGAGGATGAGGTGCATGACTGCTAGAAAGCCCTAAACATCTGTGCTGTGAACGCCCGTTCTTCTTTGTACATTTGAGTAGCCATGGCTTACCCATGGCCCCTCCTGCCACTGTCACAGACAAGTCAGATGCCTTTCCCTAGCCCCTTGTATCAGGAACATGTGGGACAAGGGGTTTATGTGGAAACCTCACTCCTAGATACAATAGACCATAACACTCTATGTGACTCCTCACAGTTGTCATCATCACAAAATTCTCGGTGCACAAAGGTTGATGTGACTCCAGTAACTGACTTCATAAAAATATGTTCGGACACAGGGGATAATACAGCAGGTAACAAATGCAAAAATTATCAGTATTGAAAGAAAGACAATGTCAACTTGTAACAATACTCTCTGCCACCCAAACCATTTATCCCAATAGTCTGTGTTTCCAGAATTCTCCTTCAATTCTTGTGCCAAGTTGTTTAGTTCTTTAATGGCTAAAGTAATCTTACCGTTTGGACCCATATTATCAGGTATGTAGGTGCAACAGTTGTCAGTGTCGGTGTCGGGGAGCATTTTACACCCCCCCCCCCTTTCTAGCATGTCTAGTGCCATTCTATTCTGGAAGGCCATGTGTGATGTAGCCTTCAATTGTTCTGCAACTCCTTGCAGAGCGTCTCTTGTATAATCCACAAACCTTTGTTGGTTATAATATATATATATATATAATTGATTCAAGCAACATTTTATTTACACCAATCATTGGTATCAGTGATTCAAATCCTGCGGCTATCTGGTTTCGGCCTTTGAACTCATCAAGCACCCCCCTTGGGACTCCACTAGAATCTATGTACACATGGGAATTAAAACTTTCTTTAGGTTCAGATGATGATGTATGTCTCTTCCTTCTGAACTGTGTCTGAGGAACATTATCTAGATCACCATAATAGGTTGGAACAATGTGTAACGGCATTATGGCTTTAGTCATGGTAAGTTCCCCACGCCATACTCAGTCTTACCCTGAGTTTCATATCTCCACACAACCAATATATGTCCCCCAAAGATTGTGTCTGATTGACTAGCATGGTGGCTGAACCATCTCTATATGTGTGACAAAACTCATAAGGGAACCTCTGTAAGTTGAACCCCTGAGAAACGTTTCTCCTGTAACACGTATAATTTCCAGGGTACACAGTTATACCTCTCCCTGGGTGGGGATTACTAGTCATCACGGAGTACGTTTTCCTCCATTGTTCACTTCTTCTGGACCTGCCGTCTTTTGCAATTCTTTGAGCAATCTTAAATCTGTTGGCAGAGTCTGCATTGTATAAATGTTTATTTCTCCATCCACCTCTCTCCTTTCCATTTCCTGTGATACCTGCCTTCTTAGCCATCTGGTCTGCTAGATGGTTTCCTCGTGCTTCGTCTGAATTTAGCTTCCCATGTGCCTTTACTTTCAGTATGGCTACTTCCTTCGGGAGTGCTAAAGCATCTAGTAGTTCATGGATGGCTTTGTCATGCTTCACTGGAGTGCCTGCGGCTGTCATGAATCCTCTAGCTCTCCAGATTACTCCAAAGTCTTGAGTCATTCCCAGAGCATATCTTGAGTCTGTGTAGATGTTGGCTCGGACTCCTGTCGCAACCTCACAGGCCTTGGTCAATGTAATCAACTCTGCTTCTTGTGCTGACATGGAGGGAGGTAAGTGAGAAGGCTCGCATCACATCTTTTTCTGTAGTCACAGCATATCCTGTGTGATATTTTCCATTCTCATCAGCATACCTTGATCCATCTACATACAGAGTGATGTCTGGGTCTGTCAGGGCAAGGTCTTTTACATTCGCAAGGTGTGAGGTCTCCATTTCCATTTGTTGAAGGCAGTCATGAGGTGGATTTGTGAGTCCTGGGACTGCATATGGGTCTCTGGCTTGTATACTGGGAGTGCTGTCTGCTTGCCAGTGGAGAGTTTTCTTTTCCACTCCTTCCTCTTCCAACTCCTCTTCCTCTGCAGATTCCCACCATTTTAATGCAGCTCCTAATGTCTTCCATCCATCCGGTGCGGACTTGGATATTGCAACATGTGGAATTTCTGTATCCCAATGCTTGTAGAGTGCTTCTGCTTCTTGTGGGGGCTCCACCGTAAGTGCACTATCTCCTGCTGCATTGTTGTACAATGTCTTTAGGTTTAAGGTGACCTGCTTCAATTTAGTGAGACTTGCTTCATATTGGAAATCTCGGCCTGGAAATGTTTATTCCACAGCGTGCAATATAGAGGGTCTTGTGTCTCATCTGTGAGCGTCTGGCCGTTTCCACCACCTTCTAGTAGACGTCTTTTTACATATAGATTGGTAATTCCTGAGTTTGGGTTCAAAATCAGGTTGTACAATCAGGCTGTACAAAAGTATCCATCTTCCTTTCTCCCCCCTCTGGAAATGGTAAGGGAGTGGCTGGATTGAGAACATAGCATCTCTGTAAAGTAACATTGTCTGGTAGAAGAAGGGAACATTGCAGACGGAGGTGTCTGGATGTAGTCATGTGCTTAGGTAGTCTGCTGTATGATGGCTGCAATATTATGTGGTGCCAGAACTGTCAGAGGATAGCCAAGGACTATATACATCATATATGTAGAAGGATTAATTCGGGGGGTTAAGGGCTGCCTGTTTTCTTTTCCTGTATTTAATGTTTGCAAACTATTCAAATACAAACTCCATTTTAGATCAAATTCACATGCAAAATCTTTCTTCCAAATCACTTACTATAACATTCTAGGAACTATTCGCTTCAGTCCCGTACTTAACTTACAATAATTCCCAACTAACACTCCACTTCTTCCTTCATAGTTACCATAAGTGGAACAGTGCCTAGGTGAGGTCTGGCACTTACACAAACATAACAATTAGTCTTATTATGTGACTCTACGTTATATGTCGTCCATTCCAGTCATAAATTGAGGTCTGTGAACCCAGTCTCATTTGCTAGGGTTCCTTCGTACCTAGGTTCACTGATATCAGTCATCTGGGGTAATGCCTGAGTGTGTTGTACTTGCATTAGTCCTTCTGATATGAGTGGTGCGTTTAGATCTCTGAGCATAAATTTACCAATCCGTCCTTTTGCTTCTCCTCTAACCCAGCCACCTATTAGGTATGTACCTGCGTCTGTGGGTCTGGGGGTAAGTCGCATGTTAGCTCCAGTCTTGCCATTTGGCGAGCATTTGCCTGGCTTTATTAGAGTCATACGTTCAAGTAAAGGGCTTCCACTCAAATCTGTTCTATCTGAGGCACTCTGTGGTCTGTAGCCCCAAGCTGTCCCAATGTTCCATCCTACAGCTTCCCAATGACTACAATCTTTTCCCAAGTCTGGTCTGTAACACATATGTGTATACATGTGCTGTGAGTGTCTTTGTACAAGTTACATTGTTGAGTCACGCTTAGCTGTTGGCAACATACAACATGACAATAATCAAAAGACAATGTGATCATATGTGGTTTAGATGGATTGTACCAAAATGTAATACCATCTTTCTTCTCACTAATGAATGCAGAAGGTTCTACTTTAGTTAAGAACAGACAGAAAAGGATATGTGTTATGATCATCATGATGTTGGCTGCTGTGGGTCTGGTGCTGCTTGCAATAAGATGCATGATCTGGATTCCAGAGGATTCTTTTTTTTTACAAATCTCTTGACCAGGACCCAAATTCCAGGAAGTAGTTGATGAGTACCAGTGTCTACTTCTGGATCTGGAATAGGAGAAAACACTTGTGCATGTATTTTAGTCAGTGCTTGAGATAAAACAATCACATAATCAATAAATACATCAGATATAAACTTCAATTGCTGAGGATAATAAGGATCTCTTGAGGGGACAGAGAAAAACTTCCCTTCTCTTCAATCCTTCCACAAAGGCTGCTCCCAGCAGGAATGATATATTACCACTGGCTGTTTTATCTTGTATAATATCTGACAAATTAATAGCCTGATTTACTATTTCATCCGGAGCGCATTCTATTAATAACTCACAGAATTCTGTATCACCGTTGCAGACAGGCGTGTAGGAGTTGATTTACATGAGCAGAGATTGCTAATAAAAGCTTAAGAAGCTTAATAAAACATTGAATGTCTCCTATACCTTCCTTTTAAGAAAGATTACTATTCCCAAGGAGTAGTGGATACAGGGCACCAACTCCAGCAGAGATAGCATATTAAATGCTTCGTCATAGGTTTTAAAAGGGGTTGGTCCTAAAGTTAGTCAACTCCCATTTTTTAAGTTGGGAGCCATGATGGGGCGGTGGCTGTGTGTTAAGAATTTCATGGTTTCTTTGTTCCACAACCCACTAAAATGTAGCAAACACCATTCTTCTCTCAATAATACAGACAGACATATTTTCACATAAAACTCTAATACGCACACAGAGAAGGTGGGAGGAGAGAAGGGAATGGTTTGCTTTGCTTTGTCATAAGATGGGGTGGCCAATCCCTCTCATACAATGCAAACCGGTCACCTCCCTCTACAAAGAGTACAGTATCGAACACACAGAAACTTCAGACAAAATATTTCAAAAGAATACACGCATATGTATGTACTTCACAAACACATCTGTCTTACACTTACAAACAAGATAAACTATAAATCCTCCACTGATTTCAGTGGTGGACACAAATTCTCTAACCTGCATTCCTCAATTGTATTGCAAAGAAAAGGAATTACAGCAAATACTCACACATTTACTTGCAGCAAAACACAAGATAATCCATCTACTTTATAAACAAAAGCAATCAGAATATTATATAAATGTATGTAAGGAAAAGTTCCTTAATATTTCTGTGTTCATACCTTAAACAGCATAGCAATACAGTAAAATATGTTAACACCTTCAAATACAACCTAGCATTGGCGTAGGAAGAATTCTAAGATTCGTCCTTCAAATAGTTAAACCAGATGGGAGGGGGTGGATGAGGAATTTCTCTCTCGATCTCACTGCAGCTGTGTGACCTGAAGGTCAAAAACACACAGAGCAGTGGTAGCGTGGCCGAGCGGTCTAAGGTGCTGGATTAAGGCTCCAGTCTCTTGGGGGAGAGAAGTAAATAGTGGCGCCAGGGGGAGAAGTATTAAGCTGTATTTTTCATCAAAACATGCATTACAACCAGCAATGACATAGCATATACCGTTATAATCATCAAACCTTTTCTGCAGAAAACTTCAGATTCAAAAGACATATGATTTCAAGATCATGCGCATATACGACACACACACGTAACCACCCGTAGTGAATGACAGACGTCCCTTAAAGTTTTCAAGCTACTTCTTTCGGCCCGAACATCATGACCCTCAAGGGATATCGTCTATCCAACATGCATAGACATTTCCCAGGGAAACAAATATCTATTTCCCCAGGGCACACATATGCAAGTTCGTATTTGCGACCTCTGGTTTTTATGTATCTGTACGTCACTGGGTACAAATCATACGTCTTCCAGATAGTCAAAAACACACATGTGTGTGGGTCCTGAACCATATGTCTAAAGAATTCAAATTCACAATATCAACAGACACGCACTCCAACAGACATACACAGGCGACAGATATCACTATATTTTGTACAGGGTTCTTAATGGACTTGAGGCAAAATATCACCTGTACTTTTGTAATCGTCACTTACAACAGAGCTAGACAACGGGCAGAATTCCAAGAACAGGTCTACACGGATAAGGTACTAATCATGTCCTTACCGTGTACCGGAGGTGATCAGGCTCCGCCTGTTCTCATGAAGTCTGTCCGAACTCCTCTTGTCCGTTGTAGTTCGATTAAACCTCAAGTCCCATCTGGGGTGCCATTTGTAAAAGTAAATATCAAAGTATTTACCAGGAAATATCTGTCCCTGTCCATTCTTCTCAGTAACTATATAGTGTGCACACTGTAGAGAAATAAGACACAGACACGGTGTTTCTGTATAGTAGTTCTCAAAGCACACTGTATTAAAATGGCAGTTTACACGTTTATATGTAGAAAACGTTATCTGATCAAGCGTCACATGATTCCTTTGTCTAGGAATTAATAGCTTTATTGATTGGTTCAAAATTGCTGCAGTGTGTCGTCATCATACTGGTCAGTTTAGGGAGGAGCCGTCCATTTGTCCTTATTTGGTCACGGATGTATGCATCATCAGGCCACTCCCATTTGTAGTTCTGTCTTCCATCTTGTTTGTAGTTTCATTCTCCATTTTAGGTAACCTTCTTCTCATTATAAGTGAGTAAGGAATGCAGACAAAGATAATAACACGTAAAAAGACATTTTCCTAATTATCATCCATAACACAGTGTAATAACTGTTTTTCTTGGAACTCTGAGCTGGAAGCAGGTTTTTTAACTTGCTTTAGACATTCAAATGTGAACACAGATGTACTTTTTATTTACTGTACTACTGTACGGTGGAGGGCTTCTATCGCTCTTTTGCCCACCATATTATAAATGATTGTTGTGGTGAACTACCTACTCATAATTTCCACAACACAGGCTGAGATCCCGCTCCATGCTGATGATAGCCAGTAAGCTTGAAACAGCTGTACATGGATTGGATACTCAGCCTGTGTTTATTCCAACCTTGGCTTTGCATTAAAGCTGTGTAATACAGCATGCATAAGCTTAAAGGAAGCCATGTTTGTTGATGGCTACGGAATGAAGAGCGAGGCATTTGTGGGCATATTTGTCTGTCCCAGCTCAACTTGCCAGAATGCAGTGTAATAACTGTTTTTCTTGGAACTCTGAGCTGGAAGCAGGTTTTTTAACTTGCTTTAGACATTCAAATGTGAACACAGATGTACTTTTTATTTACTATATATATATATATATATATATATATATATATATATATATATATATATATAAATATATATATATATGGGGCTTCTATGTATATTTAAATATGCAAATGTAAATACATACAAAGCTGGCTTATAGTAGCAGTCATTCAAAATCACAATAAATACAGAGTCACTGTACAATAGCAGTCATACGGAATCTGTTTAGTCACAGGGCTGAACTATGTGCATGATACTTGTCTGTGATATAAATGGGAAATTAACTGTGGTTTAGCCATGTGTCCCCTTGTGACATTGTCAGATGTACCTGTACTGTGATTATTGTATATTTGTAGTATATATGGGTGAACTTTAAGCTGGAGGCAAAAGGCATAGTTCTCATGCATGGATATAGGTAGGGAATACTAGTTTCAGATAGGTGCTTGGGCTTCCCTTTCACAAATATTTATGACTTAAACAGATACCACATTGAAAGTTAATTATTGAGTGGACAGGTGTTTCAAAGGACCTGGTAATATACAAAGCCTGAAATGCTGTAGCAGAGTAGGGTTTTTTAAAAACTGGCTGCCAGGTGATATGCCTGCAAGCTAATGTTTTAGCCAGTATTTATTGGAGAGATAGTGTAGAAAGTGCTACAGCCTAGTCATGTCAGTGTAAGTTTGTCTTACCTTTCTTGGTTTTCCTCCTCTGCAGGAAGCTGAAAAGTCTGTTGTGCTGTATTATGGTCTGGTGGATTTGGCACCAAAACGCCAGCATTATTCCTGAGAAATAAAGCGGCAATGCCATTGCTCTATTGGTTCTTAACACGGTGATGCTGTATCTTTAATAAAGTGGGGACTAGCCAGTATCTGGTCCCTGAGAGTTAAAGTGGCAATGCCATTGCTGTACAAGTTCTTAAAGCGGCGATGGTGGGTCTTTAATAGAGTGGGGACTGGCATATATCTGGCGATATTTCCCCCCAAACTAGTGTACAAGAGTACTGAGGCCCATATGCCTGAAAGTGATTCTGCAAATAGTGGTTTCCAAACCTAAATTATAAAATAAAATAAAAGGAACAATAATTGGGCCAGGTATATAAATATAGGGTTATACTAATGTCCCTGTGTGATTGCTTCATAAGCTCCCCTGAATAAGGGAGGAAGTCTGTGAGGATGTCTTGGTGTTGTGTGATACTCTGGCTGCCCCTAAAGTTAGACCCTTTACTATCTCCTGAGTGGAGATGTGGGTAAGTCTGACTGGGGTGGGCGTGTGTATGGTGGGTGACTGTATACTGCATATGATTATATGCAGTGTGTAAAAGAAACCTGGATATTATGGGATATGGGCAAAAAAAGAAGAAGATAGTTTATAAAAACATTAAGTGGAGCTTCTGGGTCTCAAGCTGTCAGAAAGGCTGCCAGATATATATCTCAATTAAGTCCTTGTGGTTCAAGTGTTCTCAATAGATGGATCCACCTTGTCTCAGCCTGTCTGAGTGCCAGAACTCGGCCTCCTCCTCTCTTGTTCCGTCGAACGTGTTCAACGGCTTGAATGAAGATTCCTTCTGTGGTTTGTTATGTATTAAGTGCATATGGGCGGAAAACCCATTGCCCTTGGACATACGGTACAAATGTTCTCTTAGGCAGACTTTCAAAGGTCTTTTCGTTCTTCCAACATACTGTTTCCCACCAAAAAAGGTTATCACATACACCACATGATCTGTTTGACAATTTGTAAGATCACAGATTTTGTAGTCCTTCTTATGGAATGTGGAGGTGACAGTGTTCTTGTTGGTTTTCTTGATTAGTCCACATGAGAGACAATTTCGTGTTCCACAATTGTACATGCCTGTAAACTTGTTTGTGCAGACTCCAGTGGCCTTAATTCCATCATGGCCTCTCAATTCACTGGCAAGATTATATTTTTTAAATTCCTATTTTTCCTGAAGGTTATAATGGGTCTATCAGGTAAAGCATCTTTAAGGAGTTCATCACATTGCAGAATGGTCCAAAATTTACTAAAGCAGGTGTTGAAAGCACATAAAGCTGTGTTGTATCTGGTTGGGAACCTGACTGGGTTTTCTTTTGCTGTATGTCGTTCTTTTCTTTTTATGAGCTGGCTTCTGTTGAGAGCTTGTGAGCGTTGTTTTAGCTCAGCTATCAGGTGCCTGTCATAGCCTTTTTCCAGGAACTTGTTCCTTAGTTTTAGACTCTCTTGGTCATAGTCGCTCAGATTACTGCAATTTCTCCTGATCCTTCTAAAATGACCCTCGGGTATATTTTTAATCCATCTACGGTCGTGTCCACTGGTCGAATGGAGAAACCCATTGGTGTCAGTGGGTTTCATATATAGTGTAAAAGTGATACCCGCATTCCTGCCAATAAGGGTAACTTCCAAAAAGGAAATTGACTCGATATTGCAATTCATGGTAAATTGGAGGTTCATGATGTTTCTGTTTACGTGTTCCAAAAATAGGTCTTTGTTGTTCCCAATGTCTTCTTCCCAGATAATGATAATGTCATCTATGAATCTTCTGTAATATATGATATTGGACTGGAAAGGGTTATTATTCCAGATGTAGAGGTTCTCGCATAGTCCCATATAGAGGATTGCGAAGCTTGGGGCAAACTTTGTGCCCATGGCCGTGCTCCTTTTTTGGAGGTAGTATTTGCCTTCAAATGTAAAGTAATTATGTTTCAAAATAAATAGGATTGCGTCCCTAATTAATTGAATCTGGGTGAATTCCATATTGCCTTCTTCCAGAAAGATCTTAGTGGCTGCGGCTCCTAAATTGTGTGGGACGGAAGTATACAGAAATGTGACGTCTAGTGTGATTCAGCAATAGGTCTTCTTCCATTTATGTCCCTGGAGGCTTTCCAGTACATGTGGTGTATCTCTTATGTATGATCTCAAGTTGAGTACTGGCGGCTGGAGTAAAGAATCCACATATTCTTACAGTTTCTCTGTCATGGGGCCTATTCCTGAGATGATGTGGCGTCCTGGTGGCTTGACTGGATCTTTGTGAATTTTGGGTAAGCGGTAAATGAATGCTTTTTTGGAAAAAGAGATTTCTAGAAACTTGAATTCATATCTGTTCAGGATACCCTCCCTCGTGGCATTTACAATAAGATATTTGTACAAACTCATAAATTCCCCTGTTGTGTCTTAAGTCACACTTTCATAGGTCTCTGTATCCCAGATCAGGTGGTATGCATCCTGTAGATAGTCATCTCTATTTTGGATGACTATTCCACCCCCTTTAACTGCTTGATGAATTACTATGGATGTATCCATGCTTAAATTATTTAATGCAATCTGTTCCCTATGGTTCAGATTTGCTCGTTTGGTATGCTTTTTCTGGCAAATCTTATCCAATTTGTTGGGCATGAGTTTCTTGAAGACTGGGATATGTGGACCTTGGCACTGGATCTGCTAAAAAGTGGATTTTGCTCTTAGTTTTGAGTGGGTTAATTTCTTGTTGCCTGTGCTAACTGTATTCTGGGAAAGCCCCTGAGTAGATTCCCATTCTTGTACTGTGTGGTCAGAATTATCAGAGGGATCTTCTAGTTCTTCTAGAATCTTGAGACAAGCATAGTCCCTTTCCTTCCATTAGTGGGTCCCTGTTCCGGGTTCTAATCCCGAACTGGTAGGATCATCATCTTTGGCATGTTTTCTAAAAAGATGTTGCGTATAAACTTATGTAGGTCTATGAATAGCTCAAACGAGTTAGGTTCGGCATGGGGTGCAAATGATAGACCCCTTCTTAGAATGTTCTCCTCAATCTTGGTAAGTGCATGGTTAAACAGGTTGTAGATCTTAATTGTATCTAGTCACTTTCCCTCATTCTTTTGTAGTTGGATTTGTCCGCCTCCCCTACATCCTCGCCTTGTCCTGTACATAACGGTCCCTTCCATCTCAGTGGGGGTGGTGTGCGAATGGGTGGCCTGTCCTCTTTGTGCTGATCCCTCAGTTGTAGTGGATCCATTACTTGTAGTCGGTTGTCCTGTCCTAAAAAAATGCTAGGTGTTGCTTTGTGTCTGTGCTGCTTCTCTTCCTGGTTGGAAGGATGAATGGTGTTCTATATGGTTCCTTATCCCGCTTCTCTTTCTTGGTGAAGGGGGATTTGGGATGGGTATAGGTCCTTGTGGTTGGATCTTGGATGGGTCTGGTGCCTCATGCTGTGGGGCACTTATCAGCTTTTTGCATGTCCAATATTTTGGCTGCAAATATTCATCTGGTCTTTTGGGATTATTCTGAGGTAGATAGGCCATAACGTTATTGTTCCTCCAGGACTTAGTCACTGTCTTTCTGCTATCGTTAGAAGTTCTTGTATGATTCCTTGTACCCCGTATCAATCCCCCCTTGGGTTGTGGATTTGGGTTTTGATAGTCCAAGAGATCTCTGTCAAATTTCGCTCTTTTTCTATCGTAGATATCGACTTCCAATCTATTGATCCTGACTTTATTGTCTCTGTCTATCTTCTGACAGTATCCATAGTCTCCATAGGGGACCAATTTCTTAATAGTTACTTCCAGGGATCTTTTTATCCTTTCAAGATTTCCTTTTCTGAAACTGATCAATATGTCCATGAGGTTAAATGAACAGTCTTCAAAGGCATTATCCCACTCTTTGATGTCTATGGTACAATTCTTCCTCATTCTGAGTCATCTGGGGATCATTTGACACTTTACATAGCTCTCCAAGCAGGTGAGGTCATACCAGTTCTTAACCTCTTGGCTGCTGCATTTCTCCAGGTCTCTTAATAAATATTTTGCCAAGGTGTCTTGGTCTGGTTTTCATTATCGAAGTTGCCAAACCCTTTGTTGATTCTGGCCCTTTTGTCAATATATGATCCGTAACTGAAGTGCAGTGGGTGGGTGTTGTCCTTATTTCCCATTGTGCTTTGCTGCTTGCCTCAATACCATTGTCTCTGGAGCATAATGAAGAGATAACTGTGACTAATGCTGTGAGTAATGGTCAAAGGACAAAATGCAAATTGTTAATTGCTTGGTATGAAACCATCCTCTGTATGAAGGATGCTATTCAAGATACTGGGGAAGATATGAACCTAAAACAATGCAGCAACCTTAAGGATAAAAGCAATGAAGAAGTCTCCATAAGTAACCCGGACAGACCCAATCATCTGTCCCTAGTGATTGCTCCCAAGGTGTAGTATGATACTTTTGAAAGGAAATGCCTTACAATGGTCTCAGAGTCAGAGAAAGAGGAGATCGAACAGACAATTCCATATAGTGTTAATTCAAAGGAAGAATGTCCTGATTTTGAATCTGGAAATCATTCTAAAGTGAAAGAAGACAAAGATGAGAATCTGGAGGTGGAGTTGGTGGAAATGGAACCACTGTCACTGAAAAGACGTATGAAAATGACCTTGGTATGAATCTTAATGGAAATTGTGAAGTCCCCCAGTGCCCCCTCACAGCCAGCCATAATACAGAAACGGTCACAAAACCCTTGAGGTCCAAGAGACGTTTGAGGAGCATACAAAGAAATTGCTAGAAGTGCAAAAGAGAACAGAGTGTGTGTTAAAGGAGGAGAATCTCTACTGGGTTCAGGAAAAACGAAAGATACACAACCAGGTGAATGATCTACACTCTCAGCTAGAAGAGACAATGAGTGAAGCAGCTCTGATAAAGAAGAAGCTGCTGGGGCATACTCCACAAGAGCAGAGGGTGACCAAACTCTTTGAACTGGAGACACAGATGGCTCAGAAGAATGTTGGTCTAGATTAGACTGACACTGACCAGGACCTGCATATACAATGTGATACACTGAGTACAGAACAGTGCCTGCAGAAAGCTGTTATGCATAACATAGACCAGAGGCTTTTAAAGAATAGAGAAAAAATGGAAGAAAACCTCCATAAGCAGGAAGAGTTTTTCAGAGAGAACCTAACAAATAAGACAGAGGAGGCTCTTCAGCTGAACATGCAGAAAGAGATCCAGCACCAGTCAAGTGAACTGGATATGCAACAAGTCAAGAAGGAAAAGTTGCAGCGGCATGAAAAAAAGAAAAATGAAAAGCTAGTAGCCTTGGAGGCAAAAGCAATAGTAAAACAGAAAATAGTTACAAAGAAACAATTAAAAGAGGAAGAAAAGTGGGTTGTAGCTGAAAAGGCTGAAATCAAAAGCTTTTTCCAGGAACCCAAAACTCAAAAGGCTCAAAAGGGAGCTAGTCTTGGTGTGAAGTTTGAGCCTGAAGCCGCTGAACAGCTGGATACACTGCAGGAGATTTAAATTGCTGGGGTGTCCTTTTTAGCAAAGATAAAGAGTCGCAGACCTCGTAGGACGGGGGGCACAATGTTACCAGATGTGACTGTTGTGCATAGTGATGCAGATAATGCACAGAACCTAGAAGAGCCTGAAGCAGCCCTAGGAAAGGTCATGTTTGTGGAGCCTGTGAAGGATAAGGCACCAGAGCTCAAGCAGTTTGGGCATATGGTCTGAAGTATTTGTCAGCCTATTGTGGTACCTGGAACAAGAAGAGCCAGGTCATCTGTCCTTGCAAACCATGGGCTGCGAATAGTTTGCAGGATTATGAAGCAGACAGAGATGAAAAATGGGAAGAGATACAGCATGTGGATTTGCTGTCCCATAGTGTAAGAGATAATAATGAAGTTGATGATGGAGAACTTAAAAAGGAGCTGGAGCGGCAGCATGCAGCGATTGATATATTGCAGATTGAACTTGTAGAGCAGGGCCTGGAAAAAGTGGAAACCCTGAAAACTGAGTTGAGGAAAAGAGCACAACAAGTTTAAAGCTTCACAAAGTTTGCACAAGAGTTGCAAGGACTGGCAGTAGGGAGTCACTTGCTGTCTGAGACAGAGACCCACTCCTATCTGTTTGTATTGAAGGAACAATGGAGTGCTGTGCAACTGTTGGTGAGGGAGAAAGAAGCCAAACTTCATATGATGGAAGGTGTATTCAGCTTTGTGAGTCAGGAGATGACAGTGCTGAAAGTGGAGAGGGAGAGCAACGATTCAGAAGTACAAGGCAAAGTGCAGAAGCAGCAACACAGCTCCCTAGTGAATCAAGAAGCCATGATCACTAACATACAACAGGAGCTGCATAAGAAATCCTCTGACAAAAATGCTCTACTCCAAGGCTTCATAGAACATTTCACATGGATTAATGCGTGAGTCTCTTTTGGAATAGTCATAAAACTTGAGGAGTATATGCATAGTTTGAGAGGCTTCACCACTTATTCTACTTACAGTAAATAACTGAGAAGTACCAGATATAGTGGGATGTACTTGAGGCAGTCTGATTTGAAGGGCCCAAAGATCTTGTGATAAATGGGGAGGCAGAAGCCTAACTACATAATTAAGAAAATAAATTCAGTAAAGTTATGGGACGTATTACAGATGGTCCATAGGGAGAGCTTTAAGAGTATAGCTCTATCTGAGCACATTGAAAACAGCTGGTGTTGGAGACCAAAGCTATTTCTTGAGGGGAATAGTGACAGTAGTAAAAGAGCTGGAAGAGCAGAAGTTTCAGCAGCTACAAGAATGATTAACCAGTACAAGAGTTAAAGGAGGACAACATAACATGGATGCAAATTGCAGCATTTTCAGCCTCTCGGCTGAAGTCGCTCAACCCTCTGATAATGAGCTGAAGGGGTGGATATGTGACAAAGTTGTGCAAATGTATGGGGGAGTCCTGGAGGGCAGATATGTGAGCCTGAGGCTGGATAGAGGCATTTGCCAAATCCAGTCCTGCAGGTGTTAAAAAGGCTCTATTGCATCACAATGTGGCTGCAGCAGTGAACAGGCTGGGCAGTCTCTTGAAAGACAGTTGCAGCTAGAGCCTAGAGAGGCAGTGTGTTGGAGCTGGGCCGGAGAAGTATTGCAACTCTGAGGAAGAGTTGTAGCCTAGAGCCCAGAGGAGCAGTATTGCAGTGGAGACAGAGAGTGTTTCCCAGAGGCACTGCTGGAATTGCACTGGAGCGGCAGGATCTGAAGCTGAAGAGAAAGATCCAGACTCAGAGAGTCTAAAGTATAGAAGCTGTCAAGCAAATAACAGACTGTGAATCTTGAAATCCAGAGGCTAAAGGGCACTGGCGAAGAAACAATAAAAAGTATGAAAGCGCATTAAAGCCTCCTGTGAAATGGTATTCTAAAATATATATATCAGAAAACGGTCAAACGTAGAGAAGAGAAGGTCAGTTTGCCACAGTATATAGTCAATCTAAATTGTCCATCTGGTGATGTGTCCATGTGTAGAGTCATCTCTGAGACTGTTGGAAGAAGAAGTTTGCTACAACCAGAGAATTTTCTTGACAGAATTCTACTAATATCTGACCTGCTAAATGTTTTACTCCATACCAATTGTATTATTATTATTATTATTATTATTATTATTATTATTATTATTATTATTATCTTTTGTTTGTAAATGTACAACATTGTAATTAAATGTATATTGTATTTATTTGTGGCAGAGCTACTGCTGTAAAGTACTGTGTCCACATCATGGTAGAGTAATCTGATCAACCATTTATTTATGTATTTATTTTGAACTTTTTCAATCAACCCTACAAGCTCAAACCCTACAAGCTTTTACATTCTATAGAAAAGTTGCTAAAGCGGTGCCTAAAATAATTTTGAGCCAAGACGGTCCATTCTCTAACTCCCTAAATGCCCTTAACATGTTGTCTCAACATCCAACTGATTACGGATTATCATGTATGAACTGGTTACACTAGGGCCCCTATTCAATTGCAAATTTGCAACAGTTACAGAGCGACTAAGCCGTAAGTAGCATTTCGGAGCATGATTATGATCAATTAAGCAAGGCTGTAACTAGCGATTTAGAAACAGCCAATAGTAAATGAGACTGTCATCGTTACGTCAGTAAAACATGGAGGATAAACGTCAATCAATCAGCGTTTAGAAGTCCGATATGCGATCATACTTGAAATCCGGCAATGTAACAAAATAATAAAAATGAATGAATTAATAACTGTTATAGTGCATGTAGGTGGCCTTGATTACCAAGATTGATATAATATAAAAATTAAACTTAATTATTTTTTTTTAAATTGCAGATTTGCGAGCTTGAGACTGTTAATGTCTTTCATCATTTTCCCCATCTTTTAAAGTGCATTATTAATTTTTTATTTGCATTTACAGTGCTACGATCAGGTGTTTAACCCCCTTGCCAGTCATATATGGTAATCATAGGATTTTTTCTATATTTGCCATTTAAGGTTGTGAACACATTTGCGGCCTTGAGGAATTGTAGCAATTGAATCACAATTTGCGATTGTAATATTTACGGGCTTCAAAGAGCGAAGGCTGGGCTGGGTTGAATTTACGATTTTAACAACCGCAGAGATTTTCAGCCGGTAGCCCTCAAATAATTTGCGGCTAGCTAAAAGACGCTAATTGAATAGCAAATTAGTTTATGGGCTACCTTGCGGGATCCAGTAACTTACAATTGCTCAATTGAATAGGGACATATTGTACCTATGAAGAGGAGTGATTAGCTTATAGTAATTTCTCCATAGATATCAAAAGCTTTACTAATACAGTGCCTTCACTCACCTTAAGTAGGGTTTCAGAGAACTGAAATTGTTTAAATTTTCTACAGATGGGTGACAAGTTCATATGTTTAACCTTTGCAGTATCCATATTTCTTGCCAAAACACTGAAACATTTTAAACTTTCTGTATTAAATGTATGAAAGAGAAATCAGTAAGTTATGTCAAATTAAATATAACACCACTTCAAGACATGGAATCCCCAGCACTCCCTGATATGTTCCTTGGACTTGCAAGCTCTTTAGAAAAACAATTTAGTCTGTAGCAGCTCAGTAAAAGGAAAACCAGCCCCTAACGATGATTGGGTTTAATATTCTTTAACAATGCCACTTCAACCCAAAGGTTAAAATAGACCCACACTGAGTGTTGTAGGATATCAGAGTACTCCACCTCAATTATTGATATTCAGCGATATTTAGATGTGCATTACATATGAAACATATTCTGAGTTAGCAAGTCTGGAAATCATATAACAACCATGTATGGTGAGCAACCGGAGCAAGAAAAGCCCTCCACCGTAGAGAATACAGAAACAAATAATACATTTGTAAGCCCATCTGCAAGTCTAAAAATAAGTGTAACAACTTACTACATGCTCAGGATCCCCAGAAATATGGGTAGTAAGTTGTTAAACTTATTTTTACTCTGATTATTCAAATTTATATATATATATATATATATATATATATAATTAACGTAGATATTTTTCATGTTGATTTACATATCTCTTTTTATGATTTAAGGCTTGATGATTTCCAAACTTGCTAACTCAGAATATGTTTCGAGTGAAATACACATCTAAATATCATATATATTGTATTTCTGGGAATCCTGAGCGGGTAGTAAGTTGTGAAACGTATTTTTAGACTTGCAGATGGGCTTATAAATGACCCCCGGGAGACGCCGGAAGTGATGCACACGTCAGAGTGAGACTGCCGTGTCAGATGGCAGGGGAATGGACTCCAGAGAAACACGCTTTTTCCTGCAAGGAGATATTATGTTAGCGACTGCATAATGCCTGTCAGCCAGTCAGCCCGGAGCAGCCCGCTGCAATTGCGAATAGCCATCTAAGTAAGAGCCATATAGGCCTAGGACACCCCCTCCCAGGACAGACTCCTTAGGATGTAAAAAAAAAAAAGGAGCCAAGAGGTAACTAACACTGGGGTAGCTGAAACAAGGATTGACGCGGTATAGCATCGTGGAGGGGAAAAAAAAAGAAACCCCGCGAAATAGACAGCGTCAGCTGGAGCAGAGGGTACAGAAAGAGCTACCCGGCAAGGTTGAATTAATTTGGAATAGCTAGCATAGCTGGCATAAAACTATTATTCACCGACCACCTCGCATTGCAAGAGCTCTCATTGGAGTCAGGACTGAAAGCGTGGTAAGGTGGATCCGAAAGAAGTGCGCTGAGTTCTGTGTGCTGGGTCTGTCCTGTCCTGGAGGAAGGGTAAGTGGCTTGGCTGTGGCTGTTACAGCTTTTTCTTTCTTTATGTGGTGGTGCATAGATAATACACTTGGACACAAAATAATTGGAATCTAACATATTAAATACTTTCTGGCTGAGGATTAAAAGGAATGGTGGTTCAAGAATACCTCCCAAAGACAGTTATTACATAGCTTATAAGTTGAAGACTCTGGAGAATTAGAACTGGTTTATCAAGTTCAAGGAATAGTGAAACAGCCGTTCTTGAAATCTGTCAAATATGACGCTAAAAGTAGCAGACAGATATATTAATTAATATATAAGTATTACATCCTCTGGAAAAAGAAAGAAAACTCAACTTTCCTTAAAGACATACCTCCCATATACAAATAAGCAGAAAAGAAAAGAACTCCTACGCCCTGCTTGAAAATATACAATTGCAAGCGAAGATAAAAAGGAAAAAAGGGAAGAGAGGAAGAAGGGAGAAGAGAGAAGGGAAGAAGGGAAGGGGCAAGAGAAAGGAGAGGAAAGGAGAAAGAGGAAAAAAAAAGAAAGGGGATCCCTGAGAAAGTTTTAAAGTAAAAACAGGGAAGATCACAAAAGGTCTAACAATGTCAAACAAAAAAAGTAATACAGCTAATAAAACAAGACTTAAGGAGAAAGTAAAAGATTCAACAAAACAAACAAGCTTCTTTTCTCCTAGAAATAAAGGAACTACTTCAGATTCCTCTCATTTAGACACTAGTTCAGACCTCATAGAAAATCAGACCCCGGAAAAACCTCAGGGAAACCTGGAAGATAATTCCATTCAAGAAGAGGAAATACTTACATGTTCTAAATTAAAGTCCATCTTAAAAGAATTTCAAGTCAACTTGACGAGAGATCTTTCAAAACAAATGTCTGAAATTACTGAATCCATTAATAATATAACACAAAGAATTGAAGCTAATGAAAATGTTTGTGATAAAATTATAACGGACAATAATGCTATTTTTAATTATTTAACTGCCCTAGAAAACAAAAACGAGGAACTTTCCATCAAAGTTAATAATTTGGAGAATCGATCCAGACAGAATAATTTGCGTCTAAGGGGGATATCAAAAGCATTCCAAGGAGAAGACTTGGAGTCACATGTCAAAGGACTGTTTAATTACCTGGTACCGGAGATGCAGAAATGGACGCATTACATAGACTCCCCTTGGCTAAAGCGATGGACAAATCCACCCCTAGAGATATTATACTGAGACTATATTACTTATACTCAAAAGAAATTGTCTTGAAAAATGCTTTTCTAAGGAAACAGCTAGACCATCCATATGACAATATAAAAATATTTCAAGATTTATCGGCATATACCCTGGGGAAAAGAAGGGAATTTCTACAAATAACTAGAACACTTAGGCTAAAAGAAATTAGATACAAATGGGCACAGCCAGCAGGCTTATTAATTTATAAAGATCTAAAATGGGTTAAAATAAACTCAGTTCAAGAGGCCATAGAATTACTAAAAGAATGGGATATACATATAGAGAGTAATATGGATGCTGCAAAAAAGTTGGAATTGACAGCAGGAAATCTTGATTGGAAAAAATATAAGAAATAATCTCTGGAAACTGTAAAATAGGGACATGGGTACTTAATAAGGTCAGGAGTAATGAAGTAAAGTGAAATGGATAGAGAGAAGAATAGAACTGCAAATTAGAAGCAAGGTGAAGGGGGACAGGTAGATACTCACTAACACAAAGTTTTTTATGTAGATGGCTATAGTTAGCTGGGCATAATGATAATAGAAATATTCTTAACACAAGTGAATTTCTTTCCTTAAACGTAAAGAATTACGATTATGTGGGTTTAAGATAAAATAAGAAATATTAGTATATCACATAAAATATAACTTAATAGATAGATAGGGTAAATAAACACATTTTTTTCTTATGAAAGTAATATAAATGGAGTAGTAGAGCATAGTAATAAGGTTTAATAGTAAGAAAAGGAAAAGGAAAGAAAAGAGGTTAAATAGAGGGAAAAGGAAGGAGAGAAAAGAAAGGAAAAAGGGGGAAGGAAAATTAGGATTAGACACACTCACTAGGTTAGATTCCCCCTTAGCAAATGTCTCTAGAATGAAAATTATAATTAATACTATACAATAATATCAGAAAATGTAAATAAGGTAAAAAATAGAGGTATATATGGAAAATATTAGTTGCACCTTTAAAGTATACTACCTGTTGGATCCTTTTCTCCCCGGACAGTTAGAAAGTAGTAAATACAGATTTGCTATTAGCTGGAAGGTCAACATTTTGAATAAGTTAGATATGACTACATAAAGGGGGAGCTATGCTCAAATAAAAATTGACAAATTTAAAGTTCATAGTCAAGGAGATTTCCCTTCTCGACTGTCCGAGGAGTAAAGATATCCATTTTAAATGAAGTGTGTAGTGAATGTACCATATTTATGTATATCCTCCTGAAATCTTATTTATAATATCTGTACCCTAGACCCTATCTCCTCGCTCAGAAACAGAGCGACACATTTTCACTTCCTAATACCTAATTCGTCTTGTAATATATCAGCTGACATTTTTTTTAATTTGCAGCTGGTTTTTAGGATTATCTTGATGGTTTTGCGGGTTTATTCTTTTTTTATATGTGTTTTTTCTTTTTCTTCTGTCTTTTTCTCCCCTTTTTCTTCTTCGAGTCATGGAGACACCCAAGGAATATCACACACATTTACTCTGGTATCTTCTTAATAAAGTAAAATGCAAATAAAAATAATTTCACATAATGTTAATGGTCTCAATTCTCCAACAAAAAGAAAAAAGGCATTTTTAGAGTACAATAAATTAAATGCTGAAATGTTATGTCTGCAAGAAACACACCTAAAACAGGAAAACCTAAAATATATGAATAATACAAAATTTACAACTAGAATAGACTCTACCTTTAAGAAAAAATCAAAAGGGGTCTCCATCTTATTTAAAAATAGCAGCAAGATCGACCCAGAGGGTAGATATATAATATGGACCAACCGGACTGATTGATGGGTTTTTAACAACACTGGTTAATGCTTATTTACCAAATAAAGACCAAATATGGTTTCTTAAAAATCTCCTTAAAGAGATTAATAGAATCAAAGGAGGTTGGTTAATAATTTGTGGCGACTTTAACATGATATTGGATGACAAGTTAGATAAACAAATAGCCGGGGCTAACAAATTAGTATCTCAAACAAATGATATCTCAAAAGCATTTCGCAAAATAAAAGAGGATAATAACTTGATTGACCCATGGAGGATCTTACATCCAGGTGTACGTGAATATACTCACTTCTCATATCGACATAATTCATTTTCTAGAATTGATTATATACTAACCGATCTTCCAACTTTAAAAGTAATTAAAAAGACAAACATCCGATCTACCCCGTGGTCAGACCACTCTCTAAATTAATTAATTATACAAGATCTAAATACAAACAACCGAAGGAAAAAGAGTAGTTGGAAGATGGATCCCTGGTTCTTGAAAGATGAAGAATTTGTTACATATTTGAAAAAGGAAACTATGGAATTTCTTAAAATTAACAAGTCATCTGTTAATTCAGATATAACCCTGTGGTGTACGTATAAAGCATATATGAGGGGCATATTTATCGCAAAAGCAGCTGAAATGCAAAGGCTAAGAGGTAAATCGTTAAGGACACTCTATTTGGAATTAAATAGGATGAAGGATATCTTTAGGGGGACACCAAATAACGAGAATAGTAAAGCAATAAAAGACATAAACAATTAAATACAAAAAATTCTTCAGCTCCAATCAGATAAAATATTATGGAAATTTCAGCGGACACAATTTCTCAAAGGGGCAAATCAGGTAAATTCTTGGCTAACAAATTGAAGAAACAGCACATCAAAAATAATATTGAAAATTTTTTAGATCTAAACAACATTCCTCAATTTCACCCAGACAAGATAGGAATAATATTCCAGGAATATTACAGCAATTTATAAAATTTAGAGAAAGATCATCAAGTAGTTAAGCCAGGAATAGAAGAGATTAAACAATACCTACATAAGATAAAGTTCCCCAAAGTATCGGAAGAACAGCTTGGTTATCTGAATAAACAAATAGAAAGTATAGAGATAATGGAAATTCTGTCCAAAAGTAAAAAAAATAAAACACCCGGGGTAGACGGGTTTGATAATTTATTCTATCGTTACCTTAGCAAAGAATTGAATAGTACCTTATGTAATCTCTTTAATGAGATAAAACGGGAAGGAGCGATACCATCAGAATTAACGGAAATAAAAATTGTCAATATACTGAAACAAGGAAAAAACCCAGAAGAATATAAAAACTACCGCCCAATCTCTTTAATCAACGTCGATATTAACATTTATTCTAAAATTTTGGCAAATAGATTAAGCAAGATCATATCTACCTTAATAGAACCGGATCAAACAGGATTTATTCCGAATAGACAATCGTCGGATAATACCAGACGTTTATTGGACATCTTGACCTATGTAAAGAAAAAGAGGATCTCCTCCCTGACCCTGTCATTGGATGCAGAGAAAGCTTTTGACAGGGTCAGGTGGGACTTCTTGGAGGGTGTTCTAGAGAGATTTGGCTTGGAAAGCTTTGCCTCATCAGCAGTAAAAGCCCTGTATTTAAATACCATAGCACATATATCATCTCCTCAATTTAGCTTGGGCAAATTTCTAATAACTAACGGCACTCGTCAAGGCTGTCCATTATCTCCCCTGCTTTTTATTTTATTCCTCGAACCTTTACTGATAACTATCAGAGAATCATCAGAAATGAAAGGAATTGAAATAGGACAAGAGGAATATAAGATAATGGCATATTCAGATGACATTATAATAACAATAACAAACCCAGAACATTCCTGTAGAGCTCTGCAGACCATTCTTGAAGAATTTGGCAAATTTTCTTATTTTAAGATTAATCAACAGAAATCAGAAGTACTAACCTGTAATATATCATCAGAGGAAAAAAATAGGTTAGTGAATTTATATTCTTATTGCTGGAATTCCTTCCACATAGTACACCTGGGTGTAAGATTCCTAGGTCATATAAAAATCATTTTTAAAGATAATTATAACGAAATATTGAAACAAATTAGAAAACTATTAAATGACTGGAGACCTTTACAGCTATCATGGATAACTAGAATAAATGCAGTCAATATGAGCTTAATCCCTAAAATCACTTATATAATGAGGTGTCTCCCGGGCAAAATACCGGCTTATTATATTAAAATCATTCAAGAAGTATTAGATGATTTTATATATCAGGGGAAAAAACCAAGAGTTAAAAAATCCATAATATGTAAGAAATTTGAGAAAGGGGGACTAAGCTCCCCTTCTATTAAAGAGCTAAATAAAAAAATTATACTTACACAAGTAGCTGGATATAATTACATAAAAAATACCCCAAGATGGCTAACAATAGAGGACGCCCTACTGGGTAGATCATCTATAAAAAATATATTATGGATTGCTAAGTATAAACAGAAGCGGAGTTCAGAATTACCTCCTAACATTAAAAATATTATCAACGTATGGCATAAAAATAAAATAAAACTATCATTGGTACAATCCCCTTCTTTGGCAGCACCAATAGATTTCCTTAATAATAACTTGAATGGATTATTTATATCACTACTAAAATCACATAATATTAGAAATGTGGGGGATTTATACGAAAAAGGAAACCTATTGGAACTGAAAAGAATTAAAGAGAAATTCAATTTAGATAAAATAACGTGGTTAGAGTACAAAGGCTTACAAAGGTACCTTAGTTTATCAGGATATAAGATTACTAATATGAACAAAATGTGGAAAATGGAAGAATATTTAATCAAAGGTGAATCGTCACATATAATCTCTAAATTTAGTAACATAATTAACGAAAATATCCCATTTGACAAAAGCCTAGGAATATTAGCCTGGGAAGATGATATGAAAATTACAATGTTAGAGGAAGATTGGATCAGAATTTTCAGCACGGTTAGGAACTCATCAATCAATTCTGCATATAATGAAATGATGGTAAAACTAATCCACAGATGTTATTATGTTCCTAATAAATAAAAAAATATATATAGTAATTTAGATGGTCTATGCTGGAAACAATGTGGACTATCAGGCACAACCCTCCATATGTGGTGGGATTGTAAAAAGATAAAAAAATTCTGGATGAGATTAAGTCAAAAACTATCGATTATTATTGGTAAACAAATCACTTGTAATCCGTTAAAATTTATTCTACATACGCAAATGGGAGTATTCCCATTAGGGGAAAGATATCTAATATCAAATATATGCTTAGTTGCCAAATGGTTACTTTTGAAATATTGGAAACAACCACATCTCAAACAATAGAGAAATGATGAGAACAGAAATGTCCGACAACTTATGGGATAAAACTCCTAAGGCCACTCGTTTGATAAAATGGCAGCTTTGGGATCAATATTTGGCATCAAGGTAGAGAGTTAGCAGATGTTGACATTTCCTTGGTAGCGCTTTCATGACGTTTTCTTTTTCCTTTTTTTCTTTTCTCTCCTTCTTTCTCTCTCTATTCCGGTGGATCTTAGTAATATAATTAAAATTTGAGTGATATTGGAAGTTGGGATAATAAGATCCTGTACTGTAATAGTTATGTCCTGTTTGTTATTTCTTCTTTTTTTTTTTTTCTTTTCTTTTTTTTTTTTTTTTCTCCCTTCTTTTATCATTTGTACATTGTAAACACACTGTTATACTTGTCTTATTTCTTTTTCTCTGTATAAGATATATTTATATGAATAAAAGATTTATAAAAAATAAAAATTAAAAACGAAAAAAATGTATTATTTGTTTATATATATATGTATATATATATATATATATATATATATATATATATATATATATATATATGCAATGGGAGAAATATTTTTGTTGTTGACCTCATCTATCCATCCCCTTTTTTTGTGTGCCATCAATCTTTACCAGCATAAGAGTCTTCTCTAGGGAATCCTGTTTTATCATGATATGGTCCCAGTATTTGAGCTTTAGCCTCATCATCAAACCTTCCAGTCGACAGTTTGGCTTGGTTTCCTGCAGTAGGTAGAGACATAGAGATATATTATTGAATACTCAATAATACTGCTCAACTATCACACCAAGGATAGAACATGGACTACATTTTGTATACATTTTCTAAAATGTTTGGTCACCAACTAATTGTAAATATTCATAACGCTTTTACTAAGCTGATTTTTCCAGGGAGAAAATGGGTATAAACATAAATGCAAAGCAACAGAAATTGTAAACGGAGAAAAGTGCATTTTTACTAATAATTTGGGGAATAACTCCTTACATATATAAGCCTTTACATACCGTTACATTATGACAATATAAATTTATTTCAGCAAGTACATTAAAGACAATTCTCAACATGAACATACTTTACATATAAGGAGCCATATTATTTTTTAATAAAACAAGTACTGGTAAAATGTTGTCAATATTAGATCTTGAAAAGGTAGTATAAATCATAAGTATAAACAGAACTGGAAACACTGATTATACAGTATGACAGAGCTAGTAAATAAAGAGCCCTGGTGCAAAAAAATAAAAATAAAATAGGCCTCCAGATACCAACTCAATCAATGCCATTTTTCCACTTGCAAAAGATACCTTCTTAAACTTCTCTCTTCTCTGGCCCCTCTTGTCTCCCCCTCAAGGCTCCTCACCAAAGCAGCTCACTTACTTCAAAACTCCCTTGTCCAGCCACTGGCTCTCTTAATGCCACCAAGACCATTCCTAAAAGTAACCCTCTTCCCTTCAAGACCCCCTCCCTCAGCCACTACCAAGACCGTTTCCAAAATAGCTACCTTCCCCTGAAGAACTCCAGCCTCTTGCCCCTCTCAATACACCCCCAATACACCTCTCCGGAGTAGCTCCCTGTCCCTCAAGAACCCCTGCCCCAGCCACTGGCCCCTCCTAATACCTCCAAGACACCATTCACAAGGCAGCTTCACTCCTCTTAGTTTCCTTGCTGCTTCTACCTCTGCAACCCATGACCCCTCTATAACCCGCAATGACCTTCAGAAAAAAAAAGAAGCAAAACAATTTATGTACCCCAGTGCATTACACCACCTGCACCTGAGGTAGCCTCTCCCCTGATTATACAGATAACGCCTTTCTGAAATTATGCTACAGCTGAAATAGATCCAATGACAGCACCACATGATCGTGTAGCTCAATAGAAAGCAGCTAGATATGTGGTCTGCATTTGATGATATATAGAAGAAAAAAAACTTTTGGTGGCTCAAGGTGCTAATTTCAAGAACAAAAGATTAATAGGGTGCTCCCAAGGGCAGGTTACATACTTTGTAATTTCAGATTATCGATAGAAAAAGTTCCTTTTACAGGGCACACCTATTTTCCCAATCTCCCAGGGGAGAGTAAGTTGTTTAAAACATAACTTTTATTAATATTGAGTTAAAACTGTATTCCATTGAAAACGTTTACACATAGACACTGCATTGAAATCAGTTGGCATTACCTTTGTAGTATTCTGACTTGCAAGAACTTAGACTTGTTTACTTCAAATATTTTATTGTGGTAAGCTTTCTATAATAGTCATTCCTTATTACAGGTATATTGGATAAAGTGCAGTGCGTGTTAACAGAGTAATTAATGCTCACTTTGGGTAGGTGAATTAATAAAACAATATTTGAGTGAATCACTTTTAGCTATATATGGTTCAGTGTCCGCACATCTTTAAGTGTCGGCAGCATCTCTTTGTCAATCACTTTACTGGCTTCCCTTAGCCTCCAGAATAAAGTTTAAAATCTTGACCCTAACTTATAAAGCCCTCAACAACAGCGCACCCTGAAAAATCTCTGCTCCCATCTCCAAATACTCCCCCACAAGCCCTCTTCGTTCTGCTAACGACCTTCTTCTTTCTACCACTCTTGTCACCTCCTCTCACTCATGCCTCCAGGACTTTTCTTGCGCTGCCCCTATTCTCTGGAACTCCTTGCCTCGCTTCACCAGACTATCCTCCTGCCTTAAATCCTTCAAAACATCAATAAAAATGCACCTCTTTAAAAAAGCCTATAACCTTCCTCCCTAACATGCTCAGCACTACTCTCTCCCTACTGTACCACATACACACTTCAACCTTTAGATTGTAAGTCTGCGAGTTTCAATCCTGCAGGGTGCTTTAGGGAAAGCGCTATGGACACCGGATTCCAAGCTCAAAGACAGGGCTCTCAATTCATCGCAATGTGTGAATCTTGAACTTGTTATTGTCTGTAACTTAACTTATGTATAGCGCTATGGAATATGTTGACGCATTACAAATAAACGATAATAATAATAATAATATATACTGTACTGAGATTATCTCCCTTAATGTAGTATAACGTGCTTGTGCATAGGCACTATGGCTTGGATTTCTATCTCTTAATATAGTTGCAATACAGTAAGTTGATAATTTTAGATGATCACACCTATATTATTCAATTGTTTTTATCCAAATTGGGTTCCATGACAACTAAAACCTTTAATTAGAGGCTACACACACAAGGCGGTAACCCCTCCATGCGTAAACTATGCCCTTTTAAGTAGGATTTCAGGGGGCTTTATCATATGATCTGGCAATATTTAGGCAAGCCCGTAGTTTACTTCTTAGATGCAGCCAATGGTAAATGAGTCCATCATCATAACGTCAGTAAAACATGGAAGTTAGAAGTAATCTGCAATCGGAGGCTAAAAATTAACTAGAGCCAATAAGTAATATTTGCCAATGAGGCTTTTAATCAAGCAATCTAGCACTCTATAAAATGCATTAGAGCATCTCTTCTAGTCCATGGGGTTTTTATGACATGCATTAACCTCTTGAGTCCAGGGATCGATATTACGCAGAAATAACAGTTTAAAATATTATTTTTTTAATTGCATATTTGTGAGTTTGAGACTGATTGTGTTTTTAATTGCTTCTACACCTCTAATAAATGTTTGAAAGCGCCCTTGTGAGTCTTGTTTAGTGCTCAGAATATTTTGATACTTGATACTTTTTGCAGTTGCAGGTCAGACTAAATTTGCGAGCTAGATCTACAGATCTAATAGAATATCGGTTTTGTGTAACTTTAATTAGCAATCTTAATGTTCAAGCTGTGCTAAAACCAATGGAGTTATAAGCCTGAGTTTGCATTTTTTGTCTGGCCCGTAATGCTTGTGGACGGGTAACTCGTAATCACATTGTGAGTAGCTAATAGAATAAATGGCATTTTTTGGAATGGTTTTAAGTGTGTATAAATTTACGATTTGGGAAATAGAAAAGGGCCCTTTGTTAGGAGAGATATATTCTGCAATAAGCACCTTATGTAATGACATGCTTTAGGGTCTTTGCCCATGGACTGGTGTGTTGGTGGTGGAAACTTAGATCTAGAGATTGCACACTGGGAAAAATATGTGGTTTTAGCTGCTTTTTTGGAGGGGCATTATTGAACTCCCTGATATCCATTTTTTTTATAAAATCTGGAGATTGTAAATATGGACACAAATTAGTAGTTGTTTCTACATAGCTATTAATTTTCATTTTAGTAAATCAGTATAAAACTTGCAATACAATTATATATAATTAATTAAATTAAACAGTGGTGGATGTGGGACTTAGCATGTGGGTATATCAAAGCAATGAAATAAAATGGAAAAAGCACATTTAAAATAATGTTGCTTTGTTAAAAAAAAATCTTCAATCTGTTGAATATACTCTTTTGAGGATGGCTTTTTTGCCCCACCCCCCTCTTTTTATACAGACTTTTGATGCATCTGATTGACTGAAACGTGTGTCAGATTTTAGCCAATAACATAAAGGAAATGGAATTCTCACAATCCAATTGGTTAATACTAACCAATCAGAGAACACTCTCTCTCCTAATCTCATTGGTTCCAATTAGATTGCAATACACTGCAAGTAAAAACACATATATTTAAGGACACTTTCTGTCATGAATTTCACTGATTTCCAATCCAGCTCAAGATCACATTGTTTATTACTCAGTCGCGATGTGCAATTGCATTTTTACATAGTTTACACAGGGATCACAAAGATATTGAGCTGGAATGGAATCAGTGAAAAATCATGACAGAAAGTGCCCTTAAATACACGTGTAACACAATAATAACTTGTAAAATACACATTTTTAAGCTCACAAGCAGTGTTGTAATGCACTCTATTTGAACAAGCATTTCTACTCCGTGTGTCTATCCTCCTGCCTTTAAACAGCATTACAGTGTGTTAAATTTGCACATTGTGATTTAGCTGTACAAGTGTGTGTGGCATGTGTGTGATGCTTGTGTGCCTATACATGTGTATTTTATACGTTTTTATTATGTTACACATATATTTAAAGGCACTTTCTGTCATGATTTTCACTAATTTCCATTCCAGCTCAATATCTTTGTGATCCCTGTGTAAACCGGAAAAAGACAATGCTTATCGCGACTGAGTAATAAATAATGTGATCTTGATCTGGAAATCAGTGAAAATCATGACAGAAAGTGCCTTTAAATATATGTGTTACACAACAAAAACTTATAAAATACACATTTGCATATTTATTTTTTTCCTGAATTTTGGGCTTCAAAAATAGGGGTCATCTTATACATGGAAAAATATGGTAATAGCACATAGGGAAAAAAACACATGTAGAGCAAAGAGAGAGACATAGATAGCAAGTAATTGTAAATGGTTACACATTAGGGTTTTTATGGGCACTCAGTAATAGCTTCATTCTACTTTATGTATGATTTTTACTCTTAGATGTATATACATACTGTTGCAATCTGTCATCCTCTTCTCTGTTTTTCAGCCATATTTCTGATACTTTTAATTTCAGGTACACAATTAGAGGAGGTTTTCAATGCAGTTTTTTTAATTTTACTAAAAATAGTTGCCAGCGTAAAAACATAACTTAAAACAAAATAATGAATATAAAAGGCCTAGCTTTGTCTGAACACTACCTTTAACCAATATTAGTTCCATCACTAACAAAGAGCTTCCATTTTTAAAAAATCTTAACGGAGCCAAAAACATACAATAAACAGCCCAAATAATATATACAAAGTCACTGGCCTGTATATTTTAAGAAGTCCAATTTTCCCAAACTGCTGCAGATCACTCTGTCTCTGTTTCTTTGTCTCCTGGTAGCTCCAAACTGGCAGCCCACTTTTTCTCTGCATGTGTGTCTTTACTGCTTGCAGCTCCTCTTAGGAAACTCAGTCTGTGAATCCTCTGCTCGCAAATACTCTCCCTCTCTGTGTCTTTGTAGCTCCACTCAGGTAACTGTCTTTCTCTATTGCAGTCCCACGCAAGTAACTGTCTGTATCAAGTAGCCTCACAATTCTTGCAGGCCTCAAATCAAGTCTTTCTCCATTATTCAGAATATCCCTCAGCATGTAGTAAACCATTAACAGCCTTTATTCTTAGGCTGCAATCCAATCGACCCTTGCAAGCTCAGAATCCTGCAGCTTCAGTACTCATCCCCTTTCTCACTCTACAAGTAGGAGCCAGATTGTCAATACTCTATTTCTTCCAATCACACATGCTTTAATCCAAACTACACCAGCCAGGCATAATTGGGAGCCACACTCATCTCTCTGTGTGTGTCTTTTAAACCTGTGAACAGTTGTTTTCTCTTAATGACTTCTCCTGTAGTTCACTCTCTTCTCTAGGGAGAAATCTTTAAAATTTTGTGTTTTGCTCTGCTATGTGTGGGGCACTTTGTCACAGTATGTATAAAGGTTACTGATTAGCAATGTACTGTGCTCTGTTATCCCACTCAAAAATGTAAAAAAACGAAAAACGTTCTACTTTTCAAGCACTCATGTGCTTTGTTAATATGCTGTGTATCACATTATATATTGGTAGGTTGTATGAACTTCATGTCAAGTTGTTGCCATAATTGCACATATGTACTTTAGTATAAGAACATAGATGTTGTATAAACATATAATTTGTTTATCATTGCATTCTATCCATCAACACAGCTGCAAATTCTAATTATACTTTGATCCGCTCTTTAATTATTATACTATATAAGCATCTTGTTAAGTGCTATAACAGTCATAAAGAGATCACTCTGTTGTGCATGTGTTTAGGGTGAATTTATTCAGTTTTGTTGCTTTCTGGTTGTACCAATAACTTTGTATAATTAAACTATAATTAATAAGACTTAATTATTTAGCTGAAGTATAATTAGGCACTATACAGTTCCTTAGTTTTGTTTTAGTGCTAGTTTGCAACATTTGCTATTCTTTGTACTCCATTTACTTCAGTTTAATTTGTTTTATGGAACTTCAAAACTAACATTAAGCAACATGTTTTCAAGAGGCATCATGTAACAAATAACAAGGAAAAATTAATTAAATGAGCATACAAATTAAGGATAGAGTGTAAAACAATACTACAAAAGGTGCATACAATTTGTTGGGCAAGTAAAAAAATATGAAAAAACATCATCTGATTCTTTTTTTATTAGGTAACATTATAAAATTACACATTAGTTTAAATATCATACCATAACTTTTATAATATCAGGATATGGTTTTGATAGAAAAGTATGAGATAATTACATGAATAATACAGTTTACAAAGTCAATTGCATGACAAAATAATTTTTAATTATTTATGCATATCAGGACCTATCACCACCTGTGGGAAGATCTAAATAAACTTAGGTTACCTAAATAACAACAATAATAAATGAAACATTTTAAAGAACACGGTGTGATATACACCTAAAGATAAAAATACCTTATTTAAGATTGTAAAAAGAAATCATAGCTCATATTGAGCTCAAATAATAATTCAAAACACTGTAAAAAGTTGCTACTTTTTTTATATTAAACATGGAAGTTTGACTAAAGTAAAAAAGTAAGCTAGAGAATGAAATTGAGTTAACTGAAAAAATGTGGGCATTGAGTCATCCAATAGGTGGGAAAGCCTCCCATACTTCCATTGTCGTGCTATGTGACTTTTTGTCACTAACATTAAATATTGCAGAAGTCTATTCCGAAGTTTAGATAAAGAGGGGCTGCATGACCTAAAATGCCTACTTCAGCAGAAGCTTGGATTGATTTTTCAAATAAATTAGAGGCCAAATGGAAATCTTTACTCCATAGGAGTGTGACATGCGGGCAGGACCACCAAGTGTGGAAGAAAGTTCCAAGCCCTGAAGCAATTAGGACTAGGGGAGTACTTCCATTTGTATAATTTGTCTGGAGTGAGGAAAGTATCAGATCATAGGGAGATGATTCCCTTCTAGTGTTTACCACTGATTTAGATATAGATATGATGTGGGTATATTTACAATTTGGCCAACAAGTATATTATATTTTTATTTAATTCAAGGTAACAACTGCGAATATAAAACAGGAAGGTTAAAAACACTTTAAAAACAATGGAAAAAGATCCTCTGAGAAATAGTGATATAATTCACTTTTAAACAATATATAGAGATATGTACTTTCTCTTTATTCATAGAGGAGAAATTATAATATTCCACTGAAAATAACTCTATTTGCACATAGCTAAGGTCTATTGCTTTGTCCTTGCAATATAAAATCCCATATGAGCTATCTGTCATGCAATTGTAAGAGATAGTATGGTGTACAAGAGGCACTGTTTAAAATCAATAGGCAGCCAGAGTTTATAGGAGACTTGGTTATAGAAATCTCTCCTATTAATTAACTATGGGATTGTGAAATATCAATCCTAATGCATTAGGACATTTACTGCCCACATAATGGTCTCTATTAGATATAGACAATTTATTTGTCTTTGTTAATAAAATAGATCCTATTCTGGGTTACTATGTCCTTTCTTGTTTTACTATTTAATTATGAGGGTATCCAGTCGTGGATTACCCATGCTTGAATGTGCTCCCTATTGTTTTCTTGTGGCTTATATATTGCTCCTAAGAACTCCTACAAGACCCATACTATGTAGTATCAGAGTTATCAAACTAGTGCCATGCTTCTTGCTAGGAACGCTAATGCTGCATGGCTTCACTTCCTAGTTGTGCGTGGACAGCGTCGTGCGTGATGACGCACATATGCGTGTATACGCCTATGCCTGACGCGTTTCAACGTGCTGTGACGTCTTTCTCAAAGGGAGTGATGAAAGTCCTATGGGGAACCTTAATAGAGGTTACATAATTACATAGTAATTAAGGATGAAAAAAGACTTTCAGCCCACCAAGTTCCGCCTTTTAAGATCTCCTCTTATTTGCAATATGCAGATTAGTTATTAATTAGTTGTGAAATAATTATTAATCAACTATTTAATTATTTATTTATTTATTTTAATTATTAATTAATCCAGAGGAAGGCAAAGAGGAAAAAAAATAAGGGAAACTTAGCCAATCGTCTCAAAGGGAAAAAAATAATAATTCCTTCATGACCCCAGATACTGGCAATTGGTTTTCTCCCTGGATCAATACTCTCTCCAATTATGCAGGATAACCTTGAATTCCCTTTTTAATTAGAAATAAATCCAGTCCCCTTTGAAAGTTATCTATCGAATTCGCTGTCACCACCTCCTTTGGTAGAGAATTCCACAGATTAACCACCCTTACTGTGAAGAACCGTTTTCTTTCTTTAAGGTGGAATCTTTTACTTCTGACCTCAAGGGATGTCCTCTTGTCAGTTGAAAACCACTTAGCACAAAAAGCTCCCTTTACAAATCTTTATACTGACCCTGGATATATTTACATAAGGTAATCATATCTCCTCTAAGACTATTAGTTTAATTTGGTTAGTCTTTCTTCATAATGTAGCCCCTCCATTGCCCTTATTAGTTTTGTTGCCCTCCTCTGTACCTTTTCCAGCTCTAAAATGTCCCTTTTATATAGTGGTGCCCAAAATTGTACTCCATATTCCAAATTAGGGCATACTAGAGAATTGTATAGTGGCAGAATTATATGTGCTTCCCTTGCTTCTATATCCTTCTTAATACATGCTAAAATTGTACTCCATATTCCAAATGAGGGCGTACTAGAGAATTGTATAGTGGCAGAATTATACGTGCTTCCCTTGCTTCTATATCCTTCTTAATACATGCTAATATTTTATTTGCCTTTGCAGCTGCTGCTTGGCTTTGAGCACTGTTACCTAGGTGGTTGTCCACAAACACTCCCAAATCCCTTTAAATATCTGATACACCTAGATTTGCTCCATTAAGATTATAAATTGCATGACTATTTTTCGTTCCCAGATGCATAACTTTACATTTATTCGTATTAAATCTCATCTGCCATTTAGATGCTCTTTACTCAATTTTATGTAAATCCCTTTGGAGGGAAAGCACATAATTATCTGATTTAATTACCTTGAATATATTCGTCTCCAATATATTGCTCTAGACAAGTTCCATCATGACTTTTGCCAGGTCTCAACCTCCCAAGTGCAATTTAAATCCTCCTCCCATCCTCAAATATATTTTTCTTGGGGGGTAACTAGGAGGAAGTTAAATGTATTATACAGAATACCCAGTATGCCTTTGGTAAGGGGAGATGAGGCACATAAACTACAAAACATTGTGGGTTTCCCTTGGGAATGTTATATGGAAGTGAGATATAAGCCGAGGGTGGGAAATGTGCTGCCCCCTGTGTCCCTCTTGTGCCCTCTGTGTCCCCCTCTTGTGTGCCTTTTGTGCCCCTTTCTTATGTCCCCCTCTCTCTCCACTGTGTCTCCCCCCCTCTCCCTCCCCTATGTCTCTCTCCCCCTCTCCCTCCCCTATGTCTCTCTCCCCCTCTCCCTCCCCTGTGTCTCTTCCTCTCCTCTCACTCCCCTGTGTCTCTTCCCCCTCCCTCCCTCCCTCCCCTGTGTCTCTTCCCCCCTCTCTCTTCCCTTATCATCCTCCTCATTCTCCCTCATCAACACCCTTCCTCAACAGCCCTCCTTATCCTCCCTTCTCATCCTCAAACCCCTTTCTCATTCTCCCTCCTCATCTTCTCTCCTCAACCCCCTCCTCATCCTCCCTTATCATCCTCAACCCCCCTCCTCATCCTCCCTTCTCATCCTCCCTCCTCAACTTCCCTCCTCATCCTCCCTTATCATCCTCAACCCCCTCCTCATCGTCCCTCCTCATCCTCTCTCCTCAACTCCCCCCTCATCCTCCCTCCTCAACTCCCCTCCTCATCCTCCCTTATCATCTTCAACCCCCTCCTCATCCTCCCTCCTCATCCTCCCTCCTCAACTCCCCCCTCATCCTCTCTCCTCAACCCCTCCTCATCCTCCCTCCTCATCCTCCCTCCTCATCCTCCCTCCTCAACTCCCCTCCTCATCCTCCCTTCTAATCCTCAACCCCTTCCTCATCATCCCTCCTCATCCTCCCTCCTCAACCCCCCTCCTCATCCTCCCTCCTCATCCTCAACCCCCATCCTCATCCTCAACCCCTCTCCTCAACCTCCCTCCTCATCCTCTGGTTGTGGATGACGAGGGGGGTTGAGGAGGGAGGATGAGGAGGATGATGATAAGGGAGGGGGAGGGAATGAGACACAGGAGAGGGAGAGGGAGAGGTGGAAAGAGACACAGGGGTGGAGAGACACGGGGGGGTGAGAGAAACAGGGTGACTCGAGTATAAGCCGAGGGGGCCTTTTTCAGCCTTACAAAAAGGGCTGAAAAACTCAGCTTATACCGCATTCAAGTTTATGTCAAATGTGAAGGTGAGAGTTGCTAAATGTAATTATTTTATTTGAGTACATTTGCTTCTTAAGCACTCACCAAGTCGCTCTCTGGATAAATATTTTAGTGATATTATTATGAGAAATAACACTTATTCATTTTTATTGACCTTAAATCCATGAGGGGTTAATAAAATGAGGACCCGAGAGAGAGTGTAATGGGCAGGGATTTGGGTTGGAGGCGCATTGTTATGGAAACTACCAAGTTTTAGACCGATATTAGCCAAGGTGTAGGCACATTTAGAGCAAAATAGTTCAGACCAATTCCTCAGTATGCAAATCCATGTAATTTGCTGGGCATTTTTTAGTGGGAGCAATGTAAAAGCTCTTATTTGAAAAAATGCTTGCACTGCAAATGCAGCCTTGCAAACATTTTTGCAGGGAGAATGTAATTGAGGCCTAAGTATTGTGAAAATAAGCAAAGTCAATTACTCATGTTTTAAAGGTGATATATAATTAAAATGATTCATTAGTTCAAAATAAACAGTGAAAAAAGTAACAGATACATTATTTAATTGTCCCAAAAAAAAAATAGATACTGCAAGTGATCCAATGGATATCTAGAAAGTCTGAGAAAAATCTTATTTAAAAATAGAATTATTAGAATGCCAAATGCTAATAATGTGTTTGCTAAAAAAAAAATAATTCACCTAATGTAGACACTGAATTGTAGTGTGAGTATGTGTGAGCACTTGAGCCATTACATGTATACAGTTGAGAAATTAATGCAAAAGAAGATTTTGTATTTACTTGGCAGATGAAGAATCCCCAGAGGACTTAAAATAAATATAATACCATCTTCTTCCCAAAGTAGTATTTTTGTAGAAAATGATATGCAGTCATTGATGGATGTTCAAAAACTTAAGTTGCTTAACGTTAAGTTACTATATATAAATGTATTTAAACCTTATAATAGATGTAAGGAAAATGTATGAACCTACTGAAGCACTAAATAAAAAAAATATTTGAAAAGCTGACTGATGAACTTAATACTAAAATTAATAGGCTTTAATATTTTCTTATTGAAAAGAAAGTAATTCAATTTAAGAGAGATGGAGAAGATTACACTACAGGCAAAGTAAAAGATTAGTACAGTAGAATGATATTAAGACAATTCTAATAATTCTGTCAACAGACAAAGTAAAAGGTGAATTCTGAGAACAATATTATGATTGTGTCTAAGGATTCTAGAAAACCTTATATTTCCAACTAGCCCATATTAACCAATAAATTAGATGAGTCTAAATCTATCAGTAGAGGATTTAATTATCCAAAGGAAAAAAAAATGAACAAATTTCAAATAATAATCTTTTTTCAATCATGGTTCTAGATTTGAATCAACAACAGCTATACAGAATGACAGAAGTGTAGAACATTCAAAAGGAAGGAATAGAAAGAAAAACATGTTATCTAATGCTCATTAGGAGAAATCAGATCTAAAGTCTATTTCTAAACAAGCAAAAATAAAACACATACAAAGTGAAAGAACAGAATCTTCACCATGCCTGTGTTTTTATTTGGAGAAGATAAAAAATAATTCAATCATATAAATATTTCTAACACAAACTTTAGATCACAAACAGAGAGGGGTAGTAAAAAACAAAAGAAGGAGATATAGAAGAAAAATAAAAACAATAATTAAAATGTAAAAAATAGAAAAACAAAAAGGAAAAAGAAGGGGCCTATTTGAAATTTTAATTTATTTCCAAATATGTTTTAAAAATAATTCAGTTGGATCTAACCTTTTGAACTTACATGCTTAATCAACTCTTCTGATTTGTTTCTTCATTTAAATAGATTTGCAAGAAAATGAATATAAAAAAAAAACACTTTGCTTCAAATTCATTGAATTGTAATAATGACATTAATGCAATATAGTGTAACAGTCAATCAGGAGATAATTTTCAAATATTATATAAACCAATTTCTCTACAAGAAGAAAATAGACCATCTGATTTTGATCTTATGAAATGTGTTTTTGTAGTTTAACTTTTTTAGATTTAGATAACTAACTCTGTTTTACTTATTGTAAACTACCTTTCACATGTTATCAGGTCCAATCTAAAGGTCATTTTATAACTGCATTTTATGAGATGGTTTACTAACATTTTAATAAACTTAGGCCTCCATTCAATTGCAAGCCCGCAGTTGCCTTCATACCGGCCATAAGTCTGCGGTAAGGGCTTGAAATTTGCAAGTTAGATTCTATTTTATAAATATTTTATTGTTGTAGAAAGGTATAAATAACATACACTTCGTAAAAAGACATATCTTCTACCCAACCGTTGGGAGAATTGCACATCAACATGAGGAAAGGAACAATATACCAAAGCAAGTAATATATACAACTTATCAATTGGGTAAGGAAATAAAACAAAATACTAGAACCCCAAACCTCTTATCTTTACTGTATATTTTAAGGTTAACAACCCAAAATATTACATTAAGAGGCACAAAAGTACAGGACATAGAATCATTCTGATTAACACATGTTATTGTTATCATTCTATCTTTTATTTCCTTTTCCTTTCCCTCTTCTTTTACCCTAGTTTTATTTCGTTTTACTAAGGCCTTCCATCTCTTTTGGGTCCTTTACACCATTACATTCATTAGAGAAAGAGTTGAACTACAATATCCCAACGGTAACCCAATAATATACCAAACTACTATATTAAAATATACATTCAAAATAAACACACCTCCAATCACACTTCTTCCATTCATGGAAGTCAGGGGAGTAGACCAGGGCTGAGAGGCCAGAATGACCTAGGTCAAATCAACAGCTTCCTTAATTACGTATTGAGGAAATACTTGACCCATAGGGACCAGGATAAACTACTTTTTTTTGTCACACCCAGGTCGGTAAAGTTTAGTTCCAATAAACAATTTTTATCCACTTTTCTTTTAACCTCGTTCCAAGACGGAACATCTTTCTGCTTCCACTTGGAGGCTATTAATGATTTTGCTACCATCAAGATCTGTAGCATAAGGGCTTTAACTTTTAGAGGTAGTGGAGGGAAAATGTGGAATAAAATTATTTCTGGGTGTGGACTCAATTCTACCTCACATACCATAGTCAAATGGGAAAAAAAACTCTGCCCAGAATTTTTTGATGTATGGGCATTGCCACCAAATATGCAGGGAAGAGCCTATCCCACTACACTTGCGCCAACAATACTTCTCATGATCTAACCCACCAATCATTGCCATCCTAACCGGCGTAAAGTGCCACCTATTGCAGATTTTAAAATGGAGTTCTCTATAGGAGGGATATTTAACAAATCTATCCGTAATTTCATATGATCTATACCAATCTTCTATGGTCCATTTACACTCCAGTTCATCTTCCCAATCCTGCATACACTTAGATTTATACTCCATTTGTGGCCTTCTAATGATATCGTAACATTTTGAAATAAGATGAATTTTAGATTCCGCCATGATCAATTTTTCCAGTTGAGTTAAGTCTCTTAATCTAGTCAAATAAAACTCTGACTTTTTGAGAACTTTTTCCAGTGAGAGAGATTCTAACCATGAAATCTTTAGTTGAGGGGCTTTAGTTTTAATATTCTCCAGTGAAAAGGTATTACCAGGGAACAATTCTAACAGCAGGTTAAATCTTGCTTTAGCTATCCTCCTTAAGGTCGGAGATTCAATATGTGATGCTAGATCTAGTAACGGAGTAATTGGTGAGGGAAACGGAATCAAATTATATTTACCATTCAGTTTGTTCCATATATTCCCATTCCCTCTAACCATAGTTTCATCCTGTTTCAAATATTTAAAGTTAATCTTTTTTAAAAATAAGAGAATTTTAATATTCTTTAAACCTGTTAGCTCTTGTTCAATTTGGACCCAATTATTATCATTTATGGGATCTAGCCATTCCAACATATTTGCCACTAATATAGCTTCCTGGTATTCCTTAAGTAATGGATAAGCCAAGCCACCATGTTTAAATTTCCCTCCCATTCTTGATTTTTTTATTCTTATTTTTTTCCCTTTGTGAATGAAATTATCAATTTTATTTTTTAGTTGGTTTAGCAAATATGTAGGAATTCGGCAGGGGATATTCCGTAGGATATAGGTTATTTTTGGTAGTATTACCATTTTTATAGCGATAAGTCTGCCGGACCAAGATATATTTAAGCCAGACCAAGCATTAATCTTTTCTATAACCTTTTTATACACTTTCTTATAATTAGTTATTATTGTCTGCTTCAAATTTGTCTCCAATATTATCCCCAAATGTTTCAAGGAATTTTGCCATATGAGAGGGAATACTTGTTTTAATTTGAGTAACATTTCATAAGAGATATTGATAGACATGGCTACTGATTTGCTAATATTTAGCTTAAAATTTGATATTTTACTATACTCCTCTATCAGTTGGAACAGAGATCCGAGAGAGGCTAACGGATTTTCCAGTGCAACAAAAATGTCATCCGCAAAAGCAGATATTTTATGTTCCATAGCTCCCACCTGTATCCCTTGCACCTCCTTCGCATTCCTAATCAATATTATTAAAGGTTCAATAAACAAAGCAAAGATAGCAGGGGATAAGGGACACCCTTGACGTGTCCCATTTGACATAGGAAAACTGAATGAACTGTATCCTGGCCCCACTACTTTTGCGTTGGGGTCAGTGTATAGGGCCCAGATGGCCAAAGTCCCCCAACCCATATCTGTCAAACAGTACTTCCAGGAACTCCCACCCAACCCTATCAAAAGCCTTCTCTGCGTCTAATGATAAGAGGACGGTGGGAGCTCCCTTCCGATTAGCATAAGAAATCAAATTGACCATTCTCTTAACATTGTCAGAACCTTGCCTCCCTCTAATGAAGCCTTTTTGATCTAAAGAAATAAGTCCCCCTAAAATTGCATTCAGCCTAGTAGCTAAAATTTTTGCATAGATTTTAATATCAGTGTTCAATAAAGAGATCGGGCGAAAATCCTTACAAGATGGTTCTTTATGGTCATCTTTAGGGATTGTTATAACCGAGGCCTCCAACATTTCTTTCGGTGCGCACCCTGAAGTCATAATTTCATTCAAAGCGTTCTTAAGAGGGATTACAATTTCTGACTTACAGATTTTATAATAACAATTTCTAAAGCCATCTGGGCCGGGGGAAGAGAAGTTTTTTAGATTGTCAATGGCTTCCAGAATTTCTTTAGCAGTTATTTCTTTATTTAACATATCCAAATCGTCATCAGAAACTCTTGGTAAGTCAATTTTATCCAAAAATTTAAGTATCTCTTCTTTGGATGGTGAAATAAATTTTTTATCTTCCCTCAAATTATAAAGATCTTGATAAAAAAGACCAAAAGCATTCCCTATATCACTAGGCTTTGTCAGAGTCTCATTTTTATACTTTAACCTATTTATTCTTTTGCTTGCTGTTTTGCTCTTTAATTTGTTAGCTAGGAGTCGCCCTGATTTATTCCCCATATGGTACATTCGTTGCTGCAGTGACCATAAAGATTTATATAACAATTCTTGTTCTATTTTTTTAATCTGAGATCTTATTGCATCCATACTCTTTACAATCTTATCATTTGAACCAATCTTGTTAAGCCTATCTAAGTTTGTCAAGTCAATATATAAATCTCGTAAAGATCGACCTCTAAGTTTCTTCTTCATCGCCTGCCAGCTAATCAAGTATCCCCTTATGGAGGCTTTGTGGGCAGTCCAAATTGTAACTTTAGATGTAACAGACGGGTTATTAACTTTAAAGTAATTATTGAGTTCTTTTTTTAAAAGATCTTTTATCTGTGGGTCCTGGAGTAAAGAAATTTTTAGTTTCCATGGTGGTCTAACTGTTTCTAAATGACCCATTGATATATTTATAGAGACCATACCATGGTCTGACCATAATATAGGTCCGATTTCTGTTTTGATCACTCTTTTTAACGTTACCCTATTCACAAGTATGTAGTCCAGTCTAACATGCGTATCATGTCGATAAGAGTAAAAGGAGTAATCCCTTTCCTGGGGATGAAAGGTGCGCCATGAATCATATACTTGATGTTTCATTAAAATATTATGAAAAAGATTACTTTTTTGTTTCGCGTGGGAATCTAAAGATATCCCTTTATGGGATTTCCTATCTAGGTCCGCATCCACACATAGGTTAAAATCCCCACAAATGATAAGAGCGCCCGAACTATATCGTCTTATCAAATTAAATATTCGGTTCAGAAAACTAATTTGTCTTTGATTTGGGGCGTATATATTAACTATTGTAAATTTCTCACTATTTATTAAGCCTCCCCAAATTATATAGCGACCATTAGGATCTATTATGGAGATTTCTTCCAGCAAAATTAATTTATGGTTAAAAAGAATTGAGACTCCCCGGGCTTTTTTCCTATAAGTAGAATTAAGAGTCAGGCCTATGTTTTTCATTTTAAAGTAGGGAATCATACCTGTCTGCCAGTGGGTCTCCTGGAGGCATATCACACCGGCTGAGCCGAATCCAAACAATCTCTGGCATATCTGTCTTTTAACACCTAAATTTAGTCCTTGGACATTCTGACTACAGATTCTTAGTCTGCCTTCTTTAAACTTATCTGTATGGGTCATCCTAATTTGAGACCCTTTACCTCTCCTCCCCCCCCACTCCCCCCTCCCCCCCCGGTCCCTTCCAAAGCCCTTATGCCTACCATAACATTCATACTAATCACATTCGTTACCCATACACTCACTACCGGTGAATCATTCTCCATCACCTCTCCGGACAAACCAACACAAAAAAAAAATTGGTTTACCGTGGGGAAAGAGAAAGTTGAACTTCAATAAGCTCAAAATTTGGAAATCCACTGGCTTAGTTACGCCCGTGGCATCCCGCAATGACCAAAACAGGATGGGAAGCCTTTGCAAGTAATTTTTCCAGGGTATTAATTTCACTTTTATATTATATCAATTATTCTCTACCCCTTCCTTCCCCTTTCAAAACTACAAGATCATTTTTTATCTCCCCTCTAAATACTAAATCATTGAGGGTTTCTCCATTTCCAAGGGGATTATTCCACACCCATTAGTCTACCCCTCCCTCATACTCTCCACTTCGGTCTATCAAACAATCAGAAAATACATAGAAGTACCCTTTAAACCTAATATCCTTTTAACAGTTGTGATTTCTTTACCGTTTATCCTAAAACAGAGCTTTATTTCTTTTCGCTCTGAACCAAACCTTGTGCTGTTACATTAACTTAATATTACTACACCTTGTCAAATTAAAATAATTTAGTGCAATATGTGTTCACCTTTTATATTTATCCTTAATCCAACAATTCATTTGAAATGGGAAACCCAATCTACTGCCTCTTGGGCTCTCTATAATTTATATAGTGTTCAATCTACTTTCACCACTATTGTCTTTTGGTGCACTGTGTATTCAACTTGTAGTGTTTAAAACTTATGGCAAATATTTACAAACTCACAGTTCATTAGTTGAATATTAATTGTGCTATACATTAGAAAACCATTTAAATACTGCTGATTATTTAATAGGCCGAAAATCCAGTCCTCCTATGCCCAAAAAAGTGGAAGGCGAGGGGCATATTTACAGATCTTTCAGGACTACTTCACCTTCATGATGATTATTAATTATTACTGTTTTATTGCCCAGTGAGACTAGCAATTTTGTTGGGAACCCCCATTTGTATTGGATGTTTTTAGTTCTTAAACTTTTGGCTATACCCTTCAATTCCATACGCTTCATAGTAGTTTCCCTTGAGAAGTCCTGAAAAATCTGCAAATTTTCATAGGGAGATGGAAATGACCTTTTTTCAAACGAATATCTCATAATTGATTCCTTATAAGCAGCAAAGTGGATTTTAAGTATTACATCTCTAGGACGGTCTTTAGGAGCAGACTTTGGAAGTGGTAGACGATGTATTCTGTCAATCAAAATAGATATATCAAAGTTTGGTCTAACTATGGTGGATAAAAATGTAGCTACATAGTTATTTAAATCTGCACTTCCGATTTCTTCTCCTATCCCCCTAATTTTAATATTGTTCCTTCTGGAGTGATCATCTAATTTAGTATTGCAAATTTTAAGGAAAGCTACTTCTGACTCAAGTCGTTGATAATTATATTTTAAAGTTTGCATTTCCTCCCTTATTATTTTAAGCTCTTTTCCTAGATTTTCTGACTTTACTTGAACCATACCTATTGCTCTTCCATTTTCGGCGATTTTCCCTGTTAGATCAGAGATAATCAAGTTTTTAAATTCAAGGAAGAGCTCTTTAAGAGCAGACAGTGTCACCCCGCTATCTTCTGGTTCTGACACTTTGCTAGAAGCTTCTGATCTAAGTGTCTCATTAGGAGACGATTGATCCATACTTAAAAAATTATCTTTCGTATTAGTCTCTGGGTATGTTAAATCAGCGGTGTTCCCTTTAGAAGATGGTGAAAAAAAGGATCTCGATGTTACGGGATTTTGTTGCGATTTATCCGCCTTAAATTTGTTTTTAACTACTCGGCCTTGTTTCTTGTTCATGTTTTCTCTTTTTTTTTTTTTTTATTTTGTTGCAATTCCATTTGCAAGTTAGATTGATTCAATTGATCAAGCCTGCAGCTAACGGGCCGAAAGCCTAAATCGTAAACCATGCACCCGTAAGTAGCATTTCAGAGTATGATCATGATCAATTAAGCAAAGCCATAACTACCTATTTAAAAACAACCAATAGTAAATGAGACCATCATCATGACGTCAGTAAAACATGGAGGTTAAACGACAATCAATTAGCATTTAGAAGTCCGATATGCGATCGGACTCGCAATCTGGCAATGTACAAAATAATAAAAATGAATGACAATACTGTTCTAGTCTGTGTGGGTGTCCTGATATGAGACTTCTTGATTACCGAGATTGATATAACATAAAAATTAAATGTAAAAACAACAAAAAAAATGATTGCAGATTTGCAAGCTTGAGACTGTTGTGCGATTAATTCTAATGTATTTCATCACTTTCCCTGTCTCTTAAAGTGCATTATTCATTTTTTATTTGCATTTACAGTGTTTTGATCAGGTGTTTAACCTCCTTGACAGTCCTATCTGGGTTCTCATAGGATTTTCTTCTACGTTTGCCATTCACGGGTTTGAAAACAATTTTGGGCTTGAGGATGTGTAGCAATTGAATAATAATTTGGGATTGTAACATTTACAGGTTTGAAAGATCAAAGGCTTAGATGGGTTTGAGTTACGATTTTGACAACTGTAGGGATTTTCACCCTGAAACCTGCAAATTGTTTGAGGGTAGCTAAAAAACGCCAATTGAATCGCAATCACAACATTCATGTAAATCTAACCCTTGAGAAATGCCATTCGAGCACTCAAAATGTCCATATTATCTTTAGCACCAAGTGCGGGTCCCATAACTATTTTCTAAATCGCTACTATATGCCTCCTGGAATAATATCCAAGCTCACTGAATTTACACTGAAGTCTCTGTGAGAGCCAAAAATTTTTAAAAAAGTATTCTGGTTCCTTCAACCTTGTAAAGGCTCAACAATGTCTCAGAGAAATCTTGATGTCTAAAATCTGACATTATGAAGGAAATAACATCTTCATTGTGTCAGATTTGAAGCTTGATTGCTTAAATCCAGCACAGTTAAGGATCTGCTACCACTATGAGCCTGGGTATCCCCCGGTATACTCTACTATGAGCCTGGGTATCCCCCGGTATACTCTCTTAATACCTGAGACCCCTATGCCCCTGGGTATCCCCCTGAATGCCTGGAGAGCCATTGAGCCTGCATCCCCCCCACCCCTTATGCTGTGCATTGGGGAGGTCCATTAAACCCATATGCGTACATATGGACCCATTTTTTTATATTACTGAATATTAACCTGCTAGCATGGACCTAATGGTAATTTATCTATTTAAATGAAGATATAGAAATGTCTTCTCTTATAAAGTCAGTTTAAACATTTAGGCCCCTATTCAATTGTAAGCCCACAGATTAAGTTATACAGGCTGTAAGTCTGCAGGCTTGAAATTTGCTACATTTAGAGAGCGATTCAATTGAACAAGCTGCAATTTACGGGTTGAAAGTCAAAACCGTAAACTATGCAATCGTAAGTAGCATTTCAGAGAGTGATCATGATCAATTAAACAAGGCTGTAACTACCAATTTAGAAACTATAGTAAATGAGACCATCATCATGACATCATTAAAACATGGAGGATAAACGTCAATCAATTAGCATTAAGAAGTCCGATATGCGATCAGACTCGCAAATCCAGCAATGTACAAAATAATAAATATTAATGAAGAAAATTTTATAGTTCATGTAGGTGGCCTGATATGTATTAACTCCTTGATTCCCAAGATTGATATAACACGGAAATAAAACTGAAAAAAAAAATGTAATTGCAGATTTGTGAGCTTGAGACTGCTGTGCAATTAATCCTAATGTCTTTCATCACTTCCCCATCTTTTAAAGTGCAGTATTGATTTTATATTTGCATTTACAGTACTATGAACATGTGTTTATCCCCCTTGCGAGTCCTATCTGGTACTCGTAGGATTTTCTTTTACACTTGCCATTTACAGGTGTTAAAACATTTGCGGGCTTAAATTGTAGCAACGGAATAGCAATTTGCGATTGTAGCATTTACTGGCTTAAAAGATCAAAGGCTTAGATGGGTCGGAGTTACAATTTTAACAACTGCAGGGATTTTCAGCCTGTTACCCGCAAATGCTTTGCGGGTAGCTTAAAGACACCAATTGAATAGCAAATTAGTTTACAGACTGCATTACGAGCTCCAGTAACCGACAATTGCTCAATTGAATAGGGGCCTTAGTATTTTTGTTCAATATATGGATATGGTTTCATGCTTAAAAGTTAATTTGGGTTTGACTTTTGAGTTTGTTTTATGCACCCTTGGAATCATAAAGGATGCTTGAACTGCATCATTGTGGTTACTAATATTACTACTTTATATCTCTTATTAGAAGCTCGATATGCATATTGTTCTTTAATAGAGAATACTTTCCCTACTTTTAACTTTGTATTTCCAAAAGTTTTTGCTTATCATTTGGTTAATAAGATATCTCTTTAGCTCAGTTGAGACCCACACTGGTTTGTGGGTGATTGAAGCAGCAACTGTCACATATGCACTAACATTGCCTAAATTATAATGATATTTGAGGAGAGACACAACAATTTTAACTTTCTGCCCACTCCTTGTTTTTGTGAACTGTGATGTGAACAGTGTTAAAATGTATTTGTAAATGTGCAGGCACAGTAAACCGTATGTTCTGTTTATTATAATATACCTGCATACTTAAATGTCATGTGTATAATAAACCATTGAGCATTTTTATTACACTTTTGCTGTATTTTAGAGGCACATGAAGCAATGTAAGGTATAGCCAGGCCAATGAAATAAATCACTTGGTTAATATGGGAACTCAGTGTGCTGTAAACCTTACAAGTATATCCAAGCAACCAAATATTCTTTGGAAAAGGAAACAACTAGGTACACTGCTGAAGGATAAAAAATAAATAAAAAATAAATAGAAAACTGAAAACTATCCCATTGACCAATGCTAAGTTTTGTGTCCGTACTTTTCGCCACCCCCTCCAACCTGCCAGCAAGTCAGACTTTGTGACAGATATGTGACACTAGTCCCTAACCTTGGAGTGAAATATGACTAACATCTTTGTAATGGGACTTGGTTAAATGAATGGTCTCTGCTCTCTGGCTCTGTCCATTGTGTCCTTTTTCTGTATGCTAATCACGATTATTATATCATTAGCATAACATAATTCCCCTTCTGAATTGCTACATTGTCATGGTCAAGGGGCTTGTGTACCCCAATGAACCTGTGAGCTTTACCATGTAGGGTCACCCAAGATGGGCAGGTCATGGCAGAGTGGTCAGAAATGTCCTCTGGAGAAGGTACTGGCAACCCACTCCAGTATCCTTGTCAAGAAAACTTTATGGATAAGCACAACCAGACACAAGATGTGTCTGGCATGCTGCGGCACTTAGGGTCATGTAGAGTTAAACATGACTGAACAACTAAACAACACACAATAATATTAGAGCACAGTTTCCAGTAGATCTGAGTTGAATTTGTTGTTCACAGTGTCCATGATTGACATGGACTGGTGAACCAACTCTGATAGTTTTCTATTTCTTACACTTTTATTTTTTCTCTAGCTGTGCACCCATTTTTTTTCCAAAGACTATTTTAACTATCCTCAATGGATATACTTGTCAGGTTTACAGTATGTAGTTTGCATTTAAGCCAAGTAATTAATCTCATTGGTATATTATGCAAATATGCCATTACTAATAAAAATACTTACATAAAATAGAGTAATATCTGGCACAATAAAGTCAATGTAAAGCTTTGACCCAGAATAGTGTAGCATAATTGAATACTAATAGTGCATGGCAAATTAGATCAGAAAAAGAAAATTATTTCATAAAACTGTCAACAATAGCGAAGCATTCTAACAATGTAAAACTATTTACATTCATTAATAAATAATCTAATGACTTGGCATTACATTTTCTGGCATCATGTTTAAACATTACAAGAACACATTTCACAAAATAGATGTGAGTTCAGTTATAAACACTTCAACACTCTTTGATCTTCAAAAGATCCTCAAAAACATTATCTCAAAAACAAAACTATGTTAATAAAATGTTATTAATAAAACATGTTGTATCTTAAATTATAATGCCTTCTGTGATTTAGATATAAATATCTGCCAAGTTTCATAAGATATATGAATTCCCCGCACTAAACAGATTTTTAAGCTTTTTGCTTAAAATGGGATTTACTGATGATATGTAGTCTGATTACGTAAATTGATAATTCAAGTTACCTGCCCACAATCACTACGGGCGATGCAAAGCCGCAATCCCGACCTTAGAACTCCATTGGTTTTAGCGCAGCTTGAACATTACAAGCTGCAAACAATTAAAGTTATACAAAATCAATAATATATTAGACCAGTAGTGCATGATCGCAAATAAAGTTTAAGACGCAATTGAAAAAAGTATCACGTTTCTGTCAAAAATATTGCAGTCTATGTAATAGGAATCGCAAAACATTTTTCAAACACATATTAAAGCTGTAACAGCTATTAAACACACAATACTGTACTTTAGAAGCATGGCAAAGCATAGAAATCAATATTAATCAAAATATAATTAATTGCCCAACAGTCTCCAAGGACCAAATTTGCCTTTTTTTAATAATATTTTGGACTGGTCATGCATATGGTAATATTAAAAGTGTTGCTGAAAGATGTATAAAGCAATTAAATTCATGAACTATGAACCAAGGCAAACTAGATGTGGTCAAGAATGAAATGACAAAAACATAAACATTGATATCCTGGGAATTCAGTGAACTTAAATGGACTGGAATGGGACATTTCACAAAAGAGAGTGGCCAAAGCAGTGCTTGGTTCCAACCCATTAAATGACAGAATTATTTCAATTCAAATTCAAGGCAAGCCATTTAATGTCAAAGTGATCCAAGTCTATGCTCCAACCATGGATGCTGTAGAAGCTGAAGTTGTCCAGTTCTACAAAGACTTTCAACACGTTATAGATATAACACCAAGAAAATATGTCACTATCATCATAGGAGATTGGAATACTAAAGTAGGGAACCAAAGGACACCTGGAATAACTGGTAAATTTGGCTTTGGAGTACAAAATGAGGCAGGTCAGAGATTAGTAGAATTCTGTCAAGATAATTCTCTGGTCGTAGCAAACACCCTCTTCCAACAGCCTCTGAGCCTCACCAGATGGACAATATAGAAATCAGATTGACTATATACTTTGCAGCCAAAGATAGAGGAGCTCTATACAGTCAGCAGAAACAATACCTGGAGCTGACTGAGGCTCAGTCCATGAGCTTCTTATTGCAAAGTTGAAAATTAAACTGAAAAAAAGAGGGAAAACCATCAGACCATGTAGATACAAAATAAATAATATCCCATGTGAATATGCAGTGGAAGTAAAGAATATATTTATGGAACTAGACATGGAAGGTAGATTGCCTGAATAACTTTGGACTGAAGTTTTCAACATAATCCAGAAAACAGCAACAAAGAATATCCCTAAAAGAAAGAAAAGTAAGAAGTCAATCTGGCTGTCTGATGAGGCTTTGAAAGTAGCCCAGGAAAGAAGGAAAGCAAAAGGTAGTGAAGATAGGAAAATATTTGTCCAACTGAATGCAGAATTCTAGAGGATAGGAAGAAGAGACAAGGAGACATTCTACAATGAGCAATGACAATAGACTGAAGAAGATAACCGAATGGGTAAATCAAGAGATCTCTTCAAGAAAATTTGGAACCTAAAAGGCACCTTTCATGCAAATGTGGGTGGGTTAAATGACAAAAATGGTAGGGATTTAACAGAAGAAGATCAGATAAAGAAGAGGTGGCAGGAATACCCTGAAGATCTATACAGGAAAGATCTTAACAGCAGTGATGACCTCAATAATTTGTCCAATGAGATGGAGCCAAACATCTTGGAGAGTGAAGTGAAGTGGGCCCTAGGATGTCTTGCTGATAATAAGGCTGCAGGAGGTGATGGAATGCCAATTGAACTATTCAAAATTCTACAGGATGATGCTATAAATGTGTTACTTGCCTTATGCCAACACATTTGGAAAACTCAACAATGGCCAATAGACTGGAAAAGGTCAGTCTATATCCCAATCCCAAAAAAAGGCAGTGCCAAAGAGTGCTTCAATTATCAAACAATTGCACTCATTTCACATACCAGCAAGGTAATGCTTAAGATTGTACAAGCTCAAATCCATCAATATATGGACTGGGAACTACCAGATGTGCATGCAGAGGAAGAGGCACAAAAGATCAAATTGCCAATATCCGCCGGATAATAGAGAAAGCAAGAGAGTTCCAAAAAACATTTACTTCTGCTTCATAGACTATTCTAAAGCCTTTAACTGTGTGGATCACAACAAAATGTGGCATGTCCTTAAGGAGATGGGAGTACCATATCATTTCATCTTCCTCCTAAAGAATCTGTATGTCGACCAAGAAGCCACAGTCCGAACCTAACATGGGACAACAGAATGGTTCAAGATTGGAAAACGAGTGCGACAAGGTTGTATATTGTCCTCTTTATTTAACTTATATGTAGAATACATGTATGGCTGGACTGGATGAATCCAAAGCCGGAATCAATATTGCTGGAAGGAATATCAACAACCTCAGATACGCTGATGATACTACTCTGATGGCTGAAAGTGAGGAGGAACTAAAGGACTTACTGATGAGGGTAAAATACGAGAGTGCAAAAGTTGGCCTACTGCTCAACGTTAAAAAGACGAAGATCATGGCAAATGGCAATCTCACTTCCTGGCAAATAGACAGGGAAGAAGTGGAGGCAGTGGCAGCTTTTATTTTCCTTGGATCCAAGATCTCTGCAGATGGTGACTGTAGTCATGAAATTAAAAGATGTTTGCTTCTGGGGAGGAAAGCTATGGCAAGCTTGGACAAGCTTGTAAAAAGTAAAGATATTAAACTATCAGCAAAGATCCACATAGTTCGAACTATGGTATTCCCAGTAGAAACATACATATGTGAGAGCTGAACCATAAAGAAGGCTGAGTGCAGTAGAATTGACACCTTTGAATTGTGGTGTTGGAGAAGACTGCTTAGAGTCCCTTGTACTGCAAGAAGATCCAATAAATCAATACTTTAGGAAATCAAGACAAACTGTTCACTAGAAGGTATAATCATGAGGCTGAAGCTCAAATATTTTGGCCATATTATGAGATTGCAAGATTCGCTAGAAAAGACTCTGATGCTGGGAAAGATTGAAGGCACAAGAAAAAGGGAACGACAGAGGTTGAGATGGATAGATGAGTTCACTAAAGCAATGAACATGAACTTGATGGAGCTCAGAGGGGCAGTGACTGAGAGATGCACCTAGTGTAATGTGGTCCATAGAGTCACGGAGAGTCGGACATGGCTGAACAACTAAACAACAACAACATACTGGTGTTATCACATTTTAAAAGATTCTTATGATATCATAAGTTCTGAACACCTAGCCAATACGGAGTGGACACAAAGGTCAGTAGCCATAATGTCTGTTACTTGCATCAGACAAACGTATCTGTTCTCATATTGAAATTATGGAGAGGATGAAATGCTTCCCTAATATATGTATTAATGCTGGCTTTGTTTAACATGCAGTTGTGGGTCTTTGCAAGTCTACCATAATAACTGTATTGGTCTTTATGCTAACAACACTATTGTATCAGAAAACTGGATGTATGATTTAATTGATATGATGTTAGGTACATTTTAGGAGGGGATGTACAATTACTTCATATTTTTAACAATGCTTGCAGATGAAGAAGGTGCTTTCATGGACCAAAATCAAAAAATAAAGGAAAATATAAATGAAATATGACCTTGAAAAAATATAGGGACTGTAGTATCTCTTCTCAATGGCATTCCTCAGTGACCATCAATTGGTGAAATGTTAAACATAACCCTTCGTGTCAACAGACCATAGGCCATGATCCTCTTTTTAGCCAGGCTAGATTGTTAACATTTGGACCAATAGATTGTCACTGAGACATGCTGTATAGAAGGTCAAAAATATGTGCAGGCCCTACATCCTCCTCTGCCTTGCCACAAGGCCCAAGCTCGACATGGCCATACACTTTCTCCCTAGTCGTGGGGAGGGGAGTTGCAGGAGAAGTCATCCCCAAGGAGGCAGCAGCACTGGAGGTGGCAGAGGCATTGAGGGAGGTAAGGAGTGACCAGGCTGCTTGTATGTGGGGGAGGCTGGAGGATGGAGTACTTGGAACCAGAGCGAGGAGATACTGACCTGTAGGACCCTGAGAAGCCTCCACTTTCTGCCGCATCAGGACTCACATCACCCTAATGGTGAACCTTGGGATGGAGGTCTGCTCCGGGCTGGCATAACTGAATGAAGAGATTGGAGGCAGTGGTGGTGGTGGCAGTGGAGAGGGACTGAAGCCTGGCTGGAACCTGGGTTGGTTGTTGTGGTGGTGGGAGCTAGTTTGTGCTGCTGCTGGGAGGAGGAGGTGGTGGTGGAGGAAAACCTCTGTAGTGCATCCAGTAGGAGGGACTGGTAGGGATTCAAGTTTTTGGAAGAGGGCGATTCTGTAGCTCACTTGTGGACCCCGTTCTCTTGCTAGCTGAAAAAGACAGAAGAAATGGTATATGTGTTCATTATATTGAATGATCCGTGGGTTGATGTATTTTACTGTATAAATAAAACATTAGAGTTTACACTCTGGGAGTTGTTCCCATATTGTATCCAACATGTACCAAATTGTCAAAGACAATGAATCATTCAATCAGTATATTAATAAGTAAGGTCCACTCCTGATGACGTCATTCGGAGGCTCAATGCAGGCTACAAATGCGGACCCTCACAGAGCAAGGGGCCGCATTTGTGGAGGTGGAGGTTCTAAAGCACCTCACTCTCGCTATAAAAAAATCCACATAAGCAGGACTTAGAAAAAACATTTTTTGCGGGATAGCAAAATGGGGACTTAGAAAAAAATATGAACCGCGAGACTTAGAAAAAAAAAATACAAGGTTGCAAAAATAAGAAAGGAAATCGGGACTTAGAAAAAAAAAATATGAGCCACGGGACTTAGAAAAAAAATATGAGGTTGCAAAAATACAAAGCTAACATCCGAAACGCGTACATCCAAAAACAACAAAAACACAGAAAAATAAAAACATGCAGAGCATGGGAGGACAGCCAGGACGTCTGGGAGTGAGGTTGCACACGAATTTAAGTCAAATTTAAGCGTTTTCGCCACTTGAAAATCCGCTGAGTAAGAAAAAATATGGCGGCCGAAAAAAAATGAAAACGAGGCTATACAAACCCTTAACCACGGAAAACAATGCCAAGCACATAAGACTTATACACAGGAACATATGAGGTACAAAATACACTATTACGAAAGCCGCAAAATTATATACAACCACGTAATACATAGATAATCAGCGTCATTTTACAACACTAATTTGCAACTAAAATGGTGATTTACACAACAAAACAAACGCTTTGCCCTCGCGCACGCAGCCTATTTACACTGCACACTTGACACATTGCTGACACTTACACCTCAGGTCAGCAACAGTCCAAATGTACATTGTAAGCTGCAGGAAAATAAAAACAGATTTTTAGCTTTTCAGGATATTGATTGCTGGATAAATTAATTACAAATAGGTAAAGTACATTACTGTGTTAATTAATTAATTAATTACATATTATTAAAAAATATATATATATAAAAAATACATATAGCAGAGGAGAGGCTCGTAATGAGCGCTGCTGAAGGTGCTCAGCGCGAGGCTCACAATGAATGCACAGGATGCGCAAAGACCCAAAAGTACACGAGGGGAGAGGCTCTCAATGAGCGCCGAAAGCGCTCAGAGCGGGGCTTGCAATGAGTGCCGGAGATGCTCAGACCACCAAAACTATACCAGGGGAGAGGCCCGCAATGAGCGTCAAAGGCGCTCATTGCGAGCCTCGCGATGAGCACCAAAGGCACTCAGTGCGAGGCTTGCAATGAGCACAGAAGGGACCAAAACTACACCATGTTGTTAAAATAGAGCGTATATTTTATTTGTCTTTTTTAATGTTAAGGTATTGGGTGGGGATGGGTGTGTGGATGTAGTGACTTATGTATATATGTTGCTATGTGTATTATTACTCTATGTGTAAGTATAATATGTGTTATCGGTTAATATGTGTTGTGATAGATTAAGCGTAAAATAAGTCATTTAGAAATAGAAAAAGGAATACATCCAAAATAACCTACTCTCCAAAATCACCTACTCTCACTCTCCAAAACCAAAACTCCAGCTCCAGGACCTGTGTGCTAATTTGTCAAAATCTATAACACAGTCAATCCATGGGTGTGAAGCTTGCAGCTCTATTATCTCTCCCTGTCAATAACTTATCCGTTAGGCCATTTTCTATTGGCTCCTAGGACTGTGGCACATACTTAAATTGCAGGATTGGTTTTACAATGCCAGCGGCATATGTTCACACCCCCAAAAATCTTTGAAGTGCGAGAAGGGTTAACGAGTACAGCCTTAATGTCGGAATTTGCGGCTTGAATCAATAGAATACATCTAAATATTTAGAGAAAAAAACACTCACAGCCAAAAGTACAGGTGCAAAGCATTTGTGAGCAGCTAATAGAATATGGCCCTATGACTGGTAATATTAAAGAAAAAGTTCTCAGGTAAAACATCCTTGCTTCTCCTAGGGTGCTAATATTTTGTAAAAGGAGAACTGACAGGTAAAAATACTGAACATAAATGGACAACGTTCAAATCCTTACTAAATATAAATACTTATCACCATAAACCATGTGGAAATAAAAGTAGGCGTAAATCACAATACATGTGGCTTAACAATTAGTTAAAGATCAAAATATAGAGTAAAAAACAGTCATTTAGATTATACAAAAAAGAGGGGACAGAGACTGCCTTATGTAAGTACAAAGAAACTAACAAGGCTTGCAAAAGGGCTATTAGACTGGCTAAAATAGAAAATGAAAAGTTAGTTGCAAAGGAGAGTTAGACTAACCCTAAAATATATTTTTAAATATATTAATGGGAAGGTCAGGAAGGAAGCTATTGGATCATTACAATGTGAAACAGGCCGTCTGATAAATAGTGATCAGGAAAAGCTAGATGAGTTTAATAAGTTACTTTTCTTTGGTAAACACAAGGGAGCTACCAGTGGTTGGGACACTGCAACATAATGGGGCTACACTATCTTTGCCGAATAATTGGTTAATGCAGGAGGAAATCCAAAAGAGGTTGGAGAAAATAAATGTTAATAAAGCACCAGGTCCTGATGGAATAGATCCAAGGGTACTGAGGGAACTGGGCTCTGTAATAGCCAAACCATTATATCTAATTTTTCAAGATTCACTCAACACAGGGTCTCTACCAGATGACTGGAGAAAAGCAGATGTGATACCTATATTTAAGAAGGGAGGAAGAACAAATCCAGGAAATTATAGACCTGTAAGTCTTACTTCTGTAGTGGGAAAGCTTTTAGAAGGGTTAATAAGGGATAATATACAGGAATATGTCTATTTAAACAAGATTATAAGTAGGAATCAACACAGATTTATGAGGGATTGCACTTTATGGTTCACATGGTTCCCTGCATCATGTGACGCTTTAATGGCAGTCACATGACCTTAGTGAACATGGCGTCGCCTGTCTCTTCCTCCCCTTTCCCTAGAAGTAAACAAACTCCTCAAATGGGTCTACTGGGGGCGTGTCCCACAATCAGATCACGGCAAGATAACACAAAATTGGAGCATGCTGACAAGGACTTAACGCTTGTAAACATAAATGATAATATATAAGATAGATATAGAATCAAATGCCTCATTTCAAACAAAATTCAAAAAGAAATGTCACAAGATGGGGCTCTTTACACAATGATATGTGCCCACATAATACACATACACATGTGATGAGCTGCCATAATGTGACCAAAAAATTAAAATAGACAGAATAATATAACTTAATAATTAAATAAAAAAAACTAATATAAGGTAAGTGAATCAAATTAAATAACCAAATGTATAATAACCATAGAGTGATGATATCAGATAAAAGAGATATACAGGATAAATGAGAACCAAGAAAACCATAAAAAAATTAATAATAATATTATAAAAAAATATTATTATAAAAAATAAATAAAAAAGTTATTAATAATAAAAAATTAAAGAAATAGAATGCGCTTAAAAACATCCTGCCTTGTACATAAAGCAAAATAGTAATATAAACAAAAGCAAGATACGTTAAGTGATACATAAAAAAACAATATAATAGTACATTCCATCCATATATCATATGATGGAACAAAGTGTCACCCTTGACACATAATGTGACATGAGGAAGCAACTATATGCCTGCATGAAGCCAGTGTACCACATATAAATGGCACAAAAAATAGCTCATGTGTCAAAATGTGTGGAAATAATGCAATGAATGGAAAGAAGCCTACATGCCCTTGTCCTTGAAATAATCCCATATATAAGATCACATACATATATCTATACATGCAAAAGGAATCCCTATAAAATATGTGAAAGGCTATAGGCCATATCAATAATTCCCATTCATGTGCCCACACACAGACACATATAAAGTACTCAATAACCTACTTCTAAATACAGTTATATGTACATACCTAAACCCATATTAAATGGGGGTACAAAAGATATGTATGAACACAGTGGGAGGGGTTTCAGTGTACAGGTACTAGGAGGTGTAGGGGAACTAGTCCAAAAGGAACAAACGTACTCAGCACCTTTTTAAAAAAACTGTATATTGTAGCCAAGTATAGAAGGGATATAAAGGTGATAAACATTAAATTAAACCTATAAAATGAAAAATGTAGGAAGGTAGATACATAATAAATAGATAATTAATGATTAATGGGGGGGGATTGTTATTCCCTAATAAAAGCCACCAGATCTATATATTTGTATATATATATTAGGTCACATTAAAGGTGGAAAAAGTTCTGAAATGATTAATCTTTGTCTCATTTTTTTACAGCACAGAAACCTGACATTTTAACAGGGGTGTGTAGACTTTTTATATCCACTGTATCTATGTATGCCTATCTATATCTATCTAATGATAAAGCTTTGTGTGTTGGCAATCACAGCATGGACCACAATCACATCTGATAGTTGTTGTCCCACTTGTGCACCTCGCAAAGCGAGGCGAGCCGTTGAGGCACGAGCTCGCAAAAATACAACTTGAATGGCCGAACTCCCAAAATGGAAAAGACGATGAAAACACACAAAAATGCCTCAAATTCACTCACACACAGCACAGGGGGAGAGCCAGGGACCCGGTGAGTGAGGTTGCAAGTTAATTTGAAGCATATTTTGTATTTTTTAACGTTCAAAAATCACCGACGATGGGCTGGGGGTTGCAAATGGCTGCCGAAATAAAGTAAAAATTCTGAAACAAGATGAAAACGAGGCTCAGCAAGGCCAGGCACGCAGAACTGAGAAAATACATAACGGCAAAGACAGTAACACTTACACCAACGACGCCAGGCACGCGGGATTTGGAAAGTACACAATGGCAAACACAGTAAAACTTATACCAACGACGCCTGGCACGCAGCACTTTCAAAATAAAACCAAAGGCAGTCAGCACGCATGTAACGGAACCCATCACTGTTTTACCCTGTTTTATGATTATTATGGTTAAAATATGATCCTACTATTATACTGCATGTATGTTGGTTTATGCTCTGCAGAATATTGTCCCAGACATTTGCAGCTACTTGGCATGGGAGATAATCCTGTTACAGAGACTCCGCATAAGATAAAGGAAGTCTATTGTATACAGTGTTTTCATTCTCAGATAAGAACAAAGAAGTGTAATTGAATCAATGTCTGATTGTATCAAAGTTGCCAGGGAGCCTCGGGGAGGTGTGACCAGACCTATTGTTCTCTTTATGTGTATTGTGTGGCCAAATATGGGCATGTGTATTGCCTGTGGGAAGAGATGGGTATAAATATTTCTGCAGAACAAAATAAAGTCAGTATTCATTTGACTCCCAAATTGTGTGTCGTCCAATATGGTAGGTTGGGAATGGTGAAACTGTAGTGCCTCTTGGGGATTTTACCATATACCAGCGGAGATATTGGACTGCGTGTACCAGCTCTGTTACATTTGGTGGCAAGTGGCGGAATTGTTCCCACGGTCAGAAGGACAGCTACAGGAGACACCATTCCGTGGAGTACACATTGAGACCAACGCTAGTATCCGTACAGCGCCCCTGGCTACAGCAGGATGGAACCGGCTAGTTTCCGGACAGCGTTCCATCATGAGGTGGAGGAGGCGGCCGCGGACTACAGGGATGCAGACAGAAAGGAACTCATGGTTACAGTACCTCTTATTGCCCCACAGACTGAGTTTGGAAGAGAACTCGAAAGCAGACTGGCCTTTTTCCCAGGTACGCTTCCCATAAAAACCTTGGAATGGTTAATGACAGATGTCCACAAATACATAATGGAAAAGCAGCGGGCACGGGAGCGGTCCATCTTGGGAGCTGCTAACCCACCTCCCACCATTACCCCCCCCCAGCACTGCGTCCGGGTGGTGGGAACTACCAAACCCCTCCACGGTATATCAGGTGCCACATGTGTAACCAGCAGGGCCACATGCAGAGAGACTGTCCCAGAAACAGAAACCGCTCCACGTGGAATACTCCAACTAATTCCCCCTCCCAGCGGCAGTGTGTACCCCAGGGGGCCGAAGGTGTCGTCCTTCCCCCCCAGCGGCAGTGTGTTCCCCATGGGGCAGAAGGTGTCATCCTTCCTCCCCAGCAGCAGTGTGTACCCCAGGGGGCCGAAGGTGTCGTCCTTCCTCCCCAGCAGCAGTGTGTACCCCAGGGGTCCGAAGGTGTCGTCCTTCCTCCCCAGCGGCAGTGTGTACCCCAGGGAGCCGAAGGTGTCGTCCTTCCCCCCCAGCGGCAGTGTGTTCCCCAGGGAGCTGAAGGTGTCGTCCTTCCTCCCCATCGGCAGTGTGTACCCCAGGGAGCTCAAGGTGTCGTCCTTCCTCCCCAGCGGCAGTGTGTACCCCAGGGAGCTGAAGGTGTCGTCCTTCCTCCCCAGCGGCAGTGTGTACCCCAGGGAGCTGAAGGTGTCGTCCTTCCTCCCCAGTGATAGTGTGTATGTCAGGGAGCAGAAGGTGCCGTCCAGTGTGAACCCCAGGGGGCCGAAGGTGTTGTCCTTTCCCCCCAGCAGCAGTGTGTACCCCAGGGGGCCGAAGGTGTCGTCCTTTCCCCCCAGCGGCAGTGTGTACCCCAGGGAGCAGAAGGGGCCGTCCTTCCTCCCCAGCGGCAGTGTGAACCTCAGGGGGCAGAAGGTGTCGTCCTTCCCCCCCAGCGGCAGTGTGAACCCCAGGGGGCAGAAGGGGTCGTCCTTCCTCCCCAGCGGCAGTGTGAACCACAGGGGGCAGAAGGTGTCGTCCTTCCTCCCCAGCAGCAGTGTGTACCCCAGGGGGCCGAAGGTGTCGTCCTTCCTCCCCAGCGGCAGTGTGTACCCCAGGGAGCCGAAGGTGTCGTCCTTCCCCCCCAGCGGCAGTGTGTTCCCCAGGGAGCTGAAGGTGTCGTCCTTCCTCCCCAGCGGCAGTGTGTACCCAGGGAGCTGAAGGTGTCGTCCTTCCTCCCCAGCGGCAGTGTGTACCCCAGGGAGCTGAAGGTGCCGTCCTTCCTCCCCAGCAGCAGTGTGAACCCCAGGGGGCCGAAGTTGTTGTCCTTCCCCCCCAGCGGCAGTGTGTACCCCAGGGGGCCGAAGGTGTCGTCCTTTCCCCCCAGCGGCAGTGTGTACCCCAGGGAGCAGAAGGGGCCGTCCTTCCTCCCCAGCGGCAGTGTGAACCCCAGGGGGCAGAAGGTGTCGTCCTTCCCCCCCAGCGGCAGTGTGAACCCCAGGGGGCAAAAGGGGTCGTCCTTCCCCCCCAGCGGCAGTGTGAACCACAGGGGGCAGAAGGTGTCGTCCTTCCCCCCCAGCAGCAGTGTGAACCCCAGGGGGCAGAAGGTGTCGTCCTTCCCCCCCAGCGGCAGTGTGAACCCCAGGGAGCTGAAGGGGTCGCCATCTCCCCCCAGCGACAGCTTACCCTAACAAGGGGAGACCCCAATCTCCCAGACAGCGCAGATGGGACCGTGGTCTCTGTGCCTGACCTACCGGGATGCTGGACAGCCTGTCCAGATCCCCAACTACTCTCACTGGGACAACCGGAGGAGGGGGTAAGTACAAATTCCCCTCCCCAGCTAACTCCTAATGTGGCCCCAGGGTTAACAGAGGAAATGTTAACCCCCACTGACCCCCACCTTTCCCTGGCTACTGAGCCGGAATACGTCCTGCAGGTTATACCAGCAGAAGAGCTGGCATCAGGGCAGAGTGCCGCTGGCCTATGCCCCTCAAGTCCCCTCAGCGTGTTGCCCCATCACCACAGCAAAGGGAGATGTGTGACGAAGTGCCCTTTGCCACTTTGTCTTGGAGAGGACTGTTTGCCAGCCTCCTGCCCTGCGACTATGGCCCTGGGACATATTGCCCTTTGGAACCAGTGTTCGGCCATACCAGAGTGTAAGTCACTCATTCTGGCCCTTTACATACAGGGGGGTCATTCTGTACTTGCCCTGTGTGAACCATGATACCCCAGATAACTGTGCCATGAAGCCCATTCATATAATGAAAGACTATGGGAAAGACTTTAGCTACATGGCAATTGAACTGTGTGAAGAGGATCTGAGCGCTATTCGGTAGTTTTGTGCGCTCAGATCCCAGCTATCTGGGGATATGGGAAATGTGAGTAAATGTGAATTGCAGTAATGCTGATGGGTTGTCAAACTAGAGAATTGACCAACAAATACTTTTGTCCGGACATCCCCAGGCCGATCCGTTGGGATCAGACCGTGTATGCCGGCTTATGGTCACGGGGGAGGTGTGTAACGGAACCCATCACTGTTTTACCCTGTTTTATGATTATTATGGTTAAAATATGATCCTACTATTATACTGCATGTATGTTGGTTTATGCTCTGCAGAATATTGTCCCAGACATTTGCAGCTACTTGGCATGGGAGATAATCCTGTTACAGAGACTCCGCATAAGATAAAGGAAGTCTATTGTATACAGTGTTTTCATTCTCAGATAAGAACAAAGAAGTGTAATTGAATCAATGTCTGATTGTATCAAAGTTGCCAGGGAGCCTCGGGGAGGTGTGACCAGACCTATTGTTCTCTTTATGTGTATTGTGTGGCCAAATATGGGCATGTGTATTGCCTGTGCGAAGAGATGGGTATAAATATTTCTGCAGAACAAAATAAAGTCAGTATTCATTTGACTCCCAAATTGTGTGTCGTCCAATATGGTAGGTTGGGAATGGTGAAACTGTAGTGCCTCTTGGGGATTTTACCGTATACCAGCGGAGATATTGGACTGCGTGTTCCAGCTCCGTTACATTGCACTACTCAAAGATTCAGCAGAGACACAGAGGAGAAAGACACAGGGGAGAGATGGTGGAAAGAGACACATAAGCAAGAATCATTCTTATAAACTGACTGCTCTTCTATGAGGCCTAACTAATACTTTGCTGTAGGATGTTAGATGTTATCAACACAGTGTGGTCACTATGAAATTACTAAGCACAATAGTTACTCTTGTGTATGCAATATTGTGGTAAAATAACAGACAGTGGTGTCTGTACAGTAGATTGTGTGCTAATTCCAACAGTAATTAGACAGGACACAAAGGCTGAAAAAAGGATAGTGTTATAAAAAATGATATATTTTTGCAGTACAGTAAGATGTTTTAAAATTTACTAATATAACCATTTATCTTTCAAGAGAGTTTGCTGTTCAGTTCAGATTTTAAATAATAATTTTGTCCCAGCAGATATGGAGTTAAGATGTAAATAATGGTTTGTATATTTACCTTACTGGATGTAACTGTCTCACATGGAAAGTCTCAGTTTTGTGAATACTGAACTCAGTCATACAATGAATTGACAGTGCTTGTGGTTTATTTATCTATAGTTGCTAAAACTGATATTATAGTATGGCTACATACCCCAGAATGCTATGTAAAGAATGGATGATGTGTTTTGATGAGCACCACAATTTATAGCCAATTGGACTTTCTTTAACCCCCCCCCCCCCCATAATGTTTTCACTGATACGCCATATACTTTTTTACACATGTTTTCATTAGACTTGTCATCTACTTTTTAATTGAATTAGTGTACTTGCAATTTTATTTATTAATCTATCTGTCTATCTATCCATCCAATCTGACAACTCTCTTTGTTAAAGAGTACGCATTATAAGTGCCATGAAACACCCTTACTATCAATAGCATTAACTCTGTAAGCGTCACCTGAAACTATAAATAATCTAACCCTTAATAACCTGTGACCTTTAATAAAGACTTTTGCTCTGCAACAAATTACTTTTTCTTCCTGCTTGAAGTAGTTTACTTTCTTGTTTCACTGACCTATAATGTCTGCCAAGAAACATCATCGATGCAGTGTATTCTAGGAATTTCTTAGATTTATATTCTACTGTTTACTGTGATACTTTATAACATTATCTTTTACTATTGACTTAATATGATTAAAAACTCACTTAATATTAATTTCTGTATAGTTTTCTAGTAAATTTGCCTTTTAGAATACAATTTTATTAACATTTGAGAATACTCTAAATTTTACAATAATAATCATAATAATAATAATAATGTTGTTCCATGGCATCTGGTGACAGACACTATGAATACTAGCATTATTGTTGATTGATTTTTGTGTAATACAGGTAGTTCACCGATTATATGGATTGCTCTGTTGCATGCCAGAATATTGATACTTCCAGACCATAGGTGGTCCAGCAAATTGGCATAATCTGTTAAAGGCACCTAATCACCTCACTGCCTCCCTTTACTCTGTGTGCTCTTGTAGCAAACACCAGGGCAAGAGGAGAGATGTGAGGCTGTGCGGGCCTGTGCGGGGATACTCAGGGATTCGATCAGGGGACTGACTGCCAGCAGAAGTAAAGGAAGTGCTGGATTAAAGGAGGTTCCTGATGAACCTATTCCAGAAAACCTGTGCCCTACTTGTGTTAGTTCATATTTCCTTTTACAGGTCATTGTATGGTAGATTGTTAGATTCTTAGTTATCATAGATACCTCTTTATCCTTTTTATTGTTGATTTGTAGATATTGTGAATTATGGAACTGACTTCTACATGTTACCGAAAACCCTAAAACCTGCTTTTCAGTAATACATAATATTGTACATAATTATTGTTTAGATTATTTCGATGGAAAAAAAACATTGTTGCAGTATGAAACATGAAATTATTTTTTTATTAAAATGAAATTATAGTACAAAATATGTTAGATTACTGCAGGAACATTTTGAATTAACCTTGATATAGTATAAAATATAGATAAAAATGTTCATTAGAAAGAGCTCTAATGGTATTGATATCTCCGGATTGAATGTCTATGCTAACAATCTGTATGTATGAATGATTTTGGTTTGAGTGAGATATGTAAGCTCTTAGAAAAATAATTAAGTAAATGATAGTTCATGTTTAGACATGAACACTAATCATTTATTATTTATTTATTTCCTTAAGTATCCTAATTATATATAATTATGTGAATACACTTTAATATAACTACTGTGTTAAAATAGCAACATGTCATGTAATGTATCAATGATGAATATCTTGTTTGATATTAATGCATTGAGATAACAAGGAAAATGTGAATGTGGCAGAAGTTATTTTGGGTTATTATTATTATTATTGTTTACTTGTAATTCTCCAACATATTCTGTAGTGCTATAAATGGGTTACGATCAAGGTAAAATACAATACTTTACTCATTTGGGCTTGAGATTTTCCTTTCAGTTCAGTTAATATTATTATTAAACAAATAAGAATCATCTTACTAGACTGGAAAAAAAATAATTTGACTTGGATGGCCAAAATAGCAGCAGTGAAGATGTCAATTATTCCTAAAATAACATATATCTTTAGATGTGTTCAAGGAGTGGCAAGAAAGAATATCTTAAATATTTTACAGAAATTGATCGATAATTACCATTTACCAGGGCAAAAAACCTAGGATAAGGCAAATATTACTAAAAGATCATTTGCTAAAGGAGGCTTGGCTTCAGTCTTGATTAAAGATATCCACAATGCTATTATGTTAGAACATTTAATAAAATGGAATAGTGTAAAAATGGCAGGCTGGATAAAAATTGAACAAGATTTGCTAGCACCAGTTCCTATAAATCTTATTTTCTGGCTTCCTCAGGTAAAAAAATCAAGTTTAAAAAAACCTTTAGAAAGGAATTAGATCCTTAATTAAATTCTGGTATAAAAACAAAGATTTATCTACCTTTCTGGCTTTGGGAGCCCCAATTGAGGTGTTAAATTATATATCTGATTGTTTTGATATACTTTGTTGGATAAGAGGAGGTACAGTGGGAGATTTCGATGATAATGGTTCTCTTTGTACATTAGATAATTACATAAAAGATTCCAGTTGAGGGGAATTTCCTGGTTGCAATATGTAACATATTTTTTTTTTTTTTTTTTTAAACGTGTAGGTTTCCATTTAGAGGGGTGAGTGAGAAGACTCCAGTTGAGAAATAAGATAATTTCTGATAACAAATCTCGCCTGATTTCTAAATGTCAGAATTTGATTAGAGCTTATAAAGATTTAGATAAATCCTTTAGGTTTAAGATCTGGGAAAGATAGTTAAATAAGATCTGGACAATGGAAGTGTGGAATAGTGCCTTTTGTTTGGTAAAAAAAATCATCTTCAAGTTCTTGTTATAATGAAATATTTTTTAAAACAATACAAAGATGGTATTTGGTTCCCACAGAAATTTGTAGGTTTGAGCCTTCTGCACAGCATATGTGTTGGAGGGGATGCGGAAAACCGGGTACCCTTCCTCACATCTTCTCTACAATGTGGTAACCAAATATCTGAATTATCTGTAAACGTCTCCTTGCTTAATCTATACTCTATTTAGAGTCGGACGCCTTATTCCGACATATTTTGTTGGTAGCAAAGTGGGTTTTAGTAAAATCTTGGGAAAGCGGACATGATCCCTGCTGGCTGGAAGTAGTTAATATTGTTTCACGGAACCGAGAATTGGAAAAAAATTGGTTTCCTTATGGGGGTTGTGGGAAAACATCTAATGTAAAATGGTCATTATGGGATAATTATATGAAAGATTAGCGTTCAGTTACACTCCTCTACCATTGATACCATTTTATGTATTATCAGGTATGGGATTATACAAAAATATTATGAATTACTTTTTTCTGTCTCTGATCGGAATGTATGTTTTATTGATTATTGTGACTATAAGTTGTAAATAAATTATGGTATTTATGAAATTTTAAAATGGAAAAAACTCAATAAAATGTATAAAAAAAACAGATTAGAGCTTAAAAACCAGTGTCTATAGTGCTTTCCCTAAAGATTAACAACTTGCAAACTTTAGCTATTGATGTACATTAAAAAAGGTAATATGTAGGTTATGCACAATTATAAAAATTATACTACTGTATTCCAGAGAGTAATTGGCAAAATATTGATGCCACTTCATACTAATAATTACACCACCATTTTGTAATATCCATTAGGCTCTCATCAACTTGCCCATAGTTCTGAAGTAAAGCACTACTACCAAGAGATCCACATTTTGGTATTAAAATGCTGGTCCATTTATTGTAACTCAAATGAACTAGAATGATTAAAATGTTTTTACAATAAAAGATAAATACTTTATGTATTGGTCTATAAGAATAACTACCCCTATGAGCCAAGGAATCCCACAGGACTCCCTCTTCATACCAGTTACCCTCTATGAATCCATATATCCCAAAAGTTTCCCCTTCATACATGCTAGCCCCTATGAGTCAGGGAGTCCCCCAACTAAAGTATAACAATGGGGTACTTTTTGATACCTATGGCACCAATTATTATCCCATCACCATGTGAATCTAAAGTATAATCATTGGGGGATCCCTATGGGCCCCCATGGTACCTAATATTAACTCCTATACCAATTGGGCCTCAACTGAATCCCATGGCATACTAAGCTTAAAGCAACTAGGTTCTCAATGACCCCCATGGCATTTAAAATTAACCTCTAGATCATGGGGGTCAGAATTCCTTGAAGCCCTTGTCCTCACTCTTTATCCCAGGCATGGAAGTGCCCGCATTTCCAGGGCTGATGAAAGATGGCAAGGGCTTTGATGGTCATTGCTGGATGGCATCAAAGGGATAGGTAAAGTATATTTCCCCTCTTTACAAGTTTGATGTTTTTTTTATTTCTTGTAGTATTTTTTTCTGTATTCTGTATTGTGTTAGGGACTATGATTGACATATATTTCAGCCAACCATAATGCTTAAAATGAGTATTTAACATCAAAAGCCAAAAAACAATATTTTTTTTTTAGATCAGCAGGTTTTTTAGGTGGATGCCCATTTCCATGGGCTGAAGATGAGGACTGATGACTTCAATCAAGACTGAAGAGGATTGAATCATCTATCAATATGGATGTGCCTACTTATCCAGGGGGCCCATGGCACAGGGGTTGATGATGGGTGCCATGGGGGTCCATGAAGACCCCTGTGGTATGAAGGTTAATATTATGTGAAACATAAGGGCCTATGAGCTCCTTACGGGTGGGGGGGTGATGGGGATACCCATGCTCATAGAGGGTAGCAGGTAGGATTGGGGAATCCAGAGTTATAAGAAGGTGGAATCCTGGGGGCATCCCCAGCTCAAAGTAGCTAGCAGTACTGAGGGGGGCAGAGGTATTAATCCCTTCTTTGTGTCAGATTTGAGAAATGAAGCCTCAAATCTGACACAGTTAAGTGTTCGCCTGTTGATAGCAATGGAGTTGAAGCATCTAGGCTTTCACATAGGCATATTTTGTTCTTTTACCTGAGGTTGGCTTTTTAAAGATTTAGGGCACCTGAAAGGTCTTCCAGGTTTATCTCAATGAGATTGGATATTGTCATGGGAGGCATGTGACAGGGATTTGAAAATAGTTATATGGTAGGCACTCAGGGCTTAGGATGTTAGTAATATTTGGAGCACAGGAAGGGCAAATTTAGTTTAGACTTACAGTATGTTTGTAATGAGATAGCTCTGTGGTGACTTATGAGTTAACTTCACTCACATTTTCAAATGTGGGAGCCATAGAATGGAGACCTATGTCCCAAAATCTAAACATTTAATTACAGAGCCTTTAAACTCACCACCATAGTAACCAGTCAATATCTTGATACATTTCTGTGATTAACCATTAGAATGGTACAGCTGGAGAGGGATGGTTGACTAAAAGGGAATGGAATAAAGAGATAGAGGAGGCATAAAAGAGGTGGCAGAAGGTTGTGATGAAGGGGAGGCAAAAATAGGATTATGAAGGATAAAACATAAAACATATAAGGTGAATATGTATAATCTGCCTATAAGCACTTATTTATATTTAGATATGTTTGTTATTGTATTGTTTTGTTATATATTGCATTTTTATCATTTTTTTTATTTTCTATTCATTTACTTTAACATTACTTGGATTATTTTACATGTATTGCATGCAACAGGACGTGTAGTTAATAATGGAGCATATAATTATATGTTGTGTGATATCACATTTTGGGTGTAGTGATTAATGAAGTTATTGAACAGATCTGACTTTATTGCATCCAAATTTTCATTAGTCCATAAATAATTAAATAGATGTTTATCTCACAGATATGTTTATATTTATATTTTATTATAAGGCCAGCAAAAACATATATATGTTTTTACATAACAGAATACATTTTCCTTCCTATAAAGTCAACTAGCTGCCTGTTTTGTTTTTGTTTGACTGGATCAATAACCAAAAAAAAACAAACAGATAAGACAAAGATCAGAGGAGAAAGGTTATTTTATTAAATTAAAGTTTTAGTACAATTCAATACAGTACAAAAGCATGTATACATATTTATATAAATATAAAAAATCATTCATTAAACATTAATTAGATACAGAGACTATAAACACACAATGATAGTACAGGTGAATATAGAGACAGAGCCAACACTTGTATTTTATTCTCCTTGGGATATATACTTATCCCACATATCCCATTCAGATTTAATTTTCTCTTTATCTGAGACTAAGCAGTCTTACTCAATCTGTTTCGATTAACAATAAATGTTATTTCATTCCACGTAGGTAATGCAGATTTGTTCCAGTTTAAAGTGATCAACCATTTTGCCACCAAAAGGTGTTTTATTGTAATACCATTCAATATATGGTTAATATTGTTGGGGATAACGTAAAACAATATAAGCTCTGGGGTCAGTAATACTTAACATTTAATGACTTTTGATATCTGGTTTATGCAAGTTAACCAAAACTTTTTAATTTTAGCAGAAGACCACCACATATGTCTTCACAACCTCTCCAACAAATACCTGAATGCTCTTGAGGAGCTATTTTAGTATTTCTGGTGTTATACACCATCTCCGAACAAGTTTAAAGTATATCTCTCTCAAAGACACACATTTCAATTAGTTTCTGTTGCCTCAAAGGCTTTAAACCTTTCCTTTATATTCCATTCTGTCTTTAAATCTTTTTCCCACTTTTGCATTTCTAGGGTCTTACTTTTTTCAGACAATGATTTTATGATTTTACAACAGTTTGATATTGATTGTTTTCCTTTCTTTTCAAAATAAGTAAGAATTCTAACATCTGTTATAAAATACTCAGACTTAACTACTGCTGTTTGCAATGAGTTGAATTGGAACCATTTTTCTCTTGGAATGTGATTCTCTTGAATTATTGACTCAAAGGCATATGCAAGTGAGCTGGGTTATTAATGCATCTGATAGAGAAGAATTTATAGTGTCTGAATTTTTTTTTTTCAGATTCAGTGAGACGTAAACAGTTAAACCGTTAGCCTGAAGTTTGCTGAATTTCTTGCTTTTGCAAAGAGTTTTCTCAACCCCTGAAATCCCCAGGAATAATTAGCATAATTTATACATTGTTTCCTTTTTACCTGGGGATTTTGCAGACATGCTCAGTTATCACCTGAAGTCTGCCCTACCGTGGGAAGTCACATAATGTCAGACACATTCATTTCCTTTAGATTGCTCTCCCTTCATTCACTGCTTGTTTTGTCTACATCCCAGATGATACTCCCCCCAGCCCCAGAGAATTGCCCTCCAGCCCAAGAGAATTGCCCCCAACCCCAGATAATTGCCCCACACCCCCATAGAATTGCCCAGTGATCTCCCCTAGCCCCAGAGAATTGCCCCCAGCCCCATAAAATTGCCTCCCAACCCCAGATAATTTCCCAACAGCCCCAGAGAATTGACCTCCCCGAAACCCAGTAAATTTCCACCCAGCTCCAAAAAATTGCCCCCAGCCTCAGAGAATTGCCCTGTGACCTCCACCAACCCCAGAGAATTGCCCCCAGCCCCCAAAAATGTTCCCGTGACCTCCCCCAACCCCAGTGAATTATACCCCAACCTCCCCCAACCCAGATAATTGCTCACTCGCACTCTCACAGACACTCTCACTCACTCACACTTTCACTCACACACACACTCTCTCACTCACACACTCACTTACTCTCTCAGACACACACTCTCACACACAGACATACACACTCACTCACACAGACACAAACACTCTCAGACAGACATACACACTCACAGGCACTCTCACTCACTCACACAGACACACTCACAGACACTCTCACTTTCAAACACAGACATACACACACACAGACATACACACTAACGCTCTCACACACACTCACCCTGTCATATCACACACACTGAGCCTGTCACACACTGACCCTGTCACACCCACACTAAGCCTGTCACACACACTCACCCTGTCACACACACTCATCCTGTCACACACACACTCATCCTGTCACACACACTCACTCACCCTGTCACACACACTCACTCACCCTGTCACACACACTCACTCTGTCACACCCACACTAAGCCTGTCACACACACTCACCCTGTCACACACACTCATCCTGTCACACACACACTCATCCTGTCACACACACTCACTCACCCTGTCACACACACACACTCACCCTGTCACACACACATACGCTGAGCCTGTCACACACACATACGCTGAGCCTGTCACACACACTCACTCACCATGGGTTGAGGTGTGCTGCGCATAGGATGGGCAGCCTGTGAGTAGTGATGTCGCGAACCTAAAATTTTCGGTTCGCGAAACGCGAATGCGAAACGCCGCAAATGTTCGCGAACATGCGAACATCGGCGAACCGCCATAAACTTCAATGGGCAGGCGAATTTTAAAACCCACAGGGACTCTTTCTGGATACAATAGTGATGGGAAAGTTGTTTCAACGGGACTAACACCTGGACTGTAGCATGCCGGAGGGGGATCCATGGCAAAACTCCCATGGAAAATTACATAGTTGATGCAGAGTCTGGTTTTAAGCCATAAAGGGCATAAATTACCTAATATTCCTAAATTGTTTGGAATAACATGCTTTAAAACATCAGGTATGATGTTGTATCGATCAGGTAGTGTAAGGGTAAGGCCCGCTTCAAAGTGACAGACCAAACTCCCCGTTTAACGCACCGCAAACAACCACAAACAGTCCATTTGCACAACCGCAAACTCCCCATTTGCACAAGGTTGGATACCAAGCTAGCCATGTCCCGTTCCTTGTCCTCACTGATGTCATTGAAGGTCTCTTCCTCCAACCAGCCACCAAGGGTCCCCGAAAGGTGACAACAAGCCCCCTGGGACGCCTGCTGTGTTTGGTCTTCCACCTCCTCAAAGCCACCTTCCTCCTCTGACTCCTCTTCTTCAGACTCCTCTCACTGCATTGCCTCTCTCTGCATTATTATAAGGTGTGTTAAGTAGTACTACTCTTATCAGTTTAAAACCTGTTACAGCACATATCAGGGGGCGTGTATAAGGCCTGGAATTTTAGAACCAGGAGATGGAAAAAGATGCTTTGTTGGTCGTATCACTTCAATTTTGGGGCACGGCACGTGCAGTCAAAGGTGCCACCAGATAGGAGTGACGTGTTTGTAAGTACTACTCTTATCAGTTTAATACTTGTTACGTTACCTATCAGGGGGCGTGTATAAGGCCTGGATTTTTAGAACCAGGAGATGGAAAAAGATGCTATGTTGGTCGAATCACTTCAATTTTGGGGCAAGGCACGTGCAGTCAAAGGTGCCACCAGATAGGAGTGACGTGTTTGTAAGTACTACTCTTATCAGTTTAATACTTGCTACGTCACCTAACAGGGGGCGTGTATAAGGCCTGGATTTTTAGAACCAGGAGATGGAAAAAGATGCTTTGTTGGTCGTATCACTTCAATTTTGGGGCACGGCACGTGCAGTCAAAAGGGCCACCAGATAGGAGTGACGTGTTTGTAAGTACTACTCTTATCAGTTTAATACTTGTTACGTTACCTATCAGGGGGCGTGTATAAGGCCTGGATTTTTAGAACCAGGAGATGGAAAAAGATGCTTTGTTGGTCGTATCACTTCAATTTTGGGGCACGGCACGTGCAGTCAAAGGTGCCACCAGATAGGAGTGACGTGTTTGTAAGTACTACTCTTATCAGTTTAATACTTGTTACGTCACCTATCAGGGGGCGTGTATAAGGCCTGGATTTTTAGAACCAGGAGATGGAAAAAGATGCTTTGTTGGTCGTATCACTTCAATTTTGGGGCACTTTGTGACATTAGCTTCTTACGATCAAACATGTCCTTTACAGGCACCTGACTATGGGCAGATGAGCAGGAACTGCTCAAGGCGAGAGACGGAGTGGCAGATGGTTGAGAGGGGGCAAGGAGGACAGCAGTGGTTGATGTGGCTTATGATGCTGCACCAGGAGGAGGATGGCGGCTTTGAGTTTGTGTGCTGCTTGTACTCATGTGTTGGTCTGGAGTCACCCAAACATTAGGTCTCAACCTGTAGAGGATAAGGGAACCAGGCTACTCTAGACCTCATTCATCATTACAGGTTTTGACAGATCGGTACTATGCGTCCAAGCTACTGTGACAACAGATATGAGTGGCACTGTGCATTTGCAGAAGTTGGTAGAGTAGACGCTGTAGGTCTGACACACACGCTTGCAGACAACTAACTGCTATGCAATCTATTACAGTAGAATTTTTTGTTTTTTGTTTTAAATGTACACTACTGTTACACCAGATATGAGTGTTGTGTTAAGTAGTACTACTCCTATCAGTTTAATCCCTGTTATGTGCCTTTTTTGGGGGTTTGGTTGTTGAAGCCACAGTGCAGCACCAGAGGCCAGAAAAATTAGGCATGTACACATGCCTGAAAAATTAGGTATTGTTGATCTTGCAGCGAGCATAGAAGAAGGTAGGCCTGATTCAATGCCCCATCCCTGCATATCCACACTCAGAGATTGAGGGGGCGACCCTTACAAGGCCACGGTCCGGAGATATAAAGGGGGGCCATCCCAAATAAGCACACAAGCGGGGACAAAGGTAGTGAAGGGGACATAGAGGCCCATGGACTGACAATCGCCATCTTGGCAGGAAAAGAGCCCAGCAATTAAGCCAAACTGACCCAGCACAGGCAGCTACTTGAGTCAAACGCTGTACAATTACACCTTAATAAAGCTGAAACATGCAGCAGCAGGGATTCTAAACGGCCACACAGGGACAAGGAGGCTAACAGCCCCCACAGTCTCTGCACCACTCTTTTTAATAGATAACCCAAGGGGCTAACCAGTGACCTTGCCCACAAAAAAAAAGCAGAATTTTATTGGAGGAATTATTAGTGTCTTTACCCCCCAAGAGAGGACATAATATACGGTATCTTTAGACTACCTGATGGCCAAACCTCCTTTAGCCCCAATGCTATCCAAGAAACATTTCAAAACTTCGATCAGACCATATATTCATCCCAATCCCGCTGCAGCGGATCTGACATAGAGTCCTTCCTACTACAGCAAGAAGTCCACAAAATACCTGTACCTCAATTGGACATCTTGAACCTAGACATATCCCAAGAGGAAGTTAAATCTACAATCCAAGATCTTAAATTTGGCAAGTCCCCAGGGCCAGATGGTTTTACTCATCTGTACTATAAGAAATTTGAGCCCTTGCTTACCCCCGCACCTAACATCTTTGTTTAACGCTATACTAAATGGAGAACCTATGCCTCCTTAATTAAATCAGGCCGACATCATAGTTTTTCCAAAAGAGGGTAGGGACCCGAATCTCAAACTGTATTACAAGGCAGAGCAGCTGGCTTTCATTCCTCTGGCGCATTCTCCAAAACACATCAGCCGCTCTGGGTATTTATGGAAAATGTAAGCATGTCACCTTATACATGGGATACAGTAATATGGATTCCAGGCCTGTATACTTTTTTGAGAAACTTGAAAAACCCATTGATTAAGCACTCATTAAAAATATGGACGGAGATGAACTGGACACAAAAACTGGACACTCGGGTATCAGATCTTACCCCAATCGTACCCAATCCCCACTTTAAGATACATCTTCCGGAAAGCTCTCTCAGTTGGTGGAAGTCTCAGAACCTACTAAGGGTTGGTCCATGGTGGCATGACGACAAAATAATGACCTTTGAGTGGGTGAGAGATAGATACAATTTACCCCTGGCTGAACACTATAATTTTTGCAGGATACATCATTTTATATATACGATAAGTGGTAGGGGAACCCCCCAAAGAAACACCTGGCTACTCAAAAAATGTAGGGATTCCCCCTTTCAGCCTGGTATTATTAGCCTCATGTATGAACTAATTAATGAAAACTCATGGGCAAACAAACCAGACTATACCAAAGCCTGGGAGAGGGATTTGGGCACCGAGTTGGCAGATAGCACATGGGATAAAAGTTGGCAAGGCTTAAGTAGGGGATCTTTAAATTATAGTCTGCTTGAGACTTCAATAAAGGTCCTACACAGGACATATATTACTCCTTTTAAGCTAATAAATGGGATCCATAATGGAGCAGCTCATGTTTTAGGAACAGTGGTAATGAGGCTACATTTATTCATGTCTGGCGGGAGTGTTCGGCAGTCATAAGACTATGGGAAGAAACATGCTTACAAGCTTCTAAAATGTTTAAGATTGACCTAATAAAATATTTTTTGAAAGAAAAAATACACATAGCTAGTAGTTTGAAACCCCCAAATTAAAACTTTCAGGAATTAATAAAAAGAATCAACTATTTACTGCTCAACGAGAGATTTAACCATGTAGTCTTGGATAGAATCACCCAGTTCCAGACAATTTGGGATCCCTGGATAACATCCCCATTTAGTGCCCCCCTAATATAATAAAACATTTGTTAATGGTTGAAGCGACTCGGGGGGAAGGACCGGAGTGGGGGAGCCCTGGAGGAGACCCTTCAGAAGCAACCGGCGGCAAAATCATCCGAGGAAAGGAGAGGTCGCCTACTGAAGCCTGCCCTAGGGTAACCCAAGGGCGATTGAGCAGGTTAGATATTGTAAATAATAAGCTACTGCTGGAGTGATGATAGATAATAGGATTTTACTATTGTCTGTTTTACCATGTCGTAGGTTTCTCTTAAAAATTGCAATCACAGTAAAAAAAAAGAAAATGTATTAACCAAAAAAGTAAAAAAAAGAAGGCCTAGCCACCTAATTTTAACAAAATGTCTTCATTGTAAATATGTATTTTTGCACAACTGTTGTGTTATGCAAGACTGTTCAATATGCTTTCTTTTCCATTACATGCCGTACGCCTTCTGGCATAAAAATTGAAATTCAAAAATTAGATATTGTTGCAGCCGCTGCTGTTGCAGCGGCCAGACAAATTCACCTTTGTTCCCCAGGCAGAAAGTGCCATAAAACATTGCCTCTTCTTGAACCCTAGTTGGTGGCGGATAATTTACGCAAGTCATCCGGCATTCACAGATAACATACAGCAGCGTGTGGACCATTTATAGCCGAAGGCAGCTCATCTCATCAGGCCTTTTTCAGTCGAATGTATCGCCCAGTGTCAGTCCCTTTGGGATCCATCCCTCATTCATCTTTATAAAGGTGAGGCAATCTAAACTTTTTTGCCCTAGGCGACTTCTCTTCTCGGTGACAAAACCTCCTGCTGCACTGAAGGTCCTTTCTGACAGGACACTTGAAGCGGGGCAGGCCAGAAGTTCAATTGCAAATTGGGATAGCTCCGGCCACAGGTCTAGCCTGCATACCCAGTAGTCAAGGGGTTCATCGCTCCTCAGAGTGTCGATATCTGCAGTTAAGGCGAGGTAGTCTGCTACCTGTCAGTCAAGTCATTCTCTGAGGGTGGATCCCGAAGGGCTGATGCGATGCGTAGGACTGAAAAAGGTCTGCATGTCCTCCATCAACAACACGTCTTTTAAACGTCCTGTCCTTGCCGGCGTGGTCGTGGGAGGAGGATTACTTTCACCTCTTCCCCTGTTATATTGCCCTTGTGCTGTGACATCCCCCTTATATGCTGTGTAAAGCATACTTGTTAAATTGTTTTGGACCTGCTGCATCCTTTCTGACTTGCGGTAATTTGGTAACAAATCAGGCACTTTCTGCTTATACGGGGGTCTATTAGCATGCACACCCAGTACAGGTCGTTCCCCTTCAGCCTTTTTATACGAGGGTCCTGCGACAGGCACGACAGCATGAAAGACCCCATTTGCACAAGGTTGGATGCCGAGCTAGTTATGTCCCTTTCCTCGTCCTCAGTGATCTCGCTGAAGATATGTTCTTCCCCCCAGCCACGTACAACACCACGGGTACCAGATAGGTGACAACGAGCACCCTGGGATGCCTGTTGTGATTGGTCTTCCTCCTCCCCCTCAAAGCCACATTCCTCCTCTGACTCCTCTTCCTCACAATCCTCTTCCAGCGTTGCCGCAGGTCCAGCAAGCGATGCTGATAAGTCTGTTTCTGGTGGTGATGGTGACCACAACTCTTCCTCGTCACGCTCATCTACGGCCTGATCCAGCATTCTTCGCAGGGCATGCTCCAGGAATAAAACAAATGGTATGATGTCGCTGATGGTGCCTTCGGTGCGACTGACAAGGTTTGTCACCTCCTCAAAAGAACGCATGAGCCTACAGGCATTGCGCATGAGCGTCCAGTAACGTGGCAAAAAAATTCCCAGCTCCGCAGAGGCTGTCCTAGCACCCCGGTCATACAAATACTCGTTAATGGCTTTTTCTTGTTGGAGCAGGCGGTCGAACATTAGGAGTGTTGAATTCCAACGTGTGGGGCTTTCACAAATCAAGCGCCTCACTGGCATGTTGTTTCGCCGCTGGATATCTGAAAAGTGCGCCATGGCCGTGTAGGAACGCCTGAAATGGCCACACACCTTTCTGGCCTGCTTCAGGACGTCCTGTAAGCCTGGATACTTATGGACAAAGCGTTGTACGATCAGATTACACACATGTGCCATGCACGGCACATGCGTCATCTTGCCCAAATTCAATGCCGCCAACAAATTTCTTCCGTTGTCACAAACCACTTTGCCAATCTCTAGTTTGTGCGGAGTCAGCCATTGATCCACCTGTGCGTTCAGGGCGGACAGGAGTGCTGGCCCGGTGTGACTCTCTGCTTTGAGGCAAGTCAACCCCAAGACGGCATGACACTGCCATATCCGGGATGTGGAATAGTATCTGGGGAGCTGGGGGGTGCCGTTGATGTGGAGCAAGATGCAGCAGCAGAAGAGGACTCAGCTGAGGAGGTTATGGAAAGGGATGAAGTAGGAGGAGTAGAGGAGGTGGCAGCAGGCCTGCCTGCAAGTTATGGCGGTGTCACCAACTCCTCTGCAGAGCCACACATTCCATGCTTGGCAGGTGTCAGCGCAGTGTAGGTGATATACCTGCCCTGACCATGCTTTGCAGACCAGGTATCAGTGGTCAGATGGACCCTTGCCCCAACACTGTGTGCCAGAGATGCCATTACTTCCTTTTGAACAATTGAGTACAGGTTGGGGATTGCCTTTTGGGCAAATAAATTTTGGCCGGGTAACTTCCACTGCGGTTTCCCAATCGCTAAAAACTTTTTGAACGCCTCAGACTCCACCAGCTTGTATGGTAAAAGCTGGCGGGCCAAGAGTTCAGACAAGCCAGCTGTCAGACGCCGGGCAAGGGGGTGACTTTGTGGCATTGGCTTCTTACGCTCAAACATGCCCTTGACAGACACCTGACTGTGAGGAGATGAGCAGGAACAGCAAGAGGCGAGAGACGGAGTGGTGGAGAGTTGAGAGGGGGCAAGGAGGACAGCAGTGGTTGATGTGGATGAAGATGCTGGACCAGGAGGAGGATGGCGGCTTTGAGTTTGTGTGCTGCTTGTACTCATGTGTTGATCCCATTGGCGTTTGTGATGTGACATCATGTGCCTTCGCAAAGCAGTTGTACCTAGGTGGGTGTTGGACTTCCCACGACTCAGTTTCTTTTGGCACAGGTTGCAAATGGCATCGCTGTTTTTAGAGGCAGACACACAAAAAAAATGCCACACTGCTGAGCTCGGCGGTGACGGCATTCTGGGGGTGGCAACAGCATGCGTTGATTGGCGTGCTGTCTGGCTGACCCCGGGTGCTGATGCATACTGTCTGACTGTGCCACTAGCTCGTTGCGATGACCTCCCTCTACTTCCAACTCGTCTCCTCCTCCTCTCTGTCTCCCCATCTGAACTTTCCCCCTGTTCTTCTTCTCTTCTAGCAGGCACCCACGTGACATCCACGGACGCATTGTCATCATCATCACCCGCCTCACTTGTATATGACAACTGAACAAAGGAAGCAGCAGCGGGTACATCATCATCATCATCACATCGTACGTACATGTGTGTAATGCTGCCTGACTGAGACATATCCCTGTTATCTACATTCTCTGGCAATAATGGTTGCGCATCACTCATTTATTCAAACTGATGTGTAAATAACTCTTCTGACTGATCAATTGAATTGGCTGTGGTACTAGTGTTGGTGGTGGCGGCAGGCGGGTGAGTGGTAACTTGAGAGGTGCCCGAAGCTAATCTGGAGGAGGATGGTGCGTCAATGTTCCAAGCGGAAGCTGTAGAATATTGGGTGTCCTGTGTTAGCCAGTCAACTACGTCCTCTGAACTTTTTAAGTTCAGGTAACTCTGAACCTCTGAACACTGGGCATTATTGTAGGGCCTAAGGGAATCACAGCACCACGACCACGACGGCCTCTGCGGGGTGTCCTGCCTCTGTCTGTCATTTTTTTTTAAATGTGGACTGTTGGTACCCCAACTAGACTGGATTGGTTAAACTTGGCACAGTGTATTTTAAAATTATGAGAAAACATTTTCTGTAAACTAAATAAAAATCATATTAGGAGGTTGAAAGAAAAAGAAACCGGATGGGGGGATACCGAGCAGAGCACACCATCTACAGCCCACTGGGAGACAAACTCATCCATTCCCCCAGTAGACAAAGCCAGGTGGTACTCTGCCCGGATCCGGGAGCGCACCAGCACCCGGAACATGGCCTCAGGTGACAAGGGAACCCCCCCTATCAAACACTGCTTCCTGGACTTATATATAGCCAACTTGGCTAATGCCAGGAGCAGGTTGACGAGGAGGTCCCTGGCCTTATTGCCCCGGGACACTGGGCGCCCAAAAATAAAAATGTGAGGGGAGAAATGCAGCCAGAACTGCAGGAGGAGGCCCCTCAAGAGTGACAAGAGGGGCTGCAGTCTGGCGCAACTAAAATAAACATGATACACGGACTCTCCCTTGCCACAGAATGGACAAGTGGAGGGAGAGTCCGTGAATTTAGCTAAGTACTCTCCCGTGCTCAGTGCACCATGGAGCACTCTCCAACTCAAGTCCCCGGTGGGTCGTGGAACTAAATCAGAATAAAGTTCCCTCCACCGGGGCCTCTTGCCCTCTTCAGCTGGTAGGACCCGCCTCCAGATGGTATCGGGACGGGTCACGAGGGCAAGGAAGTGCACTGTATGGAGCATGAGAGAATATAAGCTCTTCCTCGGCATGCCGCGAAAGCATGCCGAGGGTATGTCCCTCAACCTCGAGAGGTTGGGGACAGGAGGAGCCTGAGGGGAAACACGGTGCTTGTGTCCAATGCAAACAGCTGGAGAAGGGGTGTTGAAAGGTGCATGTGGCACTCCGGCCTGCAAAGCCCCGCGAAGGAAGGTGCGCGAGTCGGGGGAGATGGCATCTCTAATCTCCTGGAGCAAGCGCCCTGAGACTTTGGGCGTCACATATCCCAAACGGAGCGCAAGCTCCTGGGGTGACACCCAATCAGAACGCCCGTATATTAGGAGATCCCCGACTCGGGTCATCCGTGCATGACTAAGGCGGCGGATGATACTGGGGGACTGTAACATTGGAGCCCCCACTGCTGCATTAAATAGCAGGGGCTCTGTGAATATTTCATCCCCCAAAGGCACGCCCTGCCCGGTCACGGAGACCATGCTCCAGGCCTTGAGAGTTTCCTGGTAGTATGCCGGCAACACAGAGAGGTCTCTCCCAAACCCCTCGGGCCTGATCAGAAATAATTGCCGGTCATACCCCAGGTTGCGCAACTGGCGATAAAAGCTGGATGCCAGTGCGCACCACTGCGGAGAGGGATCTGCATATAGGTATCTCTGCAGGTACTGAAGGCGGAAGGTGGACAACTGGGAGCACACACAAACTACTCCCTGTCCACCCTCCACCAAATGCAGACTTGCCACCCCTGCAGAGACCCAATGCCTTCCCATCCAGAGGAAATCTAACAATTTCCTCTGGATATTGGTGACAAACTCGGGGGTCGGACTCAGACAAATCAGCCGGTGCCAGATCTGAGAAGCCACCAGCTGATTCACCACTAGAGCCCGCCCCCTAAGGGAAAGCATTTTTGCTAGACCCCTCCATCGTCCCAGACGAGAGAGGACACTGCCCTCTAACTCCCTCCAGTTGTCTGGGACGGAAGCGTCCGCAGCGGACAGGTAGACCCCCAGATATTTAATGACATCTGCCTCCCACGTGATGTCACGAAACGTGGGAGGCAAAGAGTCTACCTGTAAATAACCCTCTAAAAGGCCTGTGCATTTGGACCAGTTGATCTGAGCAGAGGAGGCAGCTGAATATACCTCCTGGCACTGTTTTGCCAGCTCAAGATCAACTGGATCCTGGGCCACGAGGAGCACATCGTCAGCATAAGCTGAAAGGACAATCCGCATGTCTGGATCTTTTAGCACCAGCCCTGTGAGCCTTTTCCTCAGTAGGCAGAGGAAAGGCTCAATGGCCAGTGCATATAACTGTCCAGACAAGGGACATCCTTGACGCACCCCTCGTCCAAATACCAAAGGTGCTTTTAGGGACCAATTGATTTTAAGTAAACACTCTGCAGAGGCGTACAGCGTTCTTATAAAGCCCACAAACTGTGGGCCAAAGCCGTACGCTTGCAGAGTGGCTATGAGGTAACCATGGTCCACCCTGTCAAACGCCTTCTCTTGATCTAAAGAGAGAAAGGCGAGTGACAGACCAGTCCTGCGAGAATAATGCAATAGATCCCGGACCAGAAAGATACTATCAAAGATAGTCCGGCCCGGGATCGCAAAGGACTGGTCAGGGTGAACCAATTCTGCCAGCACAGACCCAAGTCTAAGCGAGATGGCTTTAGCTACAATCTTGTAGTCCGTGCTGAGCAGAGAGACCGGTCGCCAGTTCTTAATAAGCCGGAGATCCCCCTTTTTGGGCAGCAGGGCAAGTACTGCCCTGCGACAAGACAGGGGCATCTCCCCGGCCTCCAGGGCTTCCCCAAGGACCAGATGGAAATCAGGTCCCAGAGTCTCCCAGAAAAATTGGAAAAACTCTACAGTCAGTCCATCCAGTCCTGGAGACTTCTCACAGGACATGGCACGGAGGGCTTCAGAGAGCTCTTGAAAAGACAGTGGTATATCAAGCCGCTCTCTTACACCCTCACTGACTGTGGGGAGCCCCTCCCATAGAACCCTGCAGGCGTCTGGAGAAATGGGATCCGGAGAGTAAAGATCTTTATAAAAGTTCCGGGCTCTATCCCGGATACTCTCCGGATCTGTAAGGGGGGCACCGTCTTCATCTAGAAGACAGGTGATGTGCCTACTGTTACCCCCCTTTTTCTCCAGTGAGTAAAAGAGGCGCAAGCCGCGGTCTAGATCTTTGAGAAAACCTAAACGGCTGCGCACGTATGCCCCCTTGGCCTGGTGTCGTTCCAGGTCACAGAGGACACCCTTCATCTCTACATACTCGCTCTGCAGGGATTGGTCCCTACAAGTGAACAGCCTCTGCTCCAGATGGAGTACCTCCCCCCGGAGTGACTCCAACTCAGCTTCGCGCTGCCCACTCGCACCCTTGGTATATTCCTGACACAGAAGTCGCAAATGAACCTTGCCCACGTCCCACCACAGTTTTAACGTGGCAAAGTCCCCCTTGCAACCCCTCCAGTCCGTCCAAAACTCCCGGATCAATGTCACGAGCCCCTGGTCCTTCAACAAAGCATTGTTGAAGTGCCAATAGGCGGCTCGTGGCGCTGTTGGCGTTAGCGCTACTGTCACAGACACACAGTTGTGGTCTGTGAACGGAGCCAGCCTAATGGCACAAGAACCGACTCGTGACATATAGTGACTAGATATATATAGTCTGTCGATCCGGGAGTGGGACACCAGACCGGCTCTCACCCTGACGTAGGTGAAACCGTCTGATGCCCCTGGGTTCTGCTCTCGCCAGATGTCCTCCAGGGAGAAGCGGGCGATGATCTCCCGCAGGGCTGACGCAGAAGGCGGGTACGGCTCTGGACTATTCCGGTCCAGAGCGTCGAGGGTGCAGTTGAAATCACCCCCGAGTACCAAACACTCATCTGCGTCAACCGTCTCCAAAAACTGGGACAGTCTGGCGAGGAACCTCACTCTCTCGAGCCCTCCAGCAGGGGCATATATATTAAATAGGTTAATGATGCTACCCTGCTCTCGGACCCGGAGGTGGATTAGACGGCCTGGGATAACAGCTTTCACAAGCAGCAGCTCTGGCTGAAAAGACTCTGAGAACAGGGTCACCACTCCACATGACGCCGATGTGAAGTGGCTGAAGAAGACCCTGCCTCTCCACTCCAGTTGCCACGAGGCCTCAGCCTCTGGAGTGGTGTGAGTTTCCTGCAGGAAGCTCACAGAGTACCCTCCCTGATATAAATAGGAGAGTACCTGGAACCTGCGGAAACTGTCTTGACAGCCATTGGTATTTAGCGTGCTGATGTGCAAAGCCATTACTGCGTGTCAGGAATTGTGCGTTCCTCAGACCCTTGAGACTGCTGATAGGACACGCACATTTTATAGAATTTCCGGACGCGGAGATGCTCCGCAGTCCCAGAATTCTTGGCCCTAGTGCTGACCACTAGATATTGCTGGAGAGAGTGGAGAATAAACGACATATTCTTCCACCTCTCCAAGGCCAGCCGCACCTTCCTTTTCTTTTGTCCATGAAGGGTGCTCTCAAGGAATAGATCTTTTTCCTTGACAGGGATAACCCACCCAGAATCTGATGTTCCTTCTAGTGGGTCACCCCTGGGCTCCTCTTGGCTGAGGGCTTTTACTCCATCCTCCCCGGCTGGAGTCAGTTTCCTCAGCTTTATTCTCAGGGACCCCCTCTTAGATGATACAGAAGGAGTCCCTTTAGCACCCTTCAAGGTAAATAATGGACCCTTGGATTGCTGCTGCACCCCTGTAGCTTCAGGAGTGCATTCAGGGGTAGCTGGCTGGACAGCAGTGGCTGGCATGGCTTCCTTAATGGAAGCCTTGGAGGCTTTATATGCCTCCTCTGCCAGTTCCACCGCTGCTTGCTCAGCTTGGATGGCACCGATGTTAGGGTCAGTGGACGGCTGAGGAGGGTAGACAGGCTCTCCCATGATGTTAACAGGAAAACCTGTTTTATCACCCTCCCCCATTTCCACTTCCCCTTGTGCCACATCCCCCCTGACAGACAAATCCATGGGGTCCTGAATGGGGGTCATGCCTATATTCCCCCCCTCCAGTAGTGACTCGGCCTGGGGCTCTAACAAAGCCCGAGGTACGTCACTAGAGAGTGACACTGGAGGAGGAGACTGACTGGTGCCCTTGAAGCTCAGCACCTCAGGGACACTGACTACCCATTCAGCAGGGGCTTTTTTTGGGTCCCCCCTCAAAGGCCAGAGGCAGAACCTGATATTTCTTGTCTACCCCTGCCTCACTTGGGAGACCCTCTTGCCCCTGCTTTTCCTCCAGACCCTTTTCCACATTAACCCCTATAGGGTCTGGAGAGAGAGATGTGTGGTCTGGCACCGGCTGGCTGAGCTTAATAACTGGGCCAGACAATGTCACCGGATGAGGAGGAGATGTTTTGTTCCTCTTCTTGCTTTTAGAGGGAGGTGCTCCACTATAGAGCACTTCCCACTTATCAGCAACCTCCCTGTTGGTTTTATGCTTCCTCTTCCTGGGGACGTCATTTGTGGATGTGGAGGCTCTACGGCGCCTCACACGCAGTTACAAAAACCCACACAAGCGGTACTTTACCAAAATACAAGTCCATAAATTTTCCAGTCTTTGTCCCGCGGTTCGGATTTTTTGGTGTAAGTACGTATATAGTGATTGCGCATTAGATGTATTTTGGTAAAGTACCGCTTGTGTGGGTTTTTGTAACTGCGTGTGAGGCGCCGTAGAGCCTCCACATCCACAAATGCTGCCCTCGCTTTGCGAGGGTCTGCACTGGCTGCCTGCAATGAGCCTGTGGCTCATTGTAGCCGATGTGGGAGCCTCCACCTCCGCAAATGTGGCCCCTCGCTTTGCGAGGGTCTGCATTTGCGGGCTGAAAGTTGAAGGGGGTCGTAGGGATGAGCGCCTATGGCGCTCATCTCCACTAGTGCAAGGAGTGCCTTTGGTGCTCCTTGCCAGCAACTGCGTTAGCAACAACTCGCATGCTCACAACTATATATGTGATTACAGATTTGAGGCATAGATGGAAGGTAGATGGATTATGCTGTTATGGTTTTTAATAATGTAGGAATATTTTTCCCAAATGATGTTTAATGAAGCATTGTACTAAAATGTTGCTGAGAAACAGTTTTTCATTTGTTCGTAAATTTAGCACTATAGAAATATTGTATGCATGGACTATATGGGCCATACCTTTGCAGGGACTGTTTGGAATGTCCCAAAGATTACAAACAGAGCTTTTAAGCAATTAGTAAATAAATTGTGTTTAAATATGCAAATAAGCACTTGGTAGTTTATTTAAAAAATAAAAACAGGGAACCTTTCATGTCCCTTTAATACCAAGATGGTTTAGACAGGGAAATTCTTACTTTCAGCTGCACATTTAAAACAGAAATTGTAGCTAGAAAACAATGTTCAAGTAATGGAATACTATATGCCCATAGAAGGAAATAAATAGAAACATTAAACAATAATCATATTGTCACATACTGTTCACATATTGTGCTGGATATGGTAAAAATACTAAGCAGCTGAAGAAGCATAAGGACAGATCCGTTCTATTTGGACGACAACCAGGCCTCTAAAGATTTCGGTTCAGCTTTATATATTTACTTTGGGGAACAAGCTTATGAATCCTTCCCAAGGTGGATTTTGAGGATGTTTTGGTCTTTACCTGACTAAATGGGACTGTATACATTTATGCTCTCATAAATACACTCTTTTTGTTAATATTTTTTCTATGACTATTGTGGTTTAATATTTTTAAAATATTGTTAGTAAAATGTTTTTTTTTCAATCTGCCTAAAGGCTGTGCAGTATTTTGTTTTTTTCTTTTTTTGTTTCAGTAAAATAGTTTATTTTCAAAAGTCCTGGTTAATTCAGGTGCCAACGACAGTTTCTATAACAGAAATAGAATTGCAATTCAAGAATAAAGACTATGGGATTAAGGTTAGTCTGGAAGAGGAAGATGTTTATATTCTTGTGGAGAATGATTAATAAATGCTGTGACTACACTTTGAGATCTCTTTGCAAAGAGACTCAATGCAGATTAAAGAAGTTATTCTTATGATCTATATGGATTGTAGTGGCCATTGACAAATTTCTCCTGAAGGCCCTGATGAATTTGTAAAAATCACAGAACAATGACGACTTATTCTTAAAAGAGGGAAGATGTCCAATACAGATGAGGAGAGGGAGAAGGGCTTGAGCTCAAATCGTATTATGCACTGGCTGAAGAAGCCATGAATGTCTGCTGGATCACCATTGTAGACGAGTATTGTTTGGATTCTTGGAGCCCTATTTTATTCAAGCTACGTAAATTATGTTGCTACATAGTTTCAGCTGTTGGAGTTTTTTCTGTAATGTTAAACAAGTACTTTCCTCTTATTCCAGCTGCCAGGATGTCTGGGTCAACTATAGAGCCAGAGGCTCAGTCAGAGCCGGATGTGCAGAACTGTGACCCCGCCCAACAGGATCTATCGCCGGAGGAGGAGGATGGAGGGCCCAGGATCTGATGAGGACTCCCACTTTATACGGTCAGTGGGGGTGCAGGCTTTCAGAACCATCAGCCACACCCATGGCATTTGACCCCATTGGCCCACTCCTCCTGCAAATAGTCTCACCACCCAGGCCTTAATACTGGAAAGACTACATGTCCTTTCCCCCCTCAGCACCACTATGATGTGTCCCTATATCCTCATGTCCTTGTGCTATAACATTTTGTGCTATAACATCCTGTTCCTCACATGTTCCATGGGACAATTCAGTTCCTGGACTGTGCTATCTAGTGATATAACTGAGGCGTTCACTTCCTCAATTTGTCCATCATCAGTCTAATCCACTGTTCAAGGCCTCATGCTACCCATGATGACAAATCTTACACCTCATTATATACTCATTATATGATATCCATGTTGAGAGAATCCATGAGTAAATTGATCCATACAAGTAATATCAAGTCTGAATGTAAAATATATGTATAGTATGATAAGTGATATCTAGTTACTATATAAAATAAATAAATAATTAAAATGTACCACCAAATGTGTTTCAGCACTATATGTGTCTTTCTCAACGGTCAAACAATAATATAGATAACAAAATCCATAAAAAGCAAATTTTGGGCATAAATAAATAAAAGTCAAAGAGCCATACCTGAGTATCTGGAAACGTTCTCTCTATTTAAGAAGTAGATTCTGGTGGAAAAAACACAGAAACAGCATTTAGTGTTGCTGATAATGAGACTGCTATTAGGAGAGCAACGAGTACTCGCACATCATCAGTTGCTAGGCAGTTTCAGGGGAAACTAAATAATTAAAAGATGGAGTATTTTTTTAGATGATATTGCTTTATGTTAAACATATCAGTTCAAGAAAGCTGTTAAATAGTATAGAGAAGAGACAAACTTATCTAAATGGGCTGACAAATAAGTTGGAAATGAAGTGAAAGTGACATATTTTTTAAGGGAATGGATAAAACTGTATGGAAGCCCATTTGTGATCAACAAGTAACTAGAAGGCAAGAGAAACTAAATTTGTTGGTGTTTAAACAAATGAGTTGGGAGTATCATAACAACAAAACAATGGGAAAGCCAAAATAGTCCCTGAGATAAGTGGTGTGTGCCATACACAGAATACACATAGCATATATGCATAATAAGAATTATACATAATACATGAAATGTAAAATCTGAAATACCAAAAAGTTTATTTATAAAATATAATAAAATAAAATGTGTGATAAAATACAGAGAAGTGGGACCTGATGGTTGTATAGGAGTAAGTACAAATCATTTCCGTGATATGGTTATGGGTCATCATCCTTATGGGCATTGTAAATAAACAGAATATATTAGGGCAGACTAAGCCCTTAAGGAATACTTCTGTGTAACTTAAAATGTATGGATAAATAGATTGATAAACAAATATATAAATAAAAAAAATGTAAAAAAAAAAAAAAAAAAGTGGGGCCTCCTTTACCACTTATTCCTACAAATAGGGGCATGGGATGTCTAAACTTCCTTTGGTTTAGAAAACCACTGGGTATCCTCCTAGACAGGCTACCCCAAAAAAGGTTGAGAAGGAGGAAATATATACCTGAATTCCTAAGCTGAAACTGGTGATCATTTGGCCAATTGACCTGATGCCTATTGTTCATATGGAAATGAATACAGCCAAATCAATGTCTCTTTGGGTTCTCCTTTGGGTTCAAGTGTGTCCAGTTTGTATATCCACCTAGTTTCAGCTTGCTGTGATTTTTAGATTTTTGTCTTCTTCTCTCCTCATCAACGTAAACTGTTCAATTGCTTATCGGGTAACCCCTTGCATGTCTCCTCTGCGTTCTACAGTTATGTGTGCCTAAAAAACGTTTTTGTGGACACCCTTCTGTGTGTTATGAAGGGTGTTTCCAGAAGCTGGCCTTAAACAATCTTTTTGTCCGACCCGCCTATTGCTTCTGGCACTTGCACATAATGACGTATACAACTCATTCAGACCTGCAGTTCATCAAGTGCTTGATCTTATATTCCTTATGCTTACTTGTGGATAGTATGATGTTCCTATAATTTTTTTAGATATTTGCAAGAGACATATTTCTTGACACTGCATCTGTAACAACCAGTGAGATTTCCTAAGAAGCTCCTTTTGTTACCAGATTTCACTTTCCTCAACACACCTGGTGCACAGATGCTTTTCAAGCTAGAATTCTTCTTGAATGTGATTATGGTTGTCTCTGTGAGGAAATTTTTCAAAAATTCATCATCTTTAAGAATTTGCCATTAATCTTCACTTCTGGTGTGTAGTATGTTTTTCTTTGAGTTCAATTTTCATGCCCTTCCAAGCTTTTTTATTGTTTTTTTGTTTGGATTTTAAAACCATTTGTGAATTAAGTTAAATTTTTCTGAGTCATCTATAATTTGTGAGTAATCAATAAAGTCTAAATTGTATATTGATTTGGTGTATAAGTGAGAAAGAGTCACTTAAGGGTGTCAACAAATACATGGACCAGGTAGATGTAATTTGCTGGTCTGATTTGTCCGTAGTCATTACGGGTAGCTTACTCGCAATCATGCTGAAAGGGGCGAATAGAATAGCTAGGAAAAGTTACTGAGCACTTTTTTTTATGTGTAATTTCATGAAATAGGAAATTGAATAGGGCCCATAGTTCTCAAGCAAGGTGGAATTTAATTGCTATGACAGAAGGTTATACTATAGGAAGTCTAGTAGAATAAAAGCCTTTTTGCAAGCTTGCAGGGAGGCATCCAAGTAAGTTCGGCATAGTTATCAAGATCATGTTTCAAGCCCACATGAGTAAGTTGAATATGATGCATAATAGACATTTTGTCACGGAAGAAGATGAACTTCACACTTCCAACTAGGTTCATATTCTGTCAGCACAACATCTAAAATGGTCAAGTCAATAAAAGTGCTCCTCATTGCTGAGCGCTACTGAAGGAAATTACTCACTCATGCAGACTTCTACCCACTACAAATGTATTCTATGATTATACAATGCTGCTCTTCACCTTTCCAAACAAACATTTCTCAGCCCTCATATCCACTCAACCTCTCCCTCAGCACATTTCCCTTTTCTTTTAAACAACAACTTATTACACCAAAGAAAGCAATTATTACTAAAGAAATCAATCTCTTGATCCATCTATTTTCTGTAACAATAACCGTTAGAGAGCCCTATTTAAATTTGTAAAGTAACTGCGCAAAAAAGGCTGCTTGCAACTGGGGCAGCTTTTTTGAGCAGATTTCACAGCTATTGAACTCCATGCAAGTTTTTGTGGTGTAGAATTGCAACTTGTAAACTCATGCACTGTCTGTTGGTTGCATAGAGAGGGATCTGATTATATGATGTATCAGCAAATTAGCCAATCTGACTATGTATAGCACTGACTATGTATAAATAAAGGCAGGCCACATTACACATACCCCCCACCCTACTCCATTAATTACACATAAGAGATACTTTTATTTTCTTTCATCAAATATATATACGCTTACATATTTTATAGATTTTTCCTTACTACAAATTTTGAGCTTGAGTATGGAGTGAGGAGGATGGGAGGAGGAAAGGAGAGGAAGAGGAGATAGTGTGTTCCTGGGAGAGGAGCTGTGAGAGGAGTGGAAAGAGGTACAGTAGGAGAAAGGTAGAGGAGTGGAAAGAGGGAGAGGATCAGAGGGAAGAGAGGAAGATGAGGGAGAGGTGTGGAGAGGGGCAGTAGTGGGGAGAGAGAGTGATGAAGAGGTTGATATAGGGTCAAGAGTGGCAGCAGTGGAGTTCTGTGAGGGCCAGGACTGTAGGAGAAGTTGAGCGAAAGTGAGATCCCCCCAACTGCACACTCAGTTCAGAGACAGGGGGAGAGAAGCCTGATCCCAGTGGAAAGGGGGAAGTGGTACAGGCCTCCGGAACATATGAGGGAAGACAGAATCCCCAGCACCATCATGAAGACAAGTGGATTTACCCTTACAATGCACACAAATAAGTCCTTGTCCTCCATGCAGTATATTTGTCTTCATGAGTTGCTGAGGGCAAAACACAGGAGAACTTATTGATATAATTATCAAATAAATACATTATAGCACTGTCCTGGATCACCATTCCACTAAAGGGTTGTTAAACAAATCGCAATTGATATTCATAATGCATTTAATAACACTGGCTATATTTAACATATTTGTTATTGATATACATCTTGTCACATCTTGTTACAGCAATGGAGTGGGACTTAACAGGACTGGTGTACCCAAGATTCCTATTACTGGAGGTTCATTTACTGGGACTTCTGCCTCACCAAAGCCTCCTTGTGTTCATGCTGGCCTTCTTTAACATGAAATACAAATTAATGCGATAGTCCTTGTCATGATTTTGGCTCCATATCCCATGTCAATGTGCCTATAACACCCTGTCCCTTACATGCTCTAAGACAATCCAGTGCATATCCTGTCCTAAATAGTTAAATACCTGTTGCGTTGTGCAGACAACATACATTCCCATAGACGTGACATTCATGATTGCTTTCAGCACTGTGATGTGGTCAGAATCAACGATGTTGGGGACCATGATTTAGGATGTGGCTAGCCCTTTAATCGGCAATGCATTACAGGACCTGTTGTAGGTCATGTGGGCTTCCTGATTTATATTGATTTTTACTGTGGTCTATGTTACCAATTAATTTGATATAAGTTATGTGGAGGTGTATTATTGCCAATAGTTGATATTCCAAGATGTATACTGACTCAAACAGATTTCAGCAAAGCTTTTAAAAGCACTTAAGGTCGTATTCAGTATATGTAACTTTTTCTTGAGCTACTGTGAAGTTTTATGTAGCTTCAGTAAGTTGTATGAGCACAGTAAAATGCAACATTGATCATTGAATGGGTAAAAAGTGCAAGACGTGAATAAACGCAAGGGTTAAAATTTACGGAATTTTAGAAAAAATATGTGATGAATCCTGTTCCAAAAACACCCCAGAAAAAGCCATTGCGAGTACCTTGACTGAAGAGGAAACCATACATAGCTGTGCTAATCACCCATCCCTAAAACTTGGCGAGCAAACTGCTACAAGTCATTGCTACCGGTGAACTTTATGACACAGACGAAAAGCAAGGCATAAATCTCTATTGAGTTTTGCACTGAAAATAAATGTGCTAATGCCCTATGCTAATAAGATTTTACAGATCACTTGCAAATCAGGGCAGTGCTGTAATTGAAAAAACAGAACAAAAATGTACGAGTACCAGAGACCACTCACAAATGCTTTGAAAACCTTTGCTGAGTCTCCCCGAAGCATTTAAAGTGACAGTATAGCAAAAAAAAACATGACAAAATTATGATATTTCAACATTATTTGACACTTAACAATTTGATATCAACATATGTGTAAATAAAAAATATGATATGTTGGTATTAAGACTGTTTTGTGATACAAAATACAGGGTAACAAACATCCCAGTACTCAATGGGTTAATAGACATCACAAAACCACGTTGCCTAGGAACAAACACTGTAATGTATTGTCTATGAATATATCATATTTTAACACAAAATAAACATATTTTTATTTATTGAACCTATAAATATAATTGTCACATCTTTTTAAGATCAAAATATTAATAAATAAATAACATGTACTTTATGTATATATTTTTGTTTCCTTGCAGCAGCCTAGTTCAGCCTAGTCACTTCCCCCTCATTATAAGATTTATGACATTCACATTTCCTATTGGCCCCTAGGGCCATCCCATTCATAAAGCTTGGTCTGGCTGCTACTAGCACACTAGTTGTGGCAAAAGAGCAAGATTTATGGATCTGAGCTCAGTGCTATAATCTGGGGAATGAAATATTTACATTAGTATAGAAGTTAGGGAAATAAAAGCTCCCACAGACTTTGACTTTTTACTGCATTCCCCTAACTTAGAGCACTACATGGGGCTCTAATTAAGCTCTCTTGGTTTCCAATATCATCACTATGCTGATGATATCCAAATCTACATATCCTCTTCCAATTTATCTCCCTCCTTACTAACTCATGTCATCACTTGTCTATTGTACTGGATAGCCTTTCACAAGTGAAAGAAATAATATGTGAGCTCTTAGTAATTAGAGCCTCTACCACCTTCCCAGTACCAGTTCCAGTTGATCCTTACAGTTACAATTGCTCCATTATACTTCCACCTCAAGTCTGCTGCCTTGGATCTACTCGGGACTCCACACTCTTTAACAACACTGTACCCTCCTACTTAGTAGATATAATAATTTGGACCCCCAATGCACCTAATATTAACTTTGTTACCATGGGAACCCTCATGATATCTAATATTAACTCCTATACCATTGTATACTATACCATAACCACTGGGGGCCCAATGAATCCCCATGACTCCATAACTTCCACCGTAGGGGTCAATAAAAATCTAACGGAGCTCCTCCTCTGAGCAGCTCCTTCACTGGCTAATGTTTTTTACTGCAACTTAGCCTTATTTCAGATTTTTGAGTATTACGATTGCCTGAAATATGTGCCATCATATTGCAGCCTATCAAAATGTATTCAATCCCATATCTGTTCATAGTGTAACCAATTGAAATGGAGACCCAGAATGTACTTTCAAACAGGCAGATTGATATAGCACAGCACACCTTGGATGCTGTCACTGCATTAGCCACCATTGTGCCCCGAACATCAGAACTGCTTCCTCTACCCTCCTCATCTCTCTATATGCCTCCAAAACCTGCTGCTATAAATCCACTAGCAGATGATATACCACTCCCTCCAAACCCACCTCATTGTGGGAGAGTTAGAAGACGTGGTGGCATGGTAAGAGGTGGAGATAGGAGGCTACATCAACATTTCCTCAAACTTATGAAAAACACTCCACACTGATGCATGCATGAAGTTTCTCTCAACACACACTCAGAACCAGAAATATAACCCTGGTACCATTGCCAAACTACTGGAATATATCCTGACTCACAACTACTTCACCTTCAACAAACATGTTTACCTACAAATAAAGGGAACTGCAATTGGTACCAAAATGGCACCACAATATGCTAATCATTTTATGGCCAACCCGGAGCAGAGATTCCTGTCCACATATGTCCACAAACCTTGATGATCTGTTCATCATATGGACAGAAAGAGAAAAAAAACTCAGAGACTTCCACAATTCTTTCAATACCTTACAGCCATCTATTAAACTTAAAATGGACTACTCTGATGAACAGTTGAACTTTCTGGATGCTGCATTTCCTTCACAAATGGCAAACTCCACTCATCTGTGTATAAGAAACCTAAGACAGGTATAGTTATCTTCACAACTCTATTTTCCATCCCACCCTCACTAAAGAAGCTATTTATAGCCAACCCATAAGATATTACTGCATATATTAAAACACTGAGGACCAGGATAAACACTTAAAAACAATTTTTCAGGCATAAGGGTTATGAACCCTGTGTCATCACACAGAAAGTCATCTCTACCATTAAAACACACTGGGAATACCTGTTGCAATAGAAAACAAAAGAAAGTACTTCACATACTTCTCTGGTAACACACACACCATCCTGCTCTAGAAGGATTACACAAAATAATTAAAGATTTACAGTCACTACTAACAGAGGACACAGAATTAAGAGATAAACATTAGTGATGAGAAGATTGTCCAGTGAACAGAATAACAGAGAAAATTGTACCAAATCTTGCAATAAAATGTGCTGCAAATTATGTCATCACATCTGCAAAGAAGCCACAGATATGAATAACAACAAGCCCTATAACATTAGAGGATCATATTCATACACATCCTCCAATGTGGTTTGCATAATACAATGTACTGTATGTGAAAGGGTCTGTTACATTGGAGAAACCAGTCAAAGATTGCACCTGAAGATGAATCTGCACAGACTTTCCATTAAAAAGCACAATAAATACAGTTACTGTACCCATGTCGGAAACCACTTTTCCCAAAACAATCACTCCATCCAAAACCTGAAAATTAAAATACTCAGAGGACATTTCAGAACCATAACTGAAAGAAAGACATTCGAGATGAAAATTACAGGCATACATTTAGACATGGGATTTATTTCCCACTACCAAAACCCTACCCTACAACATTCCTGCTCATGTTTTTTTTTTCTTTTTTTTCCCCTCTTTGTTTAATAGCTACTTTTCTAATGCTTAAGATGTGTACGGATAATTTTGGCTCCATTTATTACTCTGTTCTTCGCTTATCTGAATCCTGATGCAGACATACTAACTTGACTGCAAATAACATTATTTTCGATGCCTGTCACTTTCAACTTCTTTATCTATCTGCTCAACTAAAAATCAGTACTGCTTTGGACTTTATAAACAGAGGTCGCTCTTGAAAGCTTGTCACTATCATTATGAATGTTTGTCCAATAAAAAGGCATCACTATACACTGCAATACACTGATTTTAAAGCCTATCTATCTATCTATCTATCTATCTATCTATCTATCTATCTATCTATCTATCTATCTATATTGTGTAAAATAACATGACTGTTGTATGTTGTAGGTTCAATTAGTACCAATGCTGAAATTGATGTTGATGTGTATAGTCCTATTAATATATGATAATCAAACCCTGCAGCTGAAAATGCCTTAGTGAAGCATGTCATCCTCTTAACAGATTCATTTGTCTAATTTAATTTACAGACATTGAGCATGATGACCCGTATTTGCCATCAATATTAATTTGTAATTTTTTACACATCATGGTATCATTATATTCAGCTATCACCTGATAACACCTCTATACCTATAAAATGTGATATCACTATAGCTCATCAGTATCTTATGGAGATGGTGATAGTCCAGTTAGTAAACTGAACGTTAGTAAACTGAACGTTTTCATAAGTAGATGTTTTTTGTGAGATCCCACATCATTTATTGTTGTTGTTTAGTCAGTCAGTCATATCTGACTCTCCGTGACCCAATAGACCGCAGCACGCTAGGTATAGCTGTATTAGTAACTGTCTCTCTGAGTTTTTATAATCTCTTCCTTTAACCTCCTCAATAGGTCCTTTAGTTCCTCCTTACTATTAGAGATCAAAGCAGTATCTGAGGTATTGTATATTTTCACCTAATTTATTCAACTTCTACATAAGGCTGGGCTGGATGAATTCAAAGCTGGAATTAATATTGCTGGAAGAAATATCAACCTTGTCGCATGCCATTTCTGATCTTGAACTATTCTGTTGACCCAGGTTCTGTTCTGTTCTGACTGTAGCTTGTTCATCCACATATGGATTCTTCAGGAGGATGAGATGATCTGGCACTCCCATCCCTTTAAAAAATTACAATATTTTGTTGTGATCCACACAGTCCAAGACTTTATAATAGACTATGAAGCACAAGTAAATGTTTTTTTTTAACTATCATGCTTTCTCTATTATTCATTGGACATTTGATCCCTTTTGCTCTTCCTCCAGCTTGCACATCTGGTATTTCCCTGTCCATATATTGTTGGAGTCGAACTTGTAGGATCTTAAGCATTATCTTGCTGGCATGTGAAATTAATGCAATTGATTTTTAATTGGAGCACTCTTTGCTGCTTACTTTTGGGTGATTTGGATGAAGCATTATCTTTTCCAGTCTACTGGCCATTGTTTAGTTTTCCAGTCTATTGGCCATATGTTGGCATAAGTCAAGCAACACTTTCACGGGATCATCTTGCAGAATTTTGAATAGTTCAAATAGGATTCCATAAACTCCTGCAGCCTTGTTATCAATAAGACATCCTGGGTCCCATCTCACTTTGCTCTCCAAGATGTCTGGCTTCAGGTCATTGGGCAAACTATTGAGGTCATCACTGCTGCTTAGATGCTTTCTGTATAGATCTTCAGTGTATTCCTGCCATCTCTACTTTAACTGATCTTCTTCTGTTAAAATGTGTGTCTATTATCACAGCCACGTTGGCATGAAAGGTAACTTTGAGGTCCCCAATTTTCTTGAAAAGATCTCTTGACTTAACCATGCTGTTATCTTCTTCAATCTATTTACATTGCTCATTGTAGAATGTTTCCTGGTATCTTCTTGCTATGCTCTGGGATTTCCAATCTTGACTACATTTCGCTTTCCTTTCAAAGCCTCATCATATAGCCAGTTTGCCTTCACCAGCCCAGCCTTATGCTTGATGTAGAAGTTGAATAAATTAGGTGACCATATACAACCTTGTCGCATGCCATTTCTGATCTTGATGATGGAAATGGCAGCATCCAGAAAGTTTTCTTTCTGTTGGGAATATACTTTGTTGCTGTTTCCTGGATAATTTATAAGTTTTTCAGGAATTCTATCTTCCATGTCTAGCCCATTAAATATTTTCTTTACTTCCACTGCATATTCACAAGGGAAAGTATTTTTTTCTTATCTGCTTGGTCTGATGATTGTTCCTCTTTTCTTTAGTTTAAGAAGCTCATGGTCTCATAATGTCTCGATTGATTTTGATAGTATTTATAACTTCATTCCATGAAGGGATTAGCAATTGTTTCCAGTATTTTATTAAAATAATCAGGAAAATATTAGAGATTAGATATTTTGCTTTAGGAGCGACCTAGTTTAAATCTAAATGTAAAAGGGCTATTTGGGGGGAACCAGTACGTTGTCAATCATCTTTGAGATTTCTGAAAAACATTTTGACCAAAGGGTCTTTATGCTAACACATTCCCACCAGACATGTAATGTCGTCCCTTGAGAGCCACAGCTTTTTCCAACATAATTCATCTGGTTGCAGATTTTATTTCCCCATTGACTGGGGAGGAAAGTATTTATTTATTTTAAACTACAACTCTAAATAAGAGGTGTTTATAGCCGATTTTTTTACCAGGCTAAAGGTGTTTGACCAAGAAGCTGCGTCAAATGTCCAAATCTTCATCCCAGGCTACTATACGTCTAGATTTTATAAAGGCAAAATAATCATTTATCGCCTTAGTACATTTACATATGATTTTAGATCATATCCTACAAAAAAGGATCTACGTATCAATTGGTTGATTTGGTACTAATATTCATTGTCACTTTAGAGTACCTAGTGGCAAATGCACATATATGATACAATTAGCTCTAATGGGGCAAGATATACCTTAATGTCGATGGAATTATGTATGTTCTAGTAGTGTTTGAATGTTTGTATATGTACTATATATATGTTATTTATTTTTATTTGAAACCACAATAAAAACAATAAAAAAGAAAAAAAGAAAGAAGCTTATGGTCTACGCTGCAATCAGCTTCAGGTCTTATTTTTGCTGATTAGATAGAACTCCTCCATTTCTGGCTTCAAAGGATAAGGTCCGTCTGATTTCTATATTGTCCATCTGGTGTCCATTTGTTTTGTTTTTTTTGTTTTTTGAAATGTATTTTTAATTTTGCCGCTGGAACATCCTGTTACTCCCTGTCCACTTCAATCTCCCTCTCACCTGTTTCCTTCCAGGAGTCCTCCACTCTGTTCTCCGACCCCCTCTCCCCATCCTTGTCTTTGTCCACAGTCTTTCATATTTATTGCCACTAATGTCTCACCTTTCTCCCCAATACCCTTCTGTGTCTCCAGTCTCCCCTCTTCCCTGCGCCCCCCATGTTCCCAGTCATCTTTTTTCTTCATTGTCCCCTCTAACATGCCACCCCATGTCACCAGTCTCCTCTGTACCCGAGTGACCCATCTCCCCTTTGTTCCTCTCCCCCCTTCCTTCCCCCATGTGTCCAAAATATCCCCTCTCACCTGTCCTGTTTTCCTGTCCACTGGTTCTGTAATACCCGGACATTCAGTGCAGTGATTCTGTCTCTCACTGTGTGCCTCAGCTAATTTGTGGCTGCAGCCCATGAGAGCTGACCAATAGGAATACAGGATGTTGGGTCTAGTGACCCAGAGTTGCTGTCCACTTCCTTGGTCTTCACTCAGAGGATAATCTATAGAGAGGTGTCCAGGGGTTCCAGGGGCAGTGCAGTGTGTGCCCAGGGGGCACATTAAATATGTATATATAAAAAATGAAATAAAACAAATTGACAGCACTGTGGCGCCCTCAGATCTGGGCTTCGGTGCACTGCACCAGTGGCACTGGCGGTAGCTCTGCCTCTGCTTGGATACAAGAGAGACTTGATGTGCAGGTGTGTAATAAACCTAAAGTTGTAATTAAAATATAACTTACTTGTGGTTGTGCTATAACATAATTACAATTCTACACAATTATGTGCCATTCACTGCAACATAGTGATGCTTATCCCTATCAATATAAATCCTATGCAAGGTTTTCCAGTGTGTTAGTTTTACATCAATATTAAAGAAATTGTAGCATTTCCAGAATCATTAATTACTAATGAATGGAAAGAAAGAAAAGTCCTCATTCAGATCACTGAATGTCAAAGGCTTTAATCTATAAATCCCTCTGCTCTCCTTTTTAGGTAAGCACAAATCAATATCTTTATTCCTTGGTCTTAAAACTATTTTATCAATGGCTGTAAATCTTAAACAGACACTGTTTTCTTTATGATAGAAATTAACTTGTCTTGCTAGTGGAGTTTCAACGTTATTTCTAATGTCTCAATATGTTCCAAATCTCTGGTTTTAAAAAGTCTAGGCGCTTTACCAGCAAATATTTTTTAGAATCTCATGTGACTGCATCAATTACAACCATATAATTGCATAACCATAGAATTACACCTGAGAAAATGTTCAAGTGCACATTGTAATTAGTAGTTGGATAAACATGATTTTGATAAATCGACATGCCTTACCATGGTCTCATCTGTACATCCCATTTGCTTGACCACTTAATCAGGTGTGTATTTAGTTTTTTTGTCACCTTTGACCCATTCAGATTTTGTACACCTCTCACATCCCAGTTACTTCACCTTATTTCCACTTGCCATTTCCCAAATCCTAGCTTTATGTATATTATTATATATACAATGTTTTAGATAGTGTCAAATACTCTTACAGACAAAAATGTCAATGTATAAAGATATTTCTGTGCATATATGTAATATTCCAGCATCTTCAGTCAACCTGCTGCCCCTTGATAATATTCTGCCCTTCTGCTCTGGGCCTTGTGAGCATAGATAGAAACATACAACAGCTTGTAACCAATTTCTGGGAAGACTTTGTATTTGTTGGTAGTGACCATGAGCTTCATTCAAATCAAAGGATGAATCTCGGGATATATAGGCTTTATGTCTGTGGGCCTGCTGCGGGCTTGCAGTCTGCTAAAATTCAGGTGCTATACAATTGAACAAGGTCGCAAGTTACGGGCTGAAAGCTGAAACCATAAACCATGCACTCCTGCTTAGCATTTCAGGACGGGAACATGATCAATTGAGCAAGGCTGTAACTACCCATTTCGAAACAGCCAATAGAAAATGAGACCGTCATCATCATGTCAGTCTAAGATGGAGGTTACATATCAATCAATTAGAGTTTAGAGGTCCAATAGGCGATTATACTTGCAAAACTATTGTGGGGCGAGGATTCGGGAGAATCTCTGAGTGATGAAGTCTGGGAGAAATCCTGGTGAACTCTCACAAAGGGATCCTTGAATTATAGCATTCTTGATACATCAATAAAAGTTCTGCATTGAACGTATCATACTCCTGTTGAGCTTTATAAACGGGGTCTTGTCCAAACCGATAGCTGTTTCAGAGACTGTGGAAATACAGGCTAATTCATACATATCTGGTAGACATGTCCAATGGTTAAAGATCTATGGGAAAAAGTTCTTACATTAGCCTCTATGCGGTTTAACTCCCAAATTGACGCAAATATTGGACTATGCCTTCTGGGTCTCCCAGTCCCCAATTTATCATTCCATCACAACCAACTCTTTACATTTTTAATGTTAGCCACAAAAAGCCATTTTGCTTTACAGTGGAGATCCTCAGCACTTAGCACTTACAGTACCCCCACTGCCAGCCATAACTATTAGTGTGCCGCGGGCCTTTTAAGGATCTAAGGCGGGGAATATAAACATTTTAAATGCATTGGGGGACACAAACGTGACTTCCACTGCAACGGTTAATGTGGGGACATTGCGTGGGTCCCTGACGGGGACCCCCAGCATTGGGGGGGGTAATTTTAGGTGTCGGTGGGGGTACTTACAGTACCCCTGCTCTCGGCCTTAACTATTAGTGTGCCGTGGGCCCTTTAAGGACATGCAGTGAGGAAATTAAACTTTTTAAATGCAGTGGGCAACACAATCATGACCCCCACTGCAAGGGTTAATGCTGGGACCCTCTGGGGGTCTCAATGGGGACCCCTAGCATGGGGTTAATGTGGGCACCAATTGGGACCCCTGCAGCGAGACGTTAATGTGGGGACCCCTGCATCATTGGGGTCTAATGAAGGAGTGTGAGGGGGATAGGGACACTGGGGACATATCGGGGACCACACGTAAAGGCTTCTAAAGCCCTTGCAAGTCCTCATGAGCACAGGCAGGACTTCGTTCTGCATTTGCGCTTTGCAAGCTGGGATACTTTTTCAGAGTGGGAGGGAGCAGGCAATTGAACAGGGATTTGCGTAAATTGACCTGTGAAAGTGAAACATCAAAGGCTTCAGCGTGGTGTAAGCTCTGAGTTGCAGGTCGGCCATTTTCGCAGGGCCATCACTCTGAACTTGATCCGTGGTCGCAAAATGGAGGCAATTGAATAGGGAAGTTGCCTTCTTTTTGCACTTGCAATCTCAGAGCTGAAAAAAGTAGCAATTGAATGAGGCGGACTATGTCTAACTTAGTTATAAGTAGCATGGACTTTACACAATTACAGCAAGAAGCTGAAGCAAGCTTCCAACCAAATATTCAACAAAAACAGATTGAAAATAAAAACACAAACATGGCCTTTGCTGATCTTTTGAAAACTATAAAAAAACAAGTGAGAAGTGTCTGGGAGGTCAGCAGTTTACAAAACTACTTAAAAAATAAAATAATTCCCAGAAGCCTAGGGATCTATACAGTTCCAGCAACAAATCTGAACAATGAGTTTTTTCTAAATAAATTGAAAGACATACTGTCCAAGCGTTCTTGCAAACTAATGTCACTTATTATAGAAACTGAAAAACAAAAATAAATAAAAAAATATTTACTGACAAAGAGAATACTGGAGCAGCATTTGTAATATCCACTAGTATGAGTCATTAGGCTAATAGAGCCCATGGGATGCTGGGTTAATAGAGGTGGCAAATCAGAATATCATAGCATCACAAGAAAGGCCAATAGAGCCAATGTAAATAGAGATGACAAGCCCAAATGCCACAAGGTCACTTATGATTTATATTTAGTCATAGAATCAGCAATAGCTATGATTCCGTTTTTGGCACTAAATCAAATATTGTATAGGAGCACTAACACTTTATATATAGCACTAGGTGAAAACGCAAAATGCTATATGGTCATTTGGGACTGTATACTCAATTATAGAATCAACAATAGGTTTGATTCTTTCTCCAACAATACACTTGAACACCCTATGAACACTGCATCACCTTTATGGGTACCATTCAGAAATTCTGCATGTATGAAATGGCCTCTTAAATCCTGAACAATTAATCTGGTCCCATTACAAAGTCCTTTTTTGGATTCATATTTCTCAGTAACATAAAAATTGTTCCTTTTTTTAGTTGCAAAACATGTGGTGGAATTCCAGAGGGAGTTCATGAATTTATAAATTCTGTGGTAAAATTAGATTCACTCTGTTTGTCATCGGCTAGAACAGAATCTGCACTGTAATCATTTCTTTGTGGGCCATCAATTAATTTCAAGATTTCTCTATTGAGATCCAAAGCATCTTTATTTTTGGATGTTAATATAACTTTCTGTGCAAGGTCAGAATAATGTTCTGTAGTTATTCCATTTGGGAATACAGCTGATATGAGTACATCTTCACAAATCATTTCCGCTAATATTTCAACAGTATCTTCAGGAAAATTAATTATTAAGTTTTTTTTTCCTTCACCAATTTGAATTAGCCAATGATTGAATTCATTTTGGCCTTCAGATCTCATATTTTTTTCTAATCAAAGGTGTTTAAATTCTTTCCATAGCGGACTTGACTTTATAAATGTTTCCACAATGTCTCTTCGATTTCCATGTACAACCACAGGTAATGTTTGTCTGAAATATCCACCTAATAACATGACTTTGCCACCAAAAGGCAAATCATTACATATGACTTCACGCAATAAACGATCAGTACATTGCAGAACATGGCACAACATAATAGTGGCCTCATCTATGATAATCAATTTTGCTTTTTTTAAATGTAGTCGCTTGAGGTGATTTAATTCTAATATCCGACACTGATGTTTCTAAAATTGGAACTGGAAGCTTAAATCCACTATGTACTGTTCTGCCACCTTCTAATAATAGTGCAGAAATTCCAGTTGTTTCAAAGGGAAGTTCAATTTCACCTTTACCTCTAACTGAACTCATCAACAAAGTATATAGATAAGTTTTTCCAGATCCACTGGGTCCATCTAGATAAAAATGACGTTCTTTGAGCATGTCATCCTCTACTGCTTCTTGTATTGCATTGAAAGTGTGCAATTGCAAATTATTTAAAGTGGCAATGTTTTCTTCGTTATTTTGTTTTTCAACATCAGCGCCATATTCCTCAAAGCTTATATCATCCATAATTCCGAGATCCGTCAGATTAAAAGTTGCACAACTTAATCCATGACATAAAAGCATTAATGGAAATTCAACAATCTTTCTAATTCTGCTATGGACTCTTTATCACGTTTCAAAATGTCTTCATACATATTAATTTTAAATGTTTGCCAACAAAGCTAATGCATTAGGAACATGGCAAAATGTGCAAATGAATGCAAACTTATCCATCATCTGCCGTGGCATTTTACATAATGCTGCTTCTTCTAGACATCTCTCCCATTCTGTCTCATCAGCCAGGAAGTTTCTATGTCTGGCAGCTAATTGAAATGTGTCATAAAGTCTGTCGTTGACAGTTCTCAAGTCTTCAAAACTTTGTGCACCAGGAACATTTAAAAGCAGTAAACGTAAGCAGAAACGTTCAATGTCTCTTGGACTTACTGTATACATTACATTTTATTACCACCCTGTTTTCTGGGTTTCCATAATCTCATTGTATAAGTATTCCCTTGCCGCAATGTACATACAGCACCTTAGATTGTAAGTCTGCGAGTTTCTATCCAAAGTACTTAGGGAATTCACCATGGACATTGGATTCCTAGCTCAAAGACAGGGCCGTCCTTCCTTTGCTAATTGTTAATCTGTATTTATCTTTGTCTGAACCTAATTTATGTACAGCGCTACGGAATATGTTGGCTCTTTATAAATAAACTATAATAATAATAATAATACAGTTTAAGGCAAACCAAGCAGTAAGTGTGGTTCGTTGATTGTTCATTTTGCGTCAGAGCATTTTCTACAGTTAATCGATATACAGCATGCGAGCGATCATGCATTTCAAATTTCAGAAGTCGCCACATTGCTTCGGGCGCACTGACATAGTGGACATCTACAAAAAAGTTCATCATGCACTAACTCATTTCTTGTTCATTTGGGCCATTTTTGACAACGACATCATATCCTTTATAAATATATTTGTAGACATATTTAATTGATTTATAGAAGTGCAAGCTTCCACATTTACTTGTGCATTGGAAATATTTAGTGCATTTTTTATTTTCCATATATGGTGATTTTGGGTATAGTTCTCCACATGGTCCATAAATCATGCAATGTGTTACAATTTGTCTCATGTTTTTGTGAATGTGGTATTTCAGTAGTAATTACTGAATCCACCTTCTCTGTAGTATTCAATTTATCATTTTCTTTAAGTATGATAAGAATATGTACATGTGGCAGGCCTCTTTTTTGGAATTTGTTGGTATAAATATAAGCCACACACTTTCCAAATAAATTATTGTTGGTGATGTTATGTATTAAGGGTGTTAATTTAATTTTGAAGGCTCTAGCCACTAAGTCTGCTCTATTTTGTTCCTCGTTCAACTGATCAACAATTTCTGGCCATTGAGGATTACATGTAAATGTAATAAATAAATCAGGTTTCCCAAATTTAGTTACAATAGCCATAGAATCATTGTATCTTTCTCACATATTGCAAGGAGATCCTTGGAAGGAAGATGGTAAAATGATGGCTCAGCCAGCTGCAAGCTTTTGGTTATTTGATCCATGTGTCAGTTTTCCAGCACTTAAGATAGGATTAAATTCATCCCTAATTGCAGTTTGAGCCACTTTAAATTCAAGCATGTAAATATTATTTCTGACAACGTTATTTAGTGTTTGGATAACTGGGAAGTATTAATTTTGGTTGCCAACCTACCTTCCCATTGGGATACAAAATTGGATAAGTAATTGGATCCAAATTGGTATTTAATATACTAATGTTAATGAATGGTTGCTCTTCATTTCTGGGATATATTCTAATATCCCTCTAAAAAGGTGGTTTCCCCTCATCATTAAAAAAAAAACATTGCAACCTCATTAGCTGTGGGTTAGTTGTAATGTTGTTTATCAGTATGTCGGTCTCTTCTAAGAACCATATTAACTTTTGGCATGGCCAATTGATTTTGTTCTGCATGAATGCATTGTTGTTATTCCACTTCTGAGAGTTGTTTATAAGCTTGAGTGTATTGATTAGTTTCCATGATCTTATCAAGCTCATGAAAAACAGTGGGTAAGCATTTAGTATTTTCAGGAGGCTGCATACGTTCTTCCACAGCTTTGTTTGTATCTAGTACATACAGTTGAGCAAATGTTCTTTGCTCTCCTTCCTCAGGGTGTTAATGTGAAGTACGGTGGTAAATTTGCCCTTGTACTTTAAAGCACTAAGCGCCATGTCCTTCAACATTACCAGCTAATTTTGCACACATAGATGCAAAAGAACTGGCACTATTATAAGATTGCATATTTTGTTTTACATTTTTGTAATTTGGGAATGATGTGTCAGTCATTATACTTTGTAAATATGTAGGAAAATTATTTTTTTCTGGAAGTTTGACTTTACCCTTTTGACAGCAACTAATAAACTTGCCATCTTTTGGTTTTTCATTTAGAAAATGATAAGCCCCACAAAATTGACGAAGCACATTCAACATACCACAATTGTGTGTCTCTACATTTATCTCTGTAAATAATGGACTTTCCTGAGAAGCAAGGTCAACAGTAGATTCTATATCTACATTATTATCATCATTACCATATTCTTGACATATTTCTTGCTCAATATTTTTTGGTTTTCTAGCTCTCTTACACTGAATTTTTGGATCAACCATGTGTCATTTGTTGGCCTGATGCTCACGGTCTTGTTCTCTGATTTTTTTAATTTTTTTGGTCCACCTTTAAAGGGCTGATTAGCACCCAGCTGAGGGAGGGAGTTCAGTCTGAGCTGGACAGAGGACGCCAGAGCCTGCTGTGGAAATCCCCTGCTACAAGGGAGACTTGATATCCAGCAAGCTTTTGTTTGGACTTTTGTTTTTTTAGACTTCATCTTGGACAGTGAGGGAACTGCAGCCAAGAGTTAGTCAGTGCTTCTATTTGAAGCTATGATTTTGTTTTGCACCATTTATGTTATTTTGCTGTACTGAAATAAATACTACTGCTGATATTTTAAAATCTCTTGCACTGCAAGTTTTGCTGCTCTGCCATGTTGACGCTGTTCACTCAGTATCCATATGAATATGAAACAACAAAAAAGGGGACGAGTTGGAAAAAGCGAAACACTATATAGTGCAGATTATTCACTGGATCAACTTCAATAATCAAGTATAAAACATATACTGCAATGGACTCTCACCTGAAATAACCTCAATCAATATAAGTTATTTTTTGCACTGGCACAATCCCAGGTACAGTCACACACTTTGTAATCACATTCCTTGGTTTATATCTGCCTGAATGATTCTTGGGTATGGAAGGTGTGTGTAAATGGAATCTCTTAATGAGCCTGGTATGCATAATTAACCATAGAACTCAGAGTGTCCAGAATATACTTTTAGTATGTATTTTGTATAGTCATGGATAAGAATAAAAATAGTCCTTTATTATCTATACATAAAAGTACATGTTTTGGGTCAGATAAAAGATCATATCTACATTTACAAATATAGAGTATAGACTCAACTAAAACAATGTGTGACCGATAGACACGTTTCTGCCCCTTTTGCAGCTTCTTCAGTACCTATTCCCCTAGAAGAGAGCATTTAAATAAATACACAAGTGCTGATAAAGAACTTCTATATGTCAGTGGGGGTTTTAGTCACACTAAATAAACACACCATATACATCCATTATACATTACTATATTATTGAAATTCACCTAGATTAAAAATGATATTAATATATAAGCACAGACCCTAATGGACAGGACCAAATTTGATCACGGATATATGTATTTAATGTATATAATGTATTCCAGTGGGTCCAATAAATGGAAAATTATGGACTTAATATGGATTATAAATAATATAATCTGTGTAATGACAGAAAGAGGCTCTGCAGCAAACTACATCTATTTTATACGAAGAATATTAAAGTTTATTTTGAATCTTGTTAAAATAACATGTGTGTTAAAAAACAAAAAAAATAAAAAATACATCTAAAACATACTAATCCTGCAGTTTCCTCAGTTAGAACAAAAACCTATTATAAACATATATATGTACTCTCAAAAGAGACTAGTAACACTTTTCTAAATATAAAAATATGCCATTATATATATATATAAAAAAAAACATTTAAAAGGAAGTGCAAGTTGCAGCATGTATTTATTTGACTTGAATTCCTCACACATTTGTCAGTAAGAATATTAGTAGGGGATCTAATTAAGTATAGCAACATTAAAAAATTACTCCATAAAACATACATTAACATTTGAAAATGTGTAAGAGAAGGATACTTCTCTCAGCATAATTAATATGGAATAATGGACATACGGATACAGAATTATAAAAATGCATGATTCACTGTAATCTACTATCTAACATCTACAATTTATTATGAATATAAATTTCTATCAGATGTCATACCCTCTATTTATGCTAATATGCATGAATACCCGTGCAAATACTATGTACGCAATTCCAGTTTATAGGCTTAAGTATCGTAATATACTAGTTGAGGCAAAGTGCTTACCTTATATTTCTTGAGTATAATGTGATGAGGGCATATGCATATTTCCCTTTGCTATATAAGCTGCATGTATGTGGAACTTGGTATGAAAATGGCAGTAGCTCATTGATTATGCGTCTCATATCACCGTTGCCATGGTGACATGGCGCATGCAAATTTTTGGCACCATCAATAAATACAAATTATAAACTGATATTCATCTATGACATAGGTAAATTCCTTAGACAATTGTTTACTGTATATTTTGGGAGACATGAGATCTATGTTATGCCATGTGTCGGACAGTATCACATATATAGTTGTTGTACTTACGAATGTTGGTCACACAGTATTAATTGTTATGGTATTGCGCATGCTCAGTGAGCACCATTACTTGCCTGAAGGGCCTGCAATGAGCACCGAAGGCGCTCACTGCCAGGCATGTACGCGACTGCCTTGAGAGGGGAAGAGGCTCAAAACGGCTGATGAGTTAAAGGCTTCAAAAAAACTATGGATTTAACGGCCGCCGTATTTTTCAAGCCTGTAACTCGGACGCCATCCGAAGACTCACAAAAAACTCCACTTTATTAAAAAAATTACTTACAACCTCACAGACAGTACAGGGGGAGGCAGGGAGCCTGTAAGTGTGGTTGTAGGCTAATTTGATATTTAATTGGTGTTTTTGGGAGGTCTGAAAACAGCTAAGCAAGGAAAATTGGAGTCCGTAAAGCTGTAAAAAATTTTCAAGCCTGGAAACTGAAACACCTTTTGGGCTTGGGGAAAATGAACAATTTCCTAAGCCCAAAAATGGTTTCACACCTGTACATGCAAACAGGAGCACAGAGGAGCAAGAGGGTGGAAAGGGATACAGGGGAGGGAGTGGGGGAGAGGGTGCAATGAGACACAGGAGAGGGAGTGGAGTGGAAATAGACATGGAGAGGGAGTGGCGTTCATTGCAAGGCACGTAAAGTAGAGGAAGGAGAACCTTGCATTGTGTGTCAAAGAGCATTGCCAGGCGTCAAGTTTTATTGCCGTCATTTTTGACGGGCAAGTCGCTAGTCCTGTTATATTGGTCCATTAAGGTAGTTACAATTAACTCACTGATACAGTGTGAGCCCTGTGATTTGAGTAGTAGTATGGTGTTTATATTAGAACATTGTCAGAAATCTGAGTTTTCAATGACTGTTCGCTGAGTTGGGTCTCAAAGTGACAAGTGTTTTACATTGTTGCAAAGCTCCCAGCTTGGAGATCTCTTTACAAATTACTATGACTTGTGATTTGTGACCAGTTACAATGTTACAACTGGTAACTCCATGATGCGAATGACTTCCAAAACCTGTACCAATGTTGCAATGCTTTCAGAATCGGAAACCCTCTTCTGTCCAGTATAAAGTTGTTTTCTGAATATCTGATTAGAACTAAATTGTTTGCACTCTTTTCTCTCTTTCTCTTTTGATTTCTCACTCTTTTATTTTCTCTCACTCATTATATACATTACATACATTTGTTTGCACATTTGGATATCTAAATATAAGTAATAAATGTATTTCCTGCTTAGAATGTTCAAGAAATACAGTTTTGGAGACATGCAAATGAGTCCACAATGAACTTTCACTCTTTAATACAATATCACTTTATACATGGCTCCTTTTAGAATCATTATAACACACACATATATGTATTGCTATTTCTGTTTCTTTCTACAAATGAAAGTGTATTGCAGAAGACACAGTGTAATGGTTGCTGTAAATAAACCTCTAGCTTATAACAAGTCTGGGTTGAAATCCCAAGATCAAAAAGATAAGAAGAAGAAAAAAAGAAAAAATAGATACTATGAATGTATACCTAACGTTAATATAGCCATGAACAAACCCATAACTACCGAATTGGATTAATTAAACAAGATAATTTGAAACATGTAAATGTTTATTTTTTTTCCTGGGTATTTTTGAAGTTTCCTCTGAGTATCTTGATTTCTGATTTTAGATAGAGTTATCTTAATTTGGGGAAAAATGCTATCCAACAGGGGAACATTGATTGCTTTTAATTTAGCAGTTCATATAATATCTGTTCACATCCCTGCACATAACTGCCCAGTCTATTTAAAAGAAGGAAGACAGAACTGTAAATCTGGATAGGAATCCATCTATCAAATACAAATCTGTAGAGACCATACTGCAGACTCATGCTGGGCAAGCTGAGCTGCTTCAAGTTAGGCCTAGAATGAGAATCATGACTAAGGCACTGCGGATCCAGAGAAGAAGAGGCATCTTCCCTGTAAGGTGGCACAGGGTAATCAAAGAAAAAGAAAGAAAAGAACTGGCTTAATGGTACACTCCTTGGTTTTAATTTGTAATTAATAATCATTAGAATATAACTTTATTCAATATATTAAAAATATTGCAGAACAAAAAAGGGAGACAATCTCCCAAAGCACTGCATCAAAAATAAATAGTTAAAAGTTCAGGATATGGTGATTAATGTTATCAGAACCACCCACTTGAAAGATATTTCTAAGGGGTTGAACTGCCATTCTGTTTTATAACTAACATCACTGAGTCTTAGATAAAAATAAAATAAACAAAATAATACAACTAAATAAAATCTTTCCACATTTAAAATGTAACACAATATAAAGGTGGAATACCTTTAAGCAATTAGAAGTGTAATACATTTCCCACAAGGCAAGTATACAGTTGTGCTGCAATGATAGTATTGGTCCAAGAAAAAGGTATCTACTAGTATCTGTTACTATGACATAGTTCAACTCTGACAATGCCAACTGATGGCAGGTTAAGTCAAAGTTGGCATGAGTGATTGGTTAGTAAATACAAAAGGTAAAGACAGGTGTTCCCCATATATTGAAAGTAATTCAATCTGTCCTTCAATGTATTTTGTTATAAACAACTTTGTCAAAGAGAAAACATGGCACTTAATGGAAGAGTTAATATTTAAGTGCATACACTCCAATCAAAATATGACACGTCAAAAGGACAAATCAACCAGTTATCATTATGGATGTTTATATTAATTATTATTAAAATGACTGCATTAAACATATACATTATGTTTTTATATCATATGCATCACTAACCATTTCTCACATATAAGTTATTTTTCAAATCAATCTCATGTGTCCAAATGACATTCATGTATGAATCAATAAGTTTTACCTCGAATATAAATTATATACTTTAGATTTAATAATACTTACATAATAGGATATCCAAACTAACAAAATATCTCATATTAGTCTCACTGCACAGATTGCAGGAAAAAGTCCACTAGTAGTGGATTGAACAAGCTTGTATGTGCAGTCGTGAACATGATCAATTAGTCCAACCCGTAGTTACAGGATTAGATGGAGCCAATGGCAACAGAGGTCGGTTGTGGATGAGGAGGGTGGTTGAGGATGAGGAGGGGTGTTGAGGAGGGAGGATGAGGAGAGAGGTTGAGGAAGGGGGATTGAGGATGAGGAGGGGGGTTGAGGAGAGAGGTTGAGGAGGGGGGTTGAGGTTGATGGGGGTAGTTGAGTAGAGAGGTTGAGGAGAGAGGTTGAGGAGGGGGGTTGAGGAGGGGGATTGAGGATGAGGAAGGGGGTTGAGGATGAGAAGGGGGGTTAAGGAGGGAGGATAAAGAGGGGGGTTGAGGAGGGAGGATGAAGAGGGGGGTTGAGGAGGGAGGATAAAGAGGGGGTTGAGGAGAGGGGTTGAGGATGAGGAGAGGGGTTGAGAATGAGGAGGGTAGTTGAGGAGGAGGGAGGATGAGGAGGGTGGTTGAGGAGGGAGGATGAGTAGGGGGGTTGAGGAGAAACATCGAGGAGGGGGGTTGAGGATGAGGAGGGGGGTATATACGGTACCTTAATTTTATGCAAGACACAGTGATGTTAGTTATTAAATATAATGTCAATTCAACACCTTTGAAATACTTTTCATGTGGATGGTTCTGATAGTTTTAAACACCATACCCTTAACTTACGTTTTTTATGCATAAACACTGTTTCCAACAGTGTGAAACTATTACTTTTTAACAATTTTTTTAAGGCACAGTGCAAAAAAAGGTTCTTGCTTCTTTTCATTCTGTAAAATTTTTAGTTTTTAAAATAAATGTTATATTTTAATGATTATTGGTAACAGATAAAAAAACAGGGAATAAACCAGTAACCCACACTGTTCTTTCCTTTTATTTTTTCTTTGAATATTATTTATAAATGAGGTGGCGGTAGCACCAGTACATACCAGTTGCTACAGTACCTCTGGGTAATTAATTAAAGCAGGTACTATTGTTTTGGCAACCAATTAATTACTCAATACTGAGTCAGTTTAGTGGCAATGCACAATGCAATACCAGTTTATGATGTGGATCACATTAGATGCCCCATTCACCCAATGGGAAATCTCATGTTGTTTTCTTGGAGCTCATTTGATGCTGTACAATTCTTATTTCACAGTTAAACATGAAATATGTATGAGACAGAGAGAGAGAGAGAGAGAGAGAGGGAGAGAGAAAGAGAGGTATATATATATATATATATATATATATATAGAGAGAGAGAGAGAGAGAGAGATTGGATTTTTTCTGAGCTTTTATATATATTTATATATTAATTAGATACTATTGATAATATTTTATAGATTTCATTGTTTTAACATCACATACAGTATATCACAGTTTGGAATATTTAAGGATATTCATGTATAAGATCTACTTTGTTATTGATGACCTGTCGTGTGTATAATATCTTGTCAACCAAGGTGTTAAATCAAATATACTTACAATTGTTTTTATGAACTGATACAGTCAGCTCACAAAGAGACAAAAAATAAACACCTTTTTGTGGTTGTTTTATGTATACACCACAAACTTAAATGTTTTAAAACAAATGTTTTCTTTTTGTATATTCTTAAAATGTTATACTGATTAAAATATGAACGGTTAAAAATACTGACTGCTTCCAGCCCAGTAAATACATCACTTTTAGGTATATATATATATATATATATATATATATATATATATATATATATATATCTTGTACCAGAGTCAAGCAAGGAGTGTATATAAACCTGAGATTGAGCAGCGCTATATATCCAGGAGTGATAAGCAAGAGTTAATTTGAACTGCAGCTCAATCAAGCCAGTGCAACTGAGGCTCCACATTGCGCAAGTGGGATGCGCATGTGCAATGCACGGATTATTCCAGAAAGTAGATCTGGCCGAAGGACGGGACCTGCAGTGGAGGAGAAGACAGTGAGTGCGGCACTGCTGGCAGGGTTGCATCCAGGTATGAGACACAGGGGAGAGAAAGGAGACACAAGCAGGAGAGGAGTGCCAAAGAAGACACAAGGGATGGAGAGGAGGGGGAATGGAGACAAGGGAGAGGAGGGGGAACGGAGACACAAGGGAGGCGGAGGAGGGGGAATGGAGACACAAGAGGGAGAGGAGGAGTAAAAGGAGACACAAGGAGGGAGAGGAGGGGAAAAAGGAGACACAAAGAGGGAGAAGGAGGGGAAAAGGGAGACACAAGGGAGGGAGAGGAGGGGGGAAAGGAACAGGTACACAAGGGAGGGAGGGGAGGGGGGAAATGAGACCCAAGGCAGAGAGAGGAGGGGGGAAATGAGACACAAGGGAGGGAGAGGAGGGGGAATTGAGACACAAAAGAGGAAACACACAGGGGGAGAGACTCTCAATGAGCGCTGAAGACGCTCAGTGCGGGGCTTGCAATGAGCGCCAAAAGTGCTCACATTGGGTGGTAAACGCATTGCCAGGCTTAAAATTCTATTCCGTTCATTTTTGATGGGCAATTTCCTAGTTATCTAGAACAACAGTGTTCTCATTCCCATGAGATATAGCCCCCCCCGCCTCCACCAAAAAAACATGCGGTTGTGACTGTAAATGTTGTTAGGCCACTCTTTAAATAAATTTAAGTTTCTTTTATATTAAGAAAGTAGAAAAGAGAGAAAAAAGATCCTTTTATAGTGCGCACCTGGTTTTATCAAATCTCAAAAAGAGAATAAACGATTAATAAAACTTAGCTTTTATTAACCATAAAAATCCATGTTAAAAATAATGTGAACACAGGATCCAAGGAGTGGGAGTTGTTGTACAGATAATATGACTCTTCTTAAGTATAAACCAAATAGTGGTACCTCACTTCTGGAGCAATTAGAATAAAGTGACAGTGATAATATATGCAAAGAAGTGCAAAGAAGTGCAAAGGACAAAATTCATAAAGTGCTGATATCAAATTGTTCAAAAAAAGTGACTAGTGCTATATGGCAGTGTAGGATAATGTAGGAACAATCCTTTCAGATTTAAAAAAAAAGAAAATATTGTAATGATGGTATGAGTGGTCTGAGTGGTAATTGCCACAGAGGTCTGCACCTACCATAAAGTCAAATTATATAGTACATCTATTAGTAAACATTATATGCAGAGTCTCTATAATGTCCTCTAAATTAAAGGACAATTAATCCTGTACATTTGCCAGGTCTATACAGAGTGTACAGGTACTCCTTGTAAGTCCCCTCCATGGTATTGTGGAGAATAGAAGAGGAAAGAAGGGATGGGGGTTGGAAGAAATAAAATGAGGGACTTGGAGGGATAAAAGGGGAAGGATACAAGATGGGCAAAGTAAAGAGAGTGAGGAAAAAGATAGATCGGCATGGAGAAGAGAGGTGGAGGGTAAAAATAGTTAGGAGGAAAAGATACAACAATGGGGAAGTGGGGAGGAAAAAAGATAAAGTGTCAGGGAAAAAGAGACCATGAAATAGAAAAATTAGAGAGAAGGGAAAAGAGAATGGGAAGTGAGAAGAAATACAGTAAGGGGAGTGAGAGAACATTATGAGGAGGGAGAAGATGTAGACAGTGAGGAACAGGAGAATAGAGGGAGAACATGGGGAATTTCTTTCATATATACGTAATGAAACAATGTAATAAAATTAACTAAATTAACTAAGACTACATTAACAGTTATGAGGGATGGGAACAGTGCATTCCGTTGTGCAAGGCACAGAAAACCTAAATACTCTATTGGTTATTATTATTATTATTATTATTATTATTATTATTATTATTATTATTGTAGTAGTAGTAGTAGTAGTATTGGCATTGGTATTATTATTATTATCTCTCACTGATATAGCTTCAGCACATTCTGTAGCTCTTGTTAAGATCATTGTCACTTTATATTTCTTATAGTGGTGTTATTATAATATACAATATATAACTTTGTAATACAGCTGTTCCCAGGTATAATCTGAAAAAATCACACACTGCAGGACATTGAAATGCAACTGATTTATCTTGGATCTTCAATGATGCAACTTTGGCCTTACTAAGCTGATAACATAATTGGTAAAAAAAAGAAAAAAGTTTATTATATGGACCCATTCAAAGAAACACTTTATCTCGGCCACAATGATGAATATTTCACTATCATTAAAAGAAATTAAACTGTATCCAAGTAAACCACCAGTATGGTATTGTTATGTGTATTTACAAAAAAAAGTATTCTTCATACCCAATTAAACATATACAGTACAATACATATCCATGCATCTATCTCTTCCTGACAAACTAGTCTCCTGGAATGATATGGCAGGAAAATATATTTATCTCTTGTGAAGTAAATGAGACCATTTGATCAGTATTCTCCTGCATGCCCAATGAAGTCTATGTACATTTTCAGTCAGTATTAGATATTTTACTCTTAAACCAGTGGTTGTGCATTTGAAATGTGATATTTATATTATAAATGCTTGTAAAATGTATATATTTGCTTTTTGCTTATATGGAGAAACATTAAAATATGCAGCTTAAATTGCTGCCATTTGAAATATATATATATATATACTGTTTATATTGATAACATCAAACCTTTGACTGCTAGCTAAAGGTTTACATTATTTTCTTATTACATTTATTTGTTTTAAATTAATTCAAATTACAAAAACAAGTACAAATCCATGCAATTTTGGGCAGTGAGTACATATCTTCTGTGATCTATTATTGAATTGTGGTTTACACCTTATAACAGTTGCAAAATCTCATAGTATTCATATGGTTTAGCATTCTTTTAGTATAATATACTTATACCGTATGACATTTACATATTACTAAATCATGATGGCAAAGCCCAAAGGTAGCTATATAGCTAAACAGCAACTTATACAAATAAAACATTTACAAATTGCGACATATACAAAATGAAACATGGAGCGAGGTGCAGTAGGCAGAAATTATCCATATAGGGCCCAAGATGACAGAACCAAAAGAGAAAGCGAGTTATTTGTTATTTAATGTTTTCATATTTTTACCACAAATCCCACCTATCCAAACTACCTTGTCTAATTCATATTTCAAGGAAATCTTTCTCCAAAGGGAAATTTCTATTCATGACCAGAACAATGTTATTCCACATAGGGCATGTGGGCTGCTTCCATTTACATGTCAATAGCCATTTAACTATAGTAACCACCTGGAGAATCAATGCCTTCACTTTCCATTCAAAGGACTTTAAGAGGATATGGAGGAGGGCTATCTCTGAACATGCATTGATCTTTGATTTAGTTATAACAGAAATTTCCCTAAAAGACAAATCCCAAAATTATTGGACAATGTTACACTGCCACCAAATATGTAAAAAAGGCCCTTCCCTGCCACACCCTCTCCAGCAATTTCCATCACTGGGGGTGTGTGAGAATTTGACTATTCTACTTGGGGTTAATTACCACCTATTCATATCCTTAAATTAAACTTCTCTCAAAGGTATATATTTTACAGTTGTATCTGTACATTCCAGAGACTTAAATCAAGTTTCTTTTGGCCAAATTTGTCCCATGTCTTTTTCCCAACTTATCATTTTGGAAGATTTTCCTGTGTCCATAATAACTTTGAGAATATTAAAACATTTAGATACTAGATGTTGTTTACTTTGTGCAACATAAAGTTGTTCAGAATTATTCTGATGGTGTGTCACCAGAGGGCAGTAGAGAGCCCTTCAACACTTCTCCCCAGGAGTGAGATGGTTAAGAAGATCCTTAAAAAGCTTGGCTGCAATCAAGACCGCCCGATGTCTCCAGGTGGAGAGCTGTTTGACAGAGCTGGAGTGTTGTGCAAGTGTGCAGGGCCGCTGTCAGAGGCCACACTGAAAACTAATGGACCAAAGCCAGAAGCTTTGAAGAGCGAGCATACAGATAAGAGGAACAGAAAGTCCCTGAAGGTGATGACTTATGGAGGGATCTGCTTTGGAAAGAGAGGCCGGAGATACAGAACCTAAGAGAGAGGTGAAAGGGAAAGACACCTCTGCTACCTATGTTTGGACTGTATGTTTGCACTTCTATTTAAGACAGTAAGGGAACTACAGTTTAGTTATGCAGGGCTTCAAGGAGAAGCTAGGATTTATTTTCTGTTTGGTTTATTTTCTGTTGTATGCTGACAAATAAACAGCACAAATCTGCTAAGCATTTAAAGGGCTCATGCTTTCTCCATTTTGGTGCTGGATATTAGGGCATGGATCCTGAGAGTGGCAGTGAATCTGTCACATTAGTGAGAGGTCTGTTTCGTATAAGGTTATATTTGGAAACCGAAAGTCCAGTTCTCATTCTGTTGTACTCTAGCCAACTAGCAGCTGGTAATCCAAATGTATTTTTCAATTCTTCAGAAGTAACAAGTTCATTGTTCTTATATAAATTCCCTAGGAAGGTAATTCACCTTTTTTTTTTTGTTTTAATTCATTGGCCAAAAGTTATAATGGGATAGCTGGGATCGGAAAAGGGGCTAAAGTCCACTTATTAAGTTTTGACCAAAAATTCCAGCATCTTTTAACTGTTAATGCACCTTCTTTGACCAAATTTTTTGGGAGATATTCATACCATAATAAATTGTTAAGATTTATCAAATTATAGCTTTCTATTTGGGGCCATCCTTGCAGTTTTAAGTCAAATTTATAACATATTGTAACATTATGGCATAGTGGTAAGTCTTCAAATTGGGATGGGCTATTCCTCCCCTATTAAATCTTCTAGTGGTGATAGAGGACTTAATTCTTATTTGTTGGTTCTTATAAATACATTTGTCAACTATATAGTTAAATTTAGGCAGGGTAGGCAATTTTACCCAGCCAGGATAAATAAATTTTCCTGCAGTAAAATAATAGATCTTTTATTTTAACATACAATTTCTTTAAATTGTCCGGAATATTGTGTTCCAGATTTTTACTAAAAGTAATACCTAAGTGGGTAATAGTATTATTCTGACAGTTATAATTATATATCAAATATTCAAGTGTTGTTGTGGGCGGTTATTACCATAAATCCTTTTTAGTGAGACTTAATTTGTAATATGAAACAAATCTATAATTTCCTATTATTTGATGCAAACTTTTAATTTAGGAAATCGGATTGGTTAGGGTGAGAGTCTGCAAAAAGTAATATTTTATATTTTTTTTCTTCCAATCTCAATACCCTTTATTACACTTGAAGCTCTTATAGAAATTGCCAAGGCTTCTATTAGTAGGGCAAAAATCAAAAGGGATAAGGGACAACCTTGTCTGGTTCCATTTTTTTTTAATCTAAAACATGGAAGATTTAAAGTTGATGCACAGAGGCAGGTGTGTTCACATGGACGAAATCCTCCAAGCCAAATTTTAACAGTGTTTCCTCTAGAAAGTCCCTTCCAACTCTGTTGAATGTCTTTTTAGCATCCAAACGGAGAGATATAAGGAATGTATTTAGTGTTAGCAAAGTCAATTACATTTATCTGTATTCTAGAGTTATTCCTCCTTTGTCTTCCAGGGATAAAACCTTATTGGTCTATTTCAGTTAGATCATCTATGATCACATTTAACCATGTGGCCAAAATTTTGGTGTACATTTTTGTATCTGAATTCAACACAGAAATGGGCTGAAATGTTTTACAATTTGATAAATCTTTGTTTTGTTTAGGAATTGTTTCTATTGTTGCCTCCAGCATTTCTCTAGGAGCTTAACATCCCTCATGATTTCATTAAATGCATATGGCATCTGTTTTACAAACACTGGGTTAAAGGTCTTGAAATATTTATTCACAAAACCATCAGGCCCCTCAGCTTTACACTGTTTTAATTTTTTTTATTGCGTCTATGATTTATTTTTCAGAAATATCTTTAGTTAATGAGTCCAAATCTTCTGAAGCTAACTTTGGTAATTTGATTTGGTTTAAGAAATTCTCAATATCTCGAATAGAATGTTTCCTAAACTGTTCACTTTGTTCTAAATTATATAGATTTTTCTAATATCTAAAAACACTTCACCTATCACCTCAGGAGGACCTTTTTCCCTTGTTTGTCAACTAGCTATTCTATCCTTTTCATAGGTGAATTCTTGTTTATTTTATTTGCCAATAGTCTTCCTGGTTTATTACCCTGATGATATAATTTTTGTTGAAAAGCCCATACTGACCTATCTGCCATATCCTTTATTATTCTTATGATTTTAGTTTGAACAATTTTAAGTTGTTTTATAACTTCAGAATTTGGACTATATTTTTTGCATCTCTCTAATGTATATGCTTGAATACATAATTCTCTCAGTGAGCTCCCCCGTTCTCTCATCCTACAAACCTGGAGTTTTATAAGAATCCCTCTTATGAAAGCTTTATGGGCGTTTCAAATAACTATGTTTGATCTTACTGAATTATCATTAATCATAAAGAACTGCGATAGTTCTTCTTTAATTAAATTCTTGTCTATAGTGTCAGTAAATAAAGAGGAATTCATTTTCCACAAATTTCTCTTACGTTTAAAATTGTTTGTTTTGAAGATTAATTTCACCATTGCATGGTCTGCCCAAATTGTTGGACCTATCTCTACCTTGGTAATTTTATCCAAAGCTTGCAAATTTACTAAAAAATAATACAGCCTTAAATATGACTGAAATCTATTACAATAGAAAGTAAAATCTTTCACCTGGATGAAAAATCCACCATGCTTCAGAGATATTAAAGTTCAGCAAACTTTGTTTGAAATCACCACAAACAATTAACTATCCTTGGGTGTATTTGGCAGTTTGCTTTAATACCGATTTATAAATTTGTTTTGACCTTGATTAGGGGCGTAAATATTTACAATAGTGTAGTCAAGGTTATTCAGTTTACCGGACCATATTATGAATCTTCCGTCCTGGTCTATTTGGACAAATTCTTCTATCAAAAACTTTTTTATTGAAGGAAATTGAAACACCTCTAGACTTCTTATGAAACATAGTGTTGTGGTGTGTAATAAACAGAGGGTTTGTCATATAAGGGAGCTTCCCTTCTTGCCAATGTGTCTCTTGAATACACACTACATCTGCATTTTCCCTAGAACAGGCACCAAAGGCTAATCTTCTCTTGGGACCATGATTCAGAACCTGTACATTCTGTGATATAAATTTAAAGATCATCTGGAAAGGGCAGAAACATGTTCCCCCACCAGAAAATCCAACTTGGTCTCATGCAAATGTCGCTCCATGTCTCTAACAAAAACATACAACAGAAAATCCACATAAAACAAATAAAATCTAAAAAATAAAAAAACACTCCCAACCAAAGGGGGTTTTCTATTTCCCATGCCTCTGGACTCCAAGAATCTCTCAGAGATCCAGAAGCAGGAAAACATCAAACACATTTGTTTGAGTACCCCAGCTTTGGGTAACCCAAGAGCCTACTTCAACGTTTAAAGTGCGTAATATTTTGAACCTGCTAAATTAGTTGTTTTATGCAAATCCAGTGTAAACAACAAACTGAAGATCTCTCACGATCCTGGAATGTTACCTCTCAAACCAATATTTTAACCCAAGGGGATTTATATAGTTCTCTTCTAGATAACTATATATATCTACTGTGAACTTGCATTTCACCTTTACCCAGGAAAGTCTAAGACAATGATACAATTCCCATAAATCTATATAAACAAGCAGTCATGTCCCTGGTCTAAAACCATTAGAGAGTGCTCACTCTAAGGGTTCTCCATCTGTGTATAAATTCAATAAACCAGACCATCGCTCTAAAACTATCTATTTGTGGAATTAAAATATAAATAATAATTAACATTATGTGAAAGTATTAATAATTATACAGTGTCAAATCCAAAAGTTTTCTTCTAAATAGAGATGTTGCGGACAGTTCGCCTGCGGACCATTCGCGGCGATTTTGGCATGTTCGCGTTCGCAGCGGACGGCGAACACATGCGCTTTTCGGTTCGCCCCCCATACTTTATCATTGAGGAAACTTTGACCCTGCACCTCACAGTCAGCAGACACATTCCAGCCAATCAGCAGCATACACTCCCTTCCAGAGCCTTCCATCTGAAGGACAGCATACATTTTAGAATCATTCTGAAGCTGCATTCGTTGTGAGAGGACAGATAGTGTAGCTGCTGGAGATTTAATAGGGAAATAGATAGCCAGGCTGTGTATTTAGCTTCCATTACAGACCTGAAGGACTCATCTGATATCTGCTGCAAGGACAGCAACCCAAAAAGCCCTTTTTAGGGCTAGAACATCATTTATTTTATTTTATAATTTTTTTCTGTGCAATCTAATTGCATATGCCTGCCTGCCAGCGTGTGTGTGTGACAGGCTAACACCTAACAGCTTATATTGTGCTTATTTTCACTACTCATACCTGGTGGTGTAACATACATTGAAAACAACCATTTTGTTCCTGTAATCTAATTTCAGTTGCCTGCCTGTGTCAGGCTCAGCTTATATCGTGCTCAGTGAAATAAAACAACACTTTTTTGACTGTAATAGATTGAATAGCAATTGCCTGCCTATGAGCGTGTGTGTGAAGCCTATTGCATCTACTCTGCCAACTTTTGCCAGTGCACAGTGACACTCATATCTGGTGGCACCTTAGATTGCATGCGCAGTGCCCCAAATTTGAAGTAGGAGGTCCGACCAAGCATCTTTCTCCATCTCCCTGTTCCAAAAATCAATGCCATATACACGTCCCCTAATAGTGGACGTAATAGGGATGAAACCGATAGGAATAGTACTACTTAACAGTAAACACCTTATAATAACGCAGACAGAGGCAACGCAGAGAGAGGAGTCTGAAGAAGAGGAGTCAGAGGAGGAAGGTGGCTTTGAGGAGGTGGAAGACCAAACACAGCAGGCGTCCCAGGGGGCTTGTTGTCACCTTTCGTGGACCCTTGGTGGCTGGGTGGAGGAAGAGACCTTCAATGACATCAGTGAGGACAAGGAACGGGACATGGCTAGCTTGGTATCCAACCTTGTGCAAATGGGGAGTTTGCGGTTGTGCAAATGGACTGTTTGCGGTTGTTTGTGGTGCATTAAACGGGGAGATTGGTCTGTTACTGTGAAGCGGGTGTAACCCTTACACTACCTGATCAATAGAACTTCATACCTGATGTTTTTATTTTTTTTATTCAATTTTTTTCCTTTATTTCGTTTATAGATTGAAAAAATATTACATAAATAAACATATAACGTTTGAAGTAATACAAATTGCGAACAATCGAATAGTTTGTTTCAGAGTTTCCTTACAAATAGATTTCAAATCATAACATACGTAACATTCAAACTTGGACCAGCCTAGAAACAGTACCTGAGGACCTAGAAGGGTTCTACCCTAGCGCCCCTTTGTGTAGTTTTGTGCAGAATGTGTGCCTTTACTAATAGAAGAGTGAGAGTTTTAGAAATAGAACTAACCTCCGAGAGGATCTCGCAGCGTCCAGATGTCCCAGCAGGAGGCCCAGCGTCTGTATTTCCCGTCCACTTCGGCCGATAGTGAGCTCATGTCTTGTATGTATCTTATTTTTTGCATCACCTCAGTGTACGATGGAGAAGTGGCTTTCCAGTGTTTCACGGTGACACATCCGGTTGCTAGAAACACTTGACTTGTAAAAGAACTGCTAATTTTTTGAAAGACCACTGATCGGAATACCCAGTAGGGCTTCACTTGGGTTCTGCTCTAGACGTTTCCCCCATAGTTTTTCTAAAGTGTCATAGGTAAAATCCCATGTTTGGCGAATTTTGGGGCATTCCGAGAGCATGTGTAGCATGGTGTCTTTATTGGGGCAACCTCTAGGGCACCTGGAGGGGTATGCGGGATTTGCACTGTGCAGCCTATTCGGAGTGAGCTACCACCTCATTATTGTTTTACAGGCGTTCTCCTTAAGTGTTATGTTGAGAGAGACATTGTTTGCTTGTTTTAATATCTTACCCCATTCCTTGTCTTCTAACGTAGCCTGTAAGTCTGCTTCCCAAGCTATTTGGTAGGGGAGTTTGGCGGGAGTATTGGTGTCAGAGAGTATTTTGTAGAAGGTGGAAATGTTACCTTTCCCCCCTGGGTTGTTGAGGAAGCATCGTTCAGTTACTGATCTGTCCCTAAGACTATTTAACTTATTTGTGTGTGTTAGCACCTCATTGACTCCTATCAGATTGAGCCATTCTTTGGGGGGTGCATTCATCGTGTTAAAGGAAATTGGTAAGGCGAATTCTCTATTTAGGTCCCACATGTCCGCTATCACCGTTAGCTTATTTTCTATCCACCAGCTCATTTGGGTTAGTCTGTCAAAGCGATAGTCTTTGTGTGGGGTCCAGAGGGGTGTCAATCCTGAACCTTCTTTCAAGAGGTTGGATTTCCTGTTACTCTCTCGCCAGATCTTTATGGAGTTGTCTATACAGGATGACAGCTTATCCAGTTGTAATTTGTGGTGTAGGCTCAACCATAAGATTTGGGGAAGGATTAGATGGTTATCTCCCAAAACATGTCTCTCAATTTCCACCCATACAGGGTAGTTCTCTTTTTTATGCCAATTAGTCATTTGTGCTAATCTTGCAGCTCTGTAAAATCTAAGTAAATCTGGGAACCCCAACCCACCTTTTTGTTTTGGGGCGGTCAACGTGGCTTTATTAATTCTGGGTTTTTTGTTATGCCATGTAAAGTTATTCAGAGTTTTTTGTATTTATTTAATTTCCTTTACATTAATCGGTGTCGGAATCGTTCTGAATAGGTATAGGATTTTGGGGATGACATTCATTTTAACTGCATTAATCCTCCCTAACCAGGAAATATTAAGAGAGGACCAGTTGGTTATGTCTGCTCTTATTCTTTTGAATAGGCGTGGGAAATTAACCTCATATATTTGATTTAGTGACTTTGGGATGTTAATGCCCAGGTATGTTATAAATGTAGGAGCCCACTTGATGGGGAAATTGTGTTTTATGGATTCTACTAGCACTTCAGGTAGGGTGATATTGAGAGCTATACTCTTGTTTGCATTGATTTTGAAGACTGATATCTGGCCAAATTTAGCAAGGAGCTGCAAAAGATTAGGGAGGCTGATTAATGGATCAGATAACGTAGTCATAATATCATCTGCAAAGAGACTTATTTTGTATTCTTTTCTACCCACTTGCAACCCTCTAATACTTGGGTGATCCCTAATGGCTGCTGCTAAGGGTTCTATGCAAAGTGCAAACAGTAGTGGAGATAGAGGGCAACCCTGTCTTGTACCTCTAAAGATGTTGATCGGGAGGGATCTAAATCCTTGATATGAAATAAACGCTTTTGGGGATTTATATAGGACCATGACCCCTTTTAAGATCCCCTCTCCTAGTCCCATTTTTAAGAGCGTCGCCTCCATGAAGGGCCAGTCTATACGGTCGAATGCCTTTTCTGCGTCTAATGATACCAACATTAAAGGCAATTTTACTTTGTGGGCCATGTCAATTAAATTTATTATTCTCCTTGTATTATCGGAGGCTTCCCTCCCCGCAATGAAGCCTACCTGGTCCGGATTGATCACATCGGGCAGAAGTGAGGCAAGTCTATTTGCTATGATTTTTGAATATAGTTTAATGTCTGTGCTAATCAGGGATATAGGACTATAACTACTGCATTGGGTACGGTCTTTGCCCTCCTTGGGGATGACTATAATTTTTGCTTCCAGGAATTCTGGTCTCATTTGGTCTCCTGCTAAAAACCTGTTAAATAACCTCTGGACGTGAGGTAGTAAGGATACCATACAATGTTTATAGTAATAGTTTGTGAATCCATCCAGGCCAGGGGCTCCATGTGCTTTGGATTACTTAATTGCTTTTTATATTTCTTCAGAGGAGATGGGGCGTGCTAGGGCTTCAGCTTCATTTCCTTTAATTAGGGGGAGGTTGATAGAGGCAATAAATTCCTCTATACGTTTCTTGTGAGGTTGGGTCCCAGAGTGGGTCAGGGCAGTGTATAGTTCTGTGTAAAACTTTTGGAACGTTCCGGCTATGAGATCTGGTTTGAATACAGGGTTATTGGCTGTGTCGGTAATTTTAGGTATATATGTGTCGGCTCTCTGTGCCTTAAGTCGCCTGGCTAGCATACTGTCTGGTTTATTTGTGCAGCGGAAGAATTTAGCTTGCGTTCTTTGCAGAATGGAGAACATTTTTTTTCTCATTACCTTGTTTAATTTCTGTTTGAGCCCAAGAATTTTGGTATAGATTTGTACATTGGTATGTTTAGCGAACTTTGCTTGTAAATCCGAAATCTCTAAATTCAATTTTGAAATCTGAGCTCGGTCTGCTTTCTTGGCTGCCGACCCTACCTGAATGCAGATTCCCCTGATCACCGCTTTATGTGCTGCCCATACTCCTGCTTCATCTACTTCTCCCTCCTTGTTTAATTTGAAGTACTCAATAATTGCTTTGTTTATTTTCTTGTTCATTTCTACGTCAATTAAGATGTGAGGATTAAGGGACCAGTTGGGAGACCGACCTTTTAGTGCTATGCCCGAAAGGGCAATTTTAACCAGCTCATGGTCCGACCGGGAGATAGAGTGAATGGAAGCTGTCGATAGGCTGTTTGTCATATGTTGTTGTATTAGGAGGTAATCTATGCGTGAGTGAGATCGGTGTCTTGTGGAGTAGAAGGTATATAGTCTACCATGCAGTTAGAACTTAAGATCAATTTAAATGCCTTGGTGGCAGTGGGGGTGGAATATGGCGCGGGGGGAGGCGATCTATCTTTACTTGGATCTAGGACGGCATTCATATCCCCTCCTATTATCCAGATTGAGTTTTCCCAGCTTGTAATTAGATTAGATATCTTATGGAAAAATTTAGCTTGGTCAGTGTTTGGGGCATACAGGTTAAGGAAAGAGACTTTGTTTTCCTGGATAGTGCCGTGGACTGCTAGGTATCTCCCTTCAGCGTCTTTTTGTGTGCGAGTATGGCAGAAGTAAAGTTTATTGTGAAATAGGATTGACACCCCTCTTTTCTTTTCACTCACTGTCGAGTGAAAGGTTTGTTTAAATGCCTTCCCCCAGTACTTTGGGACCGCTGCTTTCTTAAAGTGTGTTTCCTGCAGCATTATTACGTCTGCCTCAAGTCTTGTGTAGTCTTTCAGGGCTATACCTCTCTTAACTGGTTCGTTTAAGCCTTGAGTGTTGTGTGTAATGATGTTATTGCTCATGACTCACCGTAGCCCCAGGCTCAGGCAACGCACAGGTGTGGAGTTAAACGCTGATATTTCCCTGATAGCTTCCTTAGGACTGTGGACCTCCCGCTGGGACCTCACTGGAGCCCCGCCGGATCCAAATGGACCTACCTCCTGCGGGGATTGGAGCACAGCGAAAAATGGTACGTTAGATTTTGAGAGCTGGCGTTAGCCATCCCAACTTAAAGCTTGCTGATCTCTAATCCTATACAGTAAGGCCCTCATTCAATTGCAATTTGGCCAATTGAAAAGGGCTCTAAATAAGCACATATCATATTAAGTTTTTAGTTAGTAAGCATCTATCCAAAAGCAATGTTTTTACTTACTAAAAACTTCTTTAAAAAAATATGCTCTGTGCTTATGTAGAGCCCTATTCAATTGGCCAAATCACAATTGAATGAGGCCCTAAGGATTTTACTTGTACGGTCTGGCTAGTAGCTGGTGCGTTGTTGATCTTGTCCCTTATGAGTCTTTAAGTTATCATTAGAATATTATCTTAAAAGGGGAGGAACAAGGGAAAAAGAGGAATAAGTAAAAATAAGAGAGATAAATAAGAAAGGAAACTTCTAGCTCTGTAGGTAAATCTAGACTAATGTTTGGACAGTGTAGACTCACCTATGTTAGGTAATAGTGAATAGCAGCTGTTGTAAATTAACACCACTTAGCTAAGTAGATTTGGTGGTAGGGAAAAAAAAACTACCTACAGGAGAGCAACTTCTGGCTTCCTTAACCACTTGGTGAATCCAGTAGTGTTTACAAGGGAACACTGAGTGGATTTGCCCTTCGTGTGAACTTTACAAAGGTGAAAAGCCCATAAGCGACACTATGAGTCACATAAATCTTTTTATAAGAGTGTGACGACTCTTGTCTGTAGCTAGCATTAACTAGGAAATTCTAAACAGTTGTCTTAAGTGTAAAACAGTTTACCAAAAAAGGTATTGGACAAGATAATATATACTGTACAATGAAGAAACAAAACGGTCTTAGAGGTTTGAAGCCTCTCTGTGTCTGTTGGTCCCTCTATCTGGAGGTCTGCCGGTCAGAAGGTTCGGGGTTCTGTATCGGAACTTGGAGTCTCGGCTTCTTTCTCGTACTGGGCGGGTGCCTGTTGGGTCTTTGGTGGCCTCTGGCAGCTGAATGTCCCATGAGGATAGTAGGTTGATTCCTTCCTCCAGGGATTTTATGTGGCAAAAATTTGCCATCTCTTGCAATGGACAGTCGAAACAGGAAGTCCCAAGAGTATTTCCACCCATGTGAGAGAACACTGTCCAGGACGGGTCTCATCTTCCTCCTTTTGGCTAGCCTAAGTTGAGAAATATCCGAGAATATGCTGGGCTGCTGCCCGTCAATGTCCGGGATTCCTGCCCTAGAGGCTCTCATAAAAAGGTCTTTTGTTGTATAATAGTGGAAGCGGGCGATAATGTCTCTGGGACGATCTGTCATCGTGGACCGTGACCCAGTGCTCTGTGCACCCGGTCTAGACGGTATTGTTCAGAGTTCATGTCTGGTAGGAGGAGTTCACACAGCTCCAGCAAATATAGATGGAGATCCGTCACCGACTCCGGGACATTACGTAGTCTGATGTTTTGCCTCCTTGATTGATTCTCTAGGTCCTCTTGAAAAGACTGCTGAGATAGTTGTTCCTCTCTCAGGGCTGTGATATCAGCTTCCAGCTTGCTGTGTGCTTCTTTGAGGTCATTATATTTTCCCTCTAGTGTGACCGTCTTGGAGTCCACTTTTGTTATTTTGGCTGATAGGTCAGCTGCCACCTTTTGGATCTCAGCTTTGACTTCTTCGCGGAATGATAATATTAGGTTTTCAGATCCTGAATATCGCTCTTGGTGCTTGGGGCTGATTGTTCCATGGCTGTTGGGATGGGAGTTTTTGCTGACCCTTGGTCCTTTTGCTTAGAAGGTGGAGAGTCCTTTGGAGCGTAATAAGATTGTATACTCTTAGTGGTCTTGCGGGTGGCCACTCCAGCCATATCCTATGGCGTATGTTATCGTCACTTTTCCTTATGTCGGTGTCCTTTTGGGGTGGGCTTTTGGGATCTCTTACATCTCAGAGTATGGTGGTTCTGTTTTGTAAAGAGGGGGTCTTGGTGAGGAGTGTAGACGGTCCGTTGTGTTGTTTCACCTCCCCTCAGGCTTGTAGTCATACACTCATACCTGATGTTTTAAAGCATGTTATTCAAAACAATTTAGGAATGTTAAGTGATTTATGCCCTTTATGGCTTAAAACCAGACTCTGCATCAACTATGTAATTTTTCGTGGGAGTTTTGCCATGGACCCCCTCCGTCATGCCACAGTCCAGGTGTTAGTCCCCTTGAAACAACTTTCCCATCACTATTGTGGCCAGAAAGAGTCCCTGTGGGTTTTGAAATTCGCCTGCCCATTGAAGTCTATGGCGGTTCGCCGGGGTTCGCCCGTTCGCGAACATTTGATGGAAGTTCGCATCCGCTGTTCGCCAACCGAAAATTGGATGTTTGCGACATCACTACTTCTAAAAGATCAATCTAATTGCAGTATTAAGTGTTTCACAAAAACAAAGGATAAAACTAATTTCCCCTAATGATACAGTGATCGCTTCATAAATCATCATTTCTCCAGTGTTAATTACAAAAAGTGAAATATACTACTCTAATTTTCAATGCTACATAGTATAATCTCTGTGTTATATATCTCTCTATTGTATCAGTAGTGAAATATTTTTGTTAGCCACCCCAGGAAAGTAAAAATAAAACAGAATTACACTAACGTCCAAGGTAAAAATTAGAAGTATTTTCTCATGGGGAATCCACAGTTAATGGCATTAAATGCCAAAGTTTAAGAATTTTTTCCACTTCATTAACTTTATGAATCTCATATCTTTTGTCAGAAAAATAAATTGATAATTTTAGGGAAAACCCAAATTTATACATTACATTATTTGTTTTTTACTTTTTAGTAATCTCCCCAAATTGTTTTCGTCATAATATTATTTTCCAAAGAAGATCAGGGAATATTTTAATGTTGCAATAAAGTATATCAAATTTCTTTTTCTCGAAAGAAACCTTTAAAATTGCGTCTTTGTGCACCTGATGAGTCAGTCTAAACAAAATTGCAAACATTTTTTAAGCTGATTAGGTAAGGGAACACGATACAACGTATTGATTACCTTCTCGTTTGTTGTCAGTGATGGTATTAGATTGTTTAACAGGGCATTAGCAAATGGCAATAAATCTTTTATACTAACAGTCTTAGGGATACCTCTGATTCTAAGAATTTTTCTTCTCGCTAGATTGTCATATTTTAAGTATTTGTTTTTTTAAGGACTGGACTTTATCTTGTAAAATTTTAATTTGACTGTTCAACTCCTGATAATTCTTATCAATGTTGACATGAGTGTTTCTTAACTCCTCTATATGTTTGGACATATCTTTAATAGCTTTTGCATTATTGGATATTTCATAAGACAGTTATCTAAAACTCACTCAGGAGTTCCCTCATATTTGTTACCGTTAAGTTGTCTTTGCCTGAAGTTTTCCCTTCTGTACTATATGCTAATTGAGAATTGTCATTATTACTCAGTTGTGTAGGATTAACTTCTGCCTGCATATCTGAAGGAAATTCTCTATAACTTTTCTCTTTATTTAGTGATTTGTCCATAGGGGGGAAAAGTTTCTAGGACATCTAAGACTAGCTTTTTTATCTTTGGCTTTTGATTTAGCTCCTTGATTCTCTTTATTCCTCATCTTAAAAAAACAATTTTGCCTGCAATTTTCAGAGCTGGGTGAGATTAACTGCTCTAATTTTCAGGTGCAACCCAAACTTAACTTTTTGTCTGGACAATGAAGTAGATCTCACCCATAAAGACAGTTTTACTTATATCTAATGGTTTCTCACTTATCTCTTAAAAATCTAATTAGTTACCTCAACTGAATCTGAATAGAGCAAAACAGGTACAAACCTTGTCTAGTATTCAATAATCATTCCAGCTGTGTTTCATTCAAAGGTTCCAGCTTCAGCTGGAATACTACAGCTAGTTAATATGTTTCCCTTTAGTGGGTATATTACCCCTTCAGGGACCCAAACCTTCCTGTATACAATTTATCTAGTCAGAATTACATTAATATCCTGTAGTTTTATTTGAATCATAAACTCCAGTTACTTTAAATATATCTATCATTGATCGCTAGTATCTTTTGGGAGAAATGAGCAACCTCTTGATAAATATTCAAGGAAACAAACACATTTCAAACCCTATCTTAAAGCATAAGTAACCATCCAAGTGTCTTCGCCTTTGTAAAAGCCTGAAAGGGAATATAAACAATTGCAAATAGCAATAAACATAATAAATATGAGTCCAGAGTTCATATACGCTTATAATAAATGAGTTGATGCCAAATTGGAATCTTCTTTACATAGCTCATTTCTCTAAAAAAAAACTCTTGAAGAAATAGATGACATTTATATAAGGAATTATTTAGATGCCAGGTTATACCCAGTCACGTGCGGTGCACAGAAAATACCTATTGTTCGTATTGTAGTATTTATCATATAGATAATAGTCCAGACTTGTCTTTTCATCTGCAGTATATAATTTAAGGTTTCTGTTTTTATCAAGTCTGTAGGTTTGCAAGGAAATTCTGGATTATACCCATACCTATACCACACAACAGTGTGGTAGTGACTTCAGAAAGTTTAGTGTTAAAGCTTATCTGTTCAATGTTGATAATTCTTCCATAACTCCAAAAGTTTGTAATGCCATAAAGTTGATCCTCCTGAATATCTGGATCTCCTAGGGGACACTCAGCTTGGATCAACTATTGGATTGTACTCAGGTAGATGAAATTCACTTCCTCTGTGTGTACTTAAAGTACTTAGAGGTTGAATTTAATTTTATATTTAAGGAGCTTTAATGAGGACAGTCTCCAAAACTTTTGGCTATATAATGTCACCACTCTCAACTTGCCCATATTGCTGCTTAATCATAATAACTTGTATATGTTAAAAAAGGAGGTACACTTATTTTGTATCTCATGGTCATCTCCTTATCAGGGTCAAGGTCTAGTAGCAGAGAGTGTAGGGGTTGCTGGGTTTATGTGGCCATTCTATCTCCCAGGTCTCACACACTGAGTGCCAAACGCCCCTCCTGCTACTCTACACAGCATCCACATGTGTCTCTGTCATTTTCAATGCCTCATCAGCTCCACAAATTCACCAGCTTGTGCACCACCTGTTTCCGACACAACTCTCCCCAGTCTCAGCGGCTTCCAGCATCAAGACTGTAAGCAGGTCAGCTTCTCTCACAGCTCTTGGTATCCAAAGCCATCACGCCCGGTCAGCTCGCCAAAATAACCATTACCCTGGCATGAATTTGCATTCATTTTTAAGAAAGAACAACACAAAAAAACAGTATTTTATTTTGTTACAGAAAAAAAATGATTGCTATGTTAACTGTAGTTTATGTCACCTTGTCCTGACAAAGCAAATTGACAAAGCCCTGTTTCAAACTGTTAAAACTAACTTTGATTGAGTGCATTACATTATATTATAGCAACTTCTTCCCTAACTGTTCCAAAGCCAGCTTCAAAATAACTTACTCATTCAAAAAGAATAAAATAGACACAAAGCACTTTACTAAACTGACAGAGGTAAAACATTATAAGTGACTCCAAAATTGTAAGACTTGATACATATCCCCTACAGTAACAAGTACATTTGTGAATATACCATTTGTTCATTAATGAGTATAAAAAATGTCAGAAATGGTAAGGTGCAGAAATAGCTTTAGTTCTTTCTTCATTTATAATTTCTCAGTGGGAAAGCATAACCATAATAACTACGCACAACATATTGTAGCAGCTTCTCCATTTGATGAGATTAAGAATAGAAACTTACAAATTGGCAGGAATTATATTTTCACATTTCTTTATTTTAACCTTTATGTGACGATATCAGTAATATATAATATTCTAAGTCATATGCATATATAGATTTTATGCGGCACTGGGACATTCCAATTTGTGAGCCCATCTTATATACATCTTATCTTTTCCTCTTTCTATATACCAAATCATATTATAACGTGTTCATGTATATAATTTGAAAATGTCAAGTGCACTCACAGGCTCTCCCTTTGTAGTAGCTAAATTGTGCTATATGGAAAGAAGTTATGTCCAGTGGCATATTGAGCTGGACCACTGTTGTCAAATCAAAGTTTCAGAAGTCACAATACTGATCTTCAGTGCATTGATTATAAACATAGGCTCCTCTTCAATTCCCCATTTCGTAAAGTTACACCACTAAAAAGTGGTAAGTAGCTTTCCCTAGCGAATTGACCCCTCTCAAGATGATTACAAGTTTGCTACTCCTGCTATTTGCCCGACTAGTGTCCCAGATTATCCATTAGGCGAGGTAGGCATTAGCCTATGGGTGCAACTCTAATCTTTAGCTTTATATAAATTCTCCACTAATGTCAGTGTTTATGTCTGTATGTATGAATGAATATATGTGTGGGTAAGTATGTATGTATATGCATGTATGAATATATGTATCTGTGTGTATATGCATGTATTTGTTCATGTGTGTGTATGTATATATGTATGCATGTGCATACATATTGTAGCAGGGCGCCCCCTTCTGGCGGGGTTTGCGTCCTGTTTCCTTTTACTTTGGTTTAGGGAGGAAGACACAGCAGGCTTGACAGAGTTTTACTGCTATTTATTGGTCAGCACAAAAACAGAACAAAAACAGTGCTTATCTTCAGCAAATAAAATAAAACCCTACATAAACGTGCTTACTATACTCAGGAACGCCATGACTATATCCTGCGCAGCTTATCTGTGACAGGGAGTGCCACCTTGTGGCCAGGGAACAAACAGTCTCTTATTTGCGTTGTATCGCCACCTTGTGGCCAGGGAACAAACAGTCTCTTATTTGCGTTGTATCGCCACCTTGTGGCCAGGGAACAAACAGTCTCTTATTTGAGAGTGAGAATGCCAGCTTGTGGCTAGGAAACAAAACAGTCTTTTAATGTCTTTTTCTCTACGGCTTCTGCCAATAGTGGGTGAAGCATAGGGCCCACCCTACTTTCCCTTATGCTTCACCCCAGGGACCCTTGACACCCTCTTGCAATGAGGGACGGTTATGCTTGCTTAGCACTCTCTTCTCCCTGGGGCATTTGTAATCCTTTTTCGGGTGTGCTCAAAATACATGCAGGTGGCACCAACCTTTTATCCCTTAAGTCATCCGGCTTAGCAGGAATGGGGGTCTTTTTAGGTGGCTCCTTCCTCAGCTGGATCTCTGCTGAACTGTAGAGAGCCGCTCTTTTCTCTGGAACAGTCTCTTAGTCACCCTCCTCCTCAGACTGCTAGGCAGACAGCAAACTTCACTGAGCAGGCTCTTTAACTGCTCCTGAGCAGGGCCAGGTGTTGGCCTGATTAGGCTGAAGATTTTTGGATTAACCCTCTCTATGGCAGTCCAGGGTATATGGCTCTGCTCCATCTGCGGCTTATATATCTTCCCTGATGCACTCTGTTGCAGGTTATCAGGGATTCCTGCTGCACTTCATTACATATCCTCCCCCTCAGCTCAACACCACGTAGTTGAGCGACCTGAGCCGAGAGGCAGTGGACCCTGGACAGCGCATCTGCATTGTCGTGTTTCTTCCCGGCCCGATGTTCCACCGTAAATCGGTACTTTTGAAGGGATAGAAACCATCTGGTCACTCTACTATTTCGCTCCCTGTTTTGATGCATCCACCGCAACGGGGCATGGTCCGTAACAAGTTTAAAAGTTCTCCCCAGGAGGTAATATTTTAAGGCCTCGGTAGCCCACTTTATGGCCAAGCATTCACGCTCCACCACCGAATAACGCTGTTCCCTGGGCAACAGCTTCCTGCTGAGGTATAGTACAGGATGTTCCTCCTCCTCTTTTACTTGCGACAATACTGCTCCTAACCCAACTGCGGAGGCATCCGTCTGTAATATGAAGGGGCACCGGAAATCGGGAGCCATTAGTATGGGCTCATGACATAAGGCCACTTTCAGGTCCTCAAACGCCCTTTCTGCTTCTGGGTTCCACTGTACCGTATCCGGGGCCCTCTGTCGAGTTAGGTCTGTTAAGGGGGCTGCAATGGAGGCGAAACCGGGTATGAATCTCCGATAATATCCGACTATTCCTAAAAATGCCCGTACCTGCCTCTTTCTTAACGGCCTTGGCCAACCCTGTATTGCGTCCACTTTGTTAAGTTGTGGTTTAATCAGTCCTCTACCGACCGTGTATCCAAGATATTTGATCTCCGTCAGCCCAAGTGCACACTTCGCGGGGTTTGCAGTGAGGCCTGCTCTTCTCAGGGTCTCCAGGACCTTCTCCACTTTGCTCAGGTGGGAATCCCAACTTGGGGTATGTATCACTATGTCGTCCAAATAGGCCGTCGCATATTCAGAATGAGGCCTAAGGAGTTTGTCCATAAGCCGCTGAAATGTGGCCGGGGCTCCGTGAAGACCGAAAGGCAAAACCTTATATTGGAACAGGCCACCAGGGGTACAAAACGCTGTCTTCTCTCTTGCTGACCTTGTTAAGGGAACTTGCCAATATCCTTTAGTCAGGTCTAAGGTGGACATAAATCTTGCAGGCCCTAGCCGGTCTATTAGCTCATCTACTCGGGGAATGGGATAAGCATCAAATTGGGACACTTCGTTCAACTTCCGGAAATCACTGCAGAAACGAATTGTCCCATCGGGTTTGGGGACCAGGACGATGGGACTACACCATTCACTGTTGGATTCTTCGATGATTCCTAAGTCGAGCATTTTCTTTACCTCTAATTTCACTTCCTCCCTCCGGGCCTCAGGAATACGGTATGGTCTATTTCTGATGACCACCCCAGGTTTAGTGACAATGTCGTGGTATATTAAGTTTGTTCGTCCAGGATATTCAGTGAATACGTCTGTATTGCGGAGAATCAGTTGTCTTACTTCCTCCTGCTGCTGTGGTGACAACTCTGTGGACACCTGTACCCTGGGGAGATCCACTTCCATTGGATTCTCCTGATATACTGCAGCTACTTCTGCTTCCTGTTCGCGCCAGGCCTTTAAAAGATTCACATGATAAATCTGTTCCGGCTTACGCTTTTCTGGCTGCTTGATTTTATAGTTAACGTCCCCTACAGCCTCTATTACCTCGTAGGGTCCTTGCCATTTTACTAAAAGCTTGCTTTCGGCTGTTGGAACCAGGGCCATTACCCTGTCGCCTGGCCGGAACTTCCTAACTCGGGCATCTCGATCATAGTAGGTCTGTTGGTGCCGTTGGGCCTGTTCCATATGTTCTTTAACTAGGGGGGTGATTTGTAAAATCCGGTTTCTCAGTGTTTGAACATATTCTATGATATTTTCATTTTGGTTCTGTTGGTCTTCCCATGTTTCACGAAGGGAATCCAATAGGCCCCGTGGATGACGCCCATACAGGAGTTGGAATGGAGAGAAACCTGTGGATGCTTGGGGCACCTCTCGGACTGCAAACAGTAGAAAAGGTAGTAGTAGGTCCCAATTTTTTCCGTCTTTGTCCACCATTTTCCGTATCATACTCTTTAGGGTTTTATTAAATCTTTCTACCAACCCATCAGTCTGTGGGTGGTATATTGAAGTTCTCAAGGCTTTTACTTGAAGTTGGGCATACAAATCCTTCATTAACTTCGAGACAAAAGGTGTCCCTTGGTCCGTCAGGATCTCCTTAGGTATGCCCACTCTTGAAAAAAGAAGAATCAGTTCCTTTGCAATGCTTTTGGAGTTGGCGGTCCTTAGTGGCACGGCCTCTGGGTAGCGGGTAGCATAGTCCATTATCACTAGAATATATTGATGTCCTCTAGCTGTTCGTTCTAATGGTCCCACCAGGTACATTGCTATTCGCTCGAATGGTTCCTCTATAATTGGAAGGGGTATTAGAGGAGCTTTTAACTGGGGACGTGGGCTTGCTAGCTGGCACTCGGGGCAAGACAGGCAATACTGGCGGACTTCTTCATATACCCCCGGCCAGTAAAATCTCTTCAACGCTCGTTTCAAGGTTTTCTCCACCCCCAGATGTGCCCCGAAAAGATGACTATGTGCCATGTCTAACACCTTTCGTCGATACCCCTGTGGTACCAGTAATTGTTCGGTGACCTCCGCTCCTGATTTAACCACCCGATATAAGAGGTCCCTTTTCAACACAAAAAAAGGTCCCTGGGGATTTTCTCGACCCTCTACGATTTCCCCATTCACACTGGCCACGTCTTGGCGGACGTTCTGTAGGAGAGGATCATTTGCTTGGTCTCTCCCAAAGTTTTCGTCTCCCTGGAGCACATTTCGCTCTTCAACCGTCTCCCTTTGCTCCAGAGGGTTTATAACCTGATTAGGAGACGAACCCCTTAAGGTTACTATCTCCTCAGACTGCTAGGCAGACAGCAAACTTCACTGAGCAGGCTCTTTAACTGCTCCTGAGCAGGGCCAGGTGTTGGCCTGATTAGGCTGAAGATTTTTGGATTAACCCTCTCTATGGCAGTCCAGGGTATATGGCTCTGCTCCATCTGCGGCTTATATATCTTCCCTGATGCACTCTGTTGCAGGTTATCAGGGATTCCTGCTGCACTTCATTACAATATATATATATATATATATATATATATATATATAAATATATATATCACATATATAGTTGTGAGCATACGAGTTGTTGCTAACGCTTGCGGGCTCGCAGAGCGAGCCCGCAAGAACTGCGTCCCTCGCAAATGCGGGTCCTCGCGAAACCCACCTCAGAACCAACCTTAACGTAACAAACACGCACTAAGAATCTGACTATAACGGCCGACCCGCGCGCAACTAAAAACAGTGAATACACACCAAATACTCACATAAACTACATAAAAAGCTTACGCATAGCAAGGGGGGGCACCCAGGACCTCTGAAAGTGAAGTTACACCTCCATTTAAGTCCAAATTCCCAAGTTCAGACACACGAAAATCCCCTAAGCGAGAGAAAAAATTGCAGCTGAAAAAAATGAAAACGAGGCTCACCTCGGAAACCTGCATTAACCTCAGAACCAACCTTAACGTAACAAACCCCCGCACGCACGAAAAATGGCGGAACTGCGCGCACCTAAAAACAGTCAAAACACACCAAATACTCACAAAAACTACATAAAAAGCTTACCCATAGCAAGGGGAGGGGGCACCCAGGACCGCTGAAAGAGAAGTTACACCTCCATTTAAGTCCAAATTCCCGAGTTCAGACTCACGAAAATCCCCTAAGCGAGAGAAAAAATGGCCGCTGCAAAAAATGAAAACGAGGCTCAAAGAACCAGGACCGCCCACTCACCTACAACTTACCCAAGAAGGGATCCGAGATAAGCTCGGAAACCCGCATTACCCGCAGTGGATCCGAGATAAGCTCCGAGCCTGCATTAACCCCACATTAACCATCGCAGTGGGGGTCCCGATTGCACGCGATCGGGGACCCCCGCTGCAATCAAAATTTTAAATTCCTGCGTTACAGGACCCGTTGTAAAAGAAAAAATTTATACACTGTCACCCTGTCAATCATGGGGGTCAATACAGACCCCCATAAAACCCTTATTAACCCTGTCACTCATGGGGGTCAATATAGACCCCCATAAGCCCTTCATTAACCCTGTCACTCATGGGGTCAATACAGACCCCCCTAAACCCATCATTAACCCTGTCACTCATGGGGGTCAATAGAGACCCCCATAAGCCCTTCATTAAGCCTGTCACTCATGGGGGTCAATACAGACCCCCATAAGCCCTTCATTAACCCTGTCACTCATGGGGGTCATTACAGACCCCCATAAGCCTCTATTTAACCCCATAAGTCCCATAAGGGTATATTAACACCATTATGGGCCTGTTACAACACTACATTAACCACATAAGTGCCATGATGGTCCTCAAGGACCATCATGACACTAAGTATAAACACTATACTGCACTATACCACCCCCAATAAAACATTAAAGATCAACTAAACAACCTCTACACTAACCTATTAACATCTACACTAACTACCCCCTATTAACCCCACCACTCTAATTACAGAAAATAAAAAAGCCTAGTCACAAAAAAAAAATCTACATTACATGAAATAAAAAAACTAACTCACAAAAAAATAAACTACATTACACAAAATAAAAAAACCTAAGTCACAAAAAATAAAAAAAGGAACATTACAGAAAAAAAAAAAACATTACAACCCCCTCCCTCACTACAGAAAAAAAAAAAAATACACACCTGAAAAGGAAATACATATAATACAAATACATACAATACAAATACATACAATTACAATACAATACACCCCTATCTAATATACATCACACAATCTATCTAAATAAATACCATAATCTAATATACATCCTATCTGTATAATAATACATCCCCAATTTATCTAAATAAATAGCATAATCTAATATACATGATATCTATATAATAATACATCCCCAATCTATCTAAATAAATACCACAATCTATCTACAATGCATCCTATGCTATCTATATAAAATGCATACCCCTAGCTAACATACAATAAATGCTATCTTTATATTAACTAATCTAAGTCTAAGCTAAAATAACATAATTAAGACCACTTACCTTTGTAGATGTCCATTGGGATCAGCCACCTACGAAAAAAATAAAATAAATTAGTGCAACGCGTTTACAGTTTTAAAATAAACATTCTATACATTCTATACATTCTAAATATTCTACTCACCTTTCCGGCATGTCCCATCCTTATTCTTTGAATCCTTCTCCGGCGCGGCACCTGTTAAAAAAAACACAACATTAATACACATACATAAAAATAAAATAAACATAATCTACATTCTACTTACCTCCCCGCGATGTCTCCGGCCTCCTCCGGATCCTCTTCTGCCACGTCCTGTAAAAAAAAAAAAAAAAAAAAAAATATATATATATATATATATATATATATACTTACATCCGCACTCCCGGACATCCCCCGACGCTAATGAGGCTCCCGGAGAATTTTCCGGAAGAAAATAAGCAATGGCACCTTCTGATTGGTTGAAAACACTGTCTATCAAGTTCACCCAATCAGGAGGCGCCAATGTGTGAACCAATCACAAATGGATACACCTTAAAATCCCACTCTGATTGGATAATGCACCTGTCAATCTTTATTTAAACCAATCACAAGGCGCAGATGCCTTCAGCCAATCACAATGGAATACACCCCCACAGGGTGATTGGTTGGAGCCTCTGCGCATTCTGATTGGTTGCACTGACAATAGCCAATCCCAATGGAATACACCCTCACATACTGATTGGTGAACGATTTGCGCATTCTCATTGGCTACTGTTAATATCAATCAATATTACAGCCAATGGGAAGGCGCAGATGTCTTCACCAATCAGTACGTGGGGGTATATTCCATTGTGATTGGCTGATGGCAATAAAGCCTTAGGATTGGTTCAAATAAAGATTGACAGGTGTGTTATGCAATCAGCGTTGTATTTTGGGGTGTATACTTTTTTCATTGGTTCACAAATGGGTCTTCTCATTGGCTGAATTTGATAGACAGCCTTTTCAGCCAATCAGAAGCCACCATTGCCAATTTTATTCTGGAACACTCCATAGGAAGGTCATTAGCGTCTGAGACATCCGCCAGGGCGGACGTGTGTCACTTTTTTTTTTTTTTTTTCATGCGCGGAGGCTTCCGGAGAAGACGAGGAGGCCGGAGAGATCGTGGAAAGGTAAGTATAATGTAGATTGTGTTTATTTCACTTTGGTTTATGTTTACTAATGTAATGTTTTTTTTTTACATGAGCAGCTCCGCAGAGGCAAACATGGAGGACGGAATATGGAGGACGTGACATGCTGGAAAGGTGAGTATAATATTTAGAATAATTAGAATGTTTAGAATGTTTAGTTATTTCATGTAAACATGTTGTATTAATTTTTTTTAAAATCTTTTTTACCGTAGGTTGCTGATCTGAAGAAACATCTCAAAGGTAAGTGGTCTTAATTATTTTATTGTAGCTTACAATTAGGGTAGCTATATCACATATTATAATTGTCTAACTACGATTCGTCGTCACGCTGCGTAGTGCGTACGACAGGCGCTCATTGCCCGGCGAGCCTCGCACAGCGAGGCGAGCTGTTAAACCGTACCACTTAGAAAAAAATATGAGGTGAAAAAAATTACGAGATAAGCGGTGGAACAAAAACAGTAAAAAAAACACTAAATAAACACTAAAAAATAAAACAAAGGTCACTTACAGCATGGGGAACCAGGCAGGATGTCTGGAAGTGAGTTGGAACTGCAATTTAGATCGATTTAGCCGAGTTACAAAGATCGAAAATCTGCTAAGCGAGAAAAAAATGGCCGCCGAAAAAAATGAAAACAAGGCTATACTACTACGAACTGCGTAAAACACAGCCACAGACGTTTGTGTTTGAAAAACAACGACATAAAGGATGCGGATTAACCGCACAGTGAGTAAAAAGACAGTAGCGAGTATATTTTACGAAACGATATTACCGATTTACGCATTAACACAGATTTCCCGCCTTTGTCTCGCGCCACATAGGATTTCTCGCCAAAAACAACGCATTTGTCTTGCGCAACTGCGGATTTCCCGCCTAAAACAATGCATTTGTCTTGCTCACAAAGACTATATATAGGGCACACTTCACACATAACTGACACTTTCTCCTCAGGTGATGACAGTCTGACTGGATGTTTTCTGATGCCGGGAAATCTCAAGAGATTGTTAGCTCTTCAGTATAATGCTTCAGCATTATTACATTAAAAAAGGTAAATATATTATTTATAATTATTAATGAATAAATTGGTACTTACTTAATAAATAAAAAATGTATTTAATAAAAAAATAATATTGTGCTTAATTGTGTGAAACAATTGTTAATAACATTCATAATGTACATTAATTTATTAATTATTAATATCAAAATTAATTAACAATTAAGAATGTCAATAAAAAAACAACATATTTATTAATTAATTATTAATGAACATTAATTTAACAATTATTTTGTTATATGTCGTGATTACCTGTGTGAAACAATTGTTAATAACATTCATAATGGACATTAATTAATTAGGAACACATTGATTCATTAATTATTAATGTACATTAATTTAAGAATTATTTTGTGATATATCGTGATTACATGTGGGAAAGAATTGTAAATAACATTCATAATGTATCATTACTAATCATTAATATTAGAAAAGGTTAACGTTTAAGAATGTGCATCAAAAAAGGAACACGTTGATTAATTAATTATTAATGTATGTACATTATTTAAATAATTCAGTTCTTATATATTTTTTTTATAAAATAAACCAAAAAAAAATGTAAAGCCTATATATTTATGCTTACATGTTGATGTTAGATTTAGTCACAAATTACTTTAATATTAATGGACATCAATTGATTCTTAGTTCATTAGTAATGTACATTATTTTAAGAATTCAGTTGTAACATACTCATTTTAAAATACCACTCAAAAAAAAATAAAGGGAACATGCTTATGTGTTGACGTTATATTTAGTCAGACATTAATTTAAGATTAGTACAGATTCATTGATTCTTATTTAAAGACTAACAGTAATATTGAGTGTATGTTTATAATCTATGCTTTCATATGTGTGTTCATGCTGATTGATTGATATATTTATTTCATGTTTTTAATATATGCAAAAATAGGTATGTTAAGCCTCATTAATTAATACAGATGAAGCAACATATTATACATTAATTTTACTATTTTGTATAATTGCAGTGAAATCTACCTGAATGACCAGAGATAGTGACGTTTGTACACATTGAACATCATAAGGATAATTTGGACAGGTACAGAATTTTAATTATATTACTACGGCAAAATATTAAAAAATTTGAGGTTTTTAATGTAGCCAAATATATGTTCGTTGATGTTCATTTAATGATATTGATGAAGCAAAAGTTTAAAAATATTATCTATTTGATTTTACAGTTTATTCAGATCTGCAAGGGAATAAACAGACAGCGTGACGTTTGCAGCCTTTGAACAACATCAACATCATCCTCACAGGTATAAAATTTAATTTTGTAGTGATGCATAGAAAAAGGCTATGTATTATATATTTGGTGAAAATTGAAATTTATTGAAAATGGATAGTACTTATTGAGTCATTAATTTATGATATTTAGTCAAAACTTTAAAAAAGTTGAAAAGACAATACTAATTAATAATAAAATTTAAAGAAAATAAGAAGCTTCCAACACTTGCAAAAAAAAAAATTATGGTATGCTGTGAATTCAATCAAGAAGGAATGTCATTGAAGGATTAATAATATAAAGATAGATATGTGCAGCTATTTCCGATTTCATATATGTCAATAAAATACTTTGAAAAATGGTTTCATTTCTTTCAGACTAAAGTGCAACAATTGAAAATGTTTTATTAGTTTATTCATCTACTTTAATCGAAAAGTACAAAATGGAAAAAAAATGTATACAAAACAAAGAAAAAAACAATAATTACATCTCTATTTAAAATTACAGATTAAAATGGCGGAGAATGGAGAAGACAAAATTGAACGCAAAAGAAGATTGTCAAGGGAAAGGAAGCAAAGGTGGAGAGATGCTCAAAAACCAGAAACTTCACAACGCTTGCGAGAAGAAGATCGACAGAGACTTTTAAATAAAAGAAAGATGAGTAAGAAAGCCGCGAGTGAGTGTGTTGGGGCTTCCAAGAATCGTAAAAGTAAACAAAAACATCTCTGTGAACCATTGTCCAATGATTCTAATTTGCAGAATGATTTAAATGTAGACACACAAGAAAAAAATGTACAAATAGAATGTGGGTCTGATATTTATGTTGAAGAAATGCCTGATAATGTGTTTACTACTGCAGTACAAGTAGATACTCATTATTGTGGGTTACTTAATGTGGTTTGTCAGTTTTGTGGGGCCTATCATTTTATAAAGGAAAGACCTACTGACGGAAATTTCATTAGTTGCTGTCAGAAAGGAAAGGTGAAACTTCCACTAAGACACCCATTTCCATATTATTTAGAATGCATTATGAGTGATCCAACATTTCCAAATTATAATAATTTCAAATAAAACATAAGGTCTTATAACAGTGCGATTTCATTTGCTTCAATGGGTGCAACATTAGCAGAAAATGTACCAGGACATGGTAGTTATTGTTTCAGAGTTCAAGGTCAAATATACCACCGAACTTCAAATTTACACCCACAAGAAGGACAGCAAAGGAAATTTGCACAGTTATATGTCTTAGATACAATGGAAGCTGTGGAACAAAGAATGACACTTCCAGAAAATAGAAAGTGTTTGCGCATAGTCTTTGAACAGCTGGAAAAAATTATGCAAAAAAAACCATATAGTAAAGCATACAAACAATTAGCACAGCTTGAAAAAGAACAACAGGAACATGCTGAAAGACATCAATTGCCTACACCAAGAGTCAATATGGTGTTAAAAAGAGATCGCAACACTGATCAAAGAAGATATAATTTACCTACTGTAAATGAGGTTGCCATGGTGTTTAAAAATGAAGATGGTGAACCACCTTTTCAGCGGGATATTAGAATATATCCATGCAATGAAGAACAACCATATATCAACATCAATATATTAAGCTGTAATTTAGATCCAATGACATATCCCATTTTCTTTCCAAATGGGGAACCAGGATGGGAACCAAAATTACAATTGGAAAGTTATCCCAATACTAAACTTCGTATTAGATCTAATATTTCCATGCTGGAATATAAAGTGGCACAAACTGCTATCCGTGATTGTTTTAATCCAATTTTACATGGAGGAAAACTCACTCAACAATGGATTATTGATTCATATTTACAAGTTGAAGCCAATAATCTAAATTTCATTAAATATCAACAAAATAAATTACGAGTAGAACAGTATTGTGGATTAATGGATTATGTGGCAGATTTAGCTTCCAACAGAGACATTCCAGCTGGAAGAGCAATTATTTTGCCATCCTCTTTCCAAGGATCTCCTCGCAATATGCGAGAAAGGTATAATGATGCCATGGCTATTGTTACAAAATTTGGAAAACCAGATTTATTTATTACATTCACGTGTAATCCACAATGGCCGGAGATCAAGGAAAATTTGAATCTGGGACAAACTACTTCTGACCGACCAGATTTAGTGACAAGAGTATTTAAAATCAAACTCAATTCATTAATACATGATATCACTAAAGCACACTTATTTGGACAATGTGTGGCTTTTGTTTACACCATTGAATTTCAAAAAAGAGGATTGCCACATGCTCACATACTTTTAATACTGCAGGAAAAGGACAAGTTGAACACTGCAGAGAGAGTGGATTCAGTAATTTCTGCACAATTGCCAGACCAAGAAAAATATACAAAACTTTGGGAGATTGTTACACATAGAATGATTCATGGCCCATGTGGAGAGATGAATCCGAATTCACCATGTATGGAAATTGTACTAAAGAATTTCCAAAACAATTTCAAATGCAAACTTATGCAAATTGTGATGGATATCCTTTGTATAAAAGAACACGAGGACAAACAGCTATTATCCGGGGCCAAAAGGTTGATAATAGATTTGTTGTTCCATACAATCCACATTTGCTCATTAAGTACAATGCACACATCAATGTGGAAGCTTGCACTTCGATTAAATCAATTAAGTATGTGTATAAATATATATACAAAGGATATGATGCAGCTACTGTTGTTGTACAAGGTGCTGGAAATGAAAACGAAAATCCAATTTTACATGATGAACTATCAAATTATTTAGATGCTCGGTATGTGAGTGCTCCTGAAGCAATATGGAGCCTTTTAAAATTTGAGATGCATGATCGGTCACATTCTATCTATCATTTAGCTGTACATTTGCCTCATACTCAGTTGGTTTGCTTTACTCAAGGAAATGAAAGAACTGCATTTTATCAAAGTGAAGACAGAGATACCACACTTACTGCGTGGTTTAAATTAAACTGTCAGGATATGCAGGCCAGACATTTGTTATACATAGAGATACCATATCACTATGTATTTGTAAATGGTCTATGGCGACAACGAAGAAGAGATACACATAAAATCATACCACGCATTTATACCGTCAGTCCAAGGGACATTGAACGTTTCAGCTTAAGATTACTTTTGCTACATGTTCCCGGTGCACAGAGTTTTGAGCATTTACGTACAGTGAATGACATAGTTTATGATACATTCCTATTAGCTGCAAGACATCAAAATGTCATAGCTGATGATACAGAATGGGAGAGGTGTCTTGAAGAAGCAGCACTATGTCAAATGCCTAAGCAAATGAGACAACAATTTGCATTCATTTGTATGCAATGTACCTGATGCTTTCACTTTGTGGGAAACATTTAAATTAAACATGTCAGAAGATTTCTTAAAACGTTACAGAGAACCAATAGCTCTGTTAAAAACATTGATGGAAATCCAAGAAATATTGTTGGCTCATGGATTAAATTGTGCAAGTTTTAATTTACCAGATCCAGGATTTATAGATGACATCAATTTTGATGATTATGACACTGAGCTTCAAAAACAAAAAACCCAAGAAAAACTGGCAACTTTAAATAATTTACAGTTAGAAGCATTTCATGCCATCACAAATGCTACAGATGATGAAATGGTCAAAGACCGGTATTTCTATCTAGACGGACCAGGTGGATCAGGAAAAACGTATCTGAACCATTGTTTGATGAGTTATATTCGATCACAGGGTCAGATAGCTATGCCATCTGCAACAACTGGAATTGCTGCACTTTTGTTAGATGGTGGTAGAACTGTGCATAGTGGATTTAAGCTGCCAGTTCCCATTTTGGAAACATCAGTGTCAGATATTCGACTCAATTCCATATAAGCAAATAAATTCAAACTAACTAAACTAATTATCATAGACGAGGCAACAATGATGTCATGTCATGCACTGCAATGTATTGACATATTCTTAAAAGAAGTGATGGATAATAAGTTGCCATTTGGTGGAAAGGTGATGCTGTTAGGAGGCGATTTTAGGCAAACATTACCTGTTGTGCCACACGGAAATAGAACAGAGATCATTGAAACATGTATCAAGACCAGTAAACTGTGGCAAATATTTACACATCTCAAATTAGAATTAAATATGAGATCTGAAGGCCAAAATGAATTCAATGACTGGCTCATTAAATCGGAGATGGAAAACATCCAGAAATACAGCATTTACCAAATGATACCATTGAAATTCCATCAGAAATAGTTTGCAATGAATCACTCATATCAGCCATATTTCTAAACACTCTTAATAATGAGGATTACACAGACATTGCAAACAAAGTAATATTAACATCCAAAAATATCGATGCCTTGAATGTAAATAACAAAATTTTAAAATACATCAATGCACCACAAAAGAATTATTACAGTGCAGATTCTAATCTGTCAGATGATAAAGACAGTGAATCAAATTTTAGTATCGAATTTATTAATTCGTTAACACCATCTGGAATGCCCCCACATATTTTACAATTGAAAAAAGGCGCAATTGTTATGTTATTGCGAAATATGAATGCAAAAATTCAATAGAGGGTTTTTATTGTTTGCCTTCCTCTGGATTCAATGCTAATTTAGTTTAACAAGAGTTTAACAAATATGTTACAAATGATAAAAAGCATGTTATTGTTAAAACTATTTACTTACTCGAAGTTAATATAGTCTGCAGTTACTCAGTGATAAATATGTATTGAAAAGTGTTAGTATTGTTAACAAAATGTTAAACGAATGTTTCATATACAAGTTGCATGTTACAAAGTTTAATGTTTGTGAAATATAAGTTAAAAGTTAAAAAAATAAAAAGTTAAAAAAATTAATGTGTTTTTATTTTTAGAAGAAAAAAAAGGGACAAATGTAGGTGACTCATTTTGTGTTGCAAACAAATTTCACAACATTTAATTTTTATTGACCGTCATTTTTTGACGGGCAAGTTGCTAGTATATATATATATAGATAGCATGTATTGTATATTACATAGATAGATAGGGACATGTATTATTAGATAGTATTGCATATCAGATAGTGGGATTTACAGTATATTACATTATATAGTGGCATGTATATTAGATAATGGCATGTATATTAGATAGATGCATGTATATTAGTGGCATGTATATTACATAGTGGCATGTATATTAGATAGTGGTGTATTGTATTTAATTGAATTGTGCTGTATTGTATCTTATTGAATTGTGTTGTATTGTATTTTATTGAATTGTGTTGTATTGTATTATATGTATGTATTATATGTATTTAATTTTCAGGTGTGTCATTTTTTTTTTCTATTTTGTAGTGAGGGGGGATTGTAATGTATTTTGTTATTTTCTGTAATGTTCCTTTTTTTATTTTTTGTGACTTAGGTTATTTTTTTGGTTCTGTAATGTACATTTTTTATTTTTGGTGACTTTAGTTTTTCTTATTTTATGTAATGTAGATTTCTGCTTTTTGAGGAATTTAGTTACTTGAGGCACACAGTGCACTCACATTGTGTGACAAACAGCATTTCAACACTTTCTTTTATTGACCGTCATTTTTTGACGGGCAAGTCGCTAGTCACATATAGTTGTGAGCAAGCGGGCTGTTGCTAACGCTTGAGGGCTTGCAAAGCGGGGGCCGCAGTTGCTGGCATGGAGCGCCTCGCAAAATTTACGTAGTTACGAAAGCAAAATACGAGACACGTTACGACCCATTACGACCTCGCAAACATTGCCTGAAACCCGTGCACATAAGAAACATGAAAAACACAATAAATACACACAACAAATACATAAAAAGCTTACCTACAGCAAGGGGGGGGCATCCAGGACCTTGAAAACTGAAGTTACTCCTAAATTTAACTCCAAATAAAAGAGTTTAGACACAAAAAAATTCTCTAAGCGAGAGAAAAAATGGCCGCCAAAAAAAACGAAAACGAGGCTACAGCAGTCTAAAGACGCAAAACACCACCAAACACCTACGGATTTCCCGAAAAAGACGTACGAGATTCGAAAACAATGACGCAACCCGCGCGACCCCAAAAACATTAGACACACAATAAATACACACAACAAACACATAAAAAGGTTACAAACAGCAAGGTGGTGCACCCAGGACCTCTGCAAGTGAAGTTACACCTCGATTTAACTCCAAATTTCGGCGTTTAGACACCCGAAAATCATCTAAGCGAGAATAAATGGCCACTGAACAAAACGAAAATGAGGCTAAAGGACCCGAAACACGCAAAACACCACCAAACGGCTACGGATATTCCGAAAAATTCGGACGACATCCGAAACGAACGACGCTAAATCAGCCACAGCCGCATACCACACATTAGCCGCCATTTTAGAACAATAACTTATACAATTCGGAAGTACACAGCTACCCTAACGGATTTGCCTCTCGCACGCACACTATTACACTGCACACATTCATGACACTTACACAGCAGCTCCACAGCACTGAAAACACACATTGTATGCTGCAGCAACATCAAAACAGATTGCCAGCTCTTCAACACAATGCTTCCTGCATATATTACTTGAAAATAGATAAAGTATATTATTTAATTAATGTATTATTCATTTCATTAGCATACACCAAACAGCATTAGCTCACTTCCAATTTCATTGCCATCATTTTTTGACGGGCAATATTCTAGTGTATATATATATATATATATACAAGGAACTTGCCCATCAAAAATTACAGGATTAAAACTGTATGGCTGGCAATGCTGTTTGCCACACAATTTGAGGCATTTGCACCTCTGAGCACCTTCGGCGCTCATTGCGAGCCTCTCCCCCATGTACTTAAACTTTCTTGCTTTGCAGTGATCACTTTTGGTGCTCATCGTGTTCCCCATGCTGAGCACCTTTGGCACTCATTGCAAGCCTTTCCTCCCTCCTACTATTTCGTTAACCTGCAAGTTTTGTGCTTGGAAATGCCATGTATCTTTTTCCAGCATCTCCCCCCTGTCCCTTCCCTGTGTGTTTGTCCTCTGTGTGTCTGCTGAATGTTTGCGTGTTACGCGCTGAAGGCCGTTTGTTTTATTTTCAAAGTACTGCATGCCTGGCGTTGTTGGTGTGTGACACTGTGTTTGCTGTCCCGCGTGCCTGGATTTGCAAAATTGCTTGCAACCTCACTCCCAGGCTTCCTGGCTCTCTCCCTGTGATGTGTGCGTGTTATTATATTTGTACATTTTTTGTTTTTGTTATTAGGGTTTTTAGAGTTAGGCGCTTGGCTCGCAGTTGTGACCCTCACAATACAGCCTAAGTTCTGCATGGTTGCTTTGCTTCGCTAGGCTCCCATGTTTGACGGCACCCCTGTCTCGCCTCGCTTTACCAACATAGCAAACGTTCAAGACAGTTGCAAGATCCACAACTATGTATGTGATATATATATATATCACATATATAGTTGTGGACCAAGAACGATGTCCGTAACGTTTGCGATGTTGGTCAAGCAGAGGCAAGCCGTGCAGGGTGCACGACTTAGGCTGGATGAGAGCGGAAGGTGCTCATCTGCTCGACTCGCAAAGCCCTGCTCGACTCGCAATATTATACCTTGCTCCCCCTTTTTCACACATCAGTAATATAACAAGTTGCTTTTGCTGAAAAGAAGCTATTTGATTACAAATTACTCGAAATTACTTATTACTCTCAACTTGTAATAGTATTGATTTTGCCTAAAAATATTATGAGCACTATACAGCACATGTAAAGTTATAAAAATGCCTTTGCTGCTGCTTTTCCCCGGCCTGCTCACTGCCAATAGCCCCCGTCCCTGCTCAAACCCATTCGCCCATTTCCCCGATCACCACCTATCCCTCATCTACATAACCATGGGGGCCCACTAAAATACATAAAATATTAACCTAGTTACACATGGGTCCTTAAAGGACACATGCGGGGCCTACATTTTAACACCCCCCCCACACACACACACACACACACAGGGGTCCCTAATTGCACTAATTTCACCTGAGGATTAGCACATGTTTCCATTTGTTGGCTAGAGATCGTTTCATAGGAGAAGCTCAGTTTAATTTGTCTTTCTTTGTATAGAGTGGCTGAATTTTTTTATTTTTCAGTCAAGCTAGAAGAGGCCTGTTTCCTGAACGTCAAAAGATGAGGAGCAAGGGTCTTCGATCAAGAATGAACAGGACTTTTCCATGGATGGCCAGAAGAGAGGACGGATGGTTTCAATCAACATTGAATGTCCCAGCTGTTCCAGAGCTGAAGAGTGAGAATTAAGGAATCTATAATCATAACTAGACATTGCTGGAAGAATAATCCAAAGGGGGTAATGTATTAACTAACCTATTTTTCAATGGATTTCTTTTAATTTTAATAATTATACTTTCTATATCCAAGTGATTATGATGGTGTATAATATAGGCCACTGAGAGATCACATGAATACCACTGTAGTGTAACAATGTCTCTCCAGTTCTGCTACTCTAAGACACTTTCCAACTATATAGGGTAATTATTTTAAACATATTTTTTATTTTATTTCTAATATAGACCACAACAAAGGTAAAAACAAATGAACCCTTTATGAGTACAGTTATCAATAAAACTTTAATCCAGAGGAGTAGTTTCTAGATGAAACTCAATTCACTGTGTCTTTGAGCTAGATGGCAAGCACAACACTTTATTACTGGTAAATTCCTAGTCCAAAGCAAAAAATGGAGAGCCCTGTCTTTCAGCTTAGAATCCAGTGTCCATAGTGCTTTCCCAGAGCACCATGCAAGATTTAAAGCTTGCAGACTTACAATCTAAAAGGTTTGGATATGGTACAGGAGGGTGAAACATATGTTGTTTATTCAAAGGTGGCAGGTGAAAGGCTTCTTTAAACAGATGTGTTTTTACTGAGGTTTTGAAAGATTTGAGGCCGGAGGATAGTCTTGTGAAGCGAGTCATGGAGTTCCACAGAATTGGGGCAGCGCAAGAAAAGTCCTGAAGGTGGGAGTAACAGGGGGTGATGAGAGAGGAAGAAAGAAAAAGCTCACTAGCAGTGAAGAGGGCGGATTGGGGAATATTTGGAGATAAAAGCAGAGATATAAGGGGGTGCACGGTTGTTGAGGGCTTTGTATGTTAGGGTCATGATTTTTAATTGTATTCTGCAGTTACGGGAAGTCAGTGGAGTGTTTGCCAGAGAGGGGCTATAGACACTTTATGTTGTGTAGGGTAGATGAGTCTAGCGGAGGCATTCATTATAGATTGGAGTGGGGATAGAAGATAGGTGGTGGACAGACCAGCAAGAAGCGAGTTGCAATAGTCTAGATGAGATATGATGAGAGAATTATTTTAGAATCTTAGTAGTGTTTTGTGTAAGGTATTTTGGAAATGTTTTATTTTTTATTTTTATTGAAAGGTAGGGCAGGGTCCAATGGAACCCCAAGACAACAGGCTTGGGAGTGATGATGGCATGGTTGGTAGTGAGAGATAGTGGACATCTAGGAGGATATGCTTAAGAGGCAGTTGGAAACGTGCTAGAAGAGAGGGGGATAGCTCAGATGCTGAGAAGATTTGAGTGTCATCTACATAGAGAGGGATTTCCAAAGGAGGGAAAATGCGCATTGCATAAGCATGTGTAGTATTTGTAGTTCTGGCATTCTGTGACAAGGGAGAGTCTATGTTTCACATTAATTTTAGTTGTGCCTGACTGCAGCCCCTCGTGTCACTCTTGAGGGGCCTCCTCCTGGAGTTTTGGCTACATTTCTCCCCACACTTACTTTTTGGGGGGCTCCTTGTCAACCTGCTCCTGGCATTAGCCAAGCTGGCTACATATAAGTCCAGGAAGCAGTGTTTGGCTGGGGAGGTTTCATGTAAGGTCATGTTCCGGGTGCAAGTGTGCTTTCTTATCTGGTCAGGGTACCAACTGGTTTCGTCTAATGGGAGGATGGATGAGTTTGCCTCCCAGTGGGCTGTAGAGGGTGTACTCTGCTTGGTATCCCCCCCATTAGGATTTATTTACTTCATCTCCTTATTTAATAATTAATTTTATTTACAGTTTGTATCCTTACCACCAGGTGGGGATGTGGAGTGTCCTTCAAGTTAGCAGCTCATTTTAATACACTATTTGTTGTTCTGGCATACACAACTGAGGCAGGTTTATCCCTCACCCAGCTTGCTGACTTATTCATGTTAACTTAGTCAAAGGGCACCAGACCGTCCCCTAGGCAACAAGTATCTGGAATGCATGTTGATATTACTGTGTTCAAATTCCCAGAAAAACAATTTAAAGTAATGGCCACTATGCCATTGTAGCAAATATTTTTTTTGTACTTAGCATATGTTAAGGTTAGTGTTAGGGCTATGGAGTCCTTATGGACATAAAGAATGCTGTCTGAGGAGTTGGGTAACCATGGGGACCCCTATGGTATTAAGTTAGTATATCATGGAGTCAATAAGAACCCCATAGCACTGTTTATTTTTCTCCTCCCCCAAATGATTGCTTATGGGACCGTTTCCCAAACTTTACACTATTTGAGGAGTACTGTTCCTTTAAGACTCTGGAAAGCACCAGACTCCTTCCACTGGATCAATCAGTACATGGCCTGTACAGACAATACCATGATTCCAGGGATGTTGCAACTGTGGATGTAACACAGCAAGATATGGCTCACTTGGGAATCAGAGCCAAGACACTAAGAACATTTGTGATTACCATTAACAATACATCAAAAGAGCAGCCCTTAATCTCACTTGACATTCCATTTAGCCACAACTTGACTTCAAAAGGAGTTTTGCCTTATATCAATTAACCTAGGCTGTATGGCACTGAAGTGGCAGAAATTCCTTTTTGGTGTAGATGGACTATGTGGGTACAGTGGGTGGAATGGATCTTCAGATATTATTAGGACTGTTGAGGAGCTGTCACCATGAGTGCTGGAAGGAGGGACCTATCATTCATAATAAAGATTTGATTCTGACGGGCAGCCCACCACAGCAGAGGATTGCTAAACTTAATGTACAAAGCCTTACTCATGAATAACAAGCTCATATGCAAACATATCCTGAAGCATGCATGACCTGGTCACCCTTAGGGAAAATTCCCATTACATCACCTATGTTTACCTTGCCAACCATTGGGTACACTCCAAAAGGCTTTTTATTCTTCTATTTATATTATATATATATATATATATATATATATATATATATATATATATATAAATATATATATATATATATATATATATTAGTGATGTCGCGAACATAAAATTTTCGGTTCGCGAACGCAAACCGCCGCAAATGTTCGAGAGCCGGCGAACCCGGCAAACAGCCATAGACTTCAATGGGCAGGCGGATTTTAAAACCCACAGGGACTCGTTCTGGCCACAATAGTGATGGGAAAGTTGTTTCAACGGGACTAACACCTGGACTGTGGCATGCCGGAGGGGGATCCATGGAAAAAACTCCCACAGAAAATTACATAGTTGATGCAGAGTCTGGTTTTAAGCCATAAAGGGCATAAATTACCTAAGATTCCTAAATTGTTTGGAATAACGTGCTTTAAAACATCAGGTATGATGTTGTATCGATCAGGTAGTGTAAGGGTTAGGCCCGCTTCACAGTGACAGACCAAACTCCCAGTTTAACGCACCGCAAACAACCGCAAACAGTCCATTTGCACAACCGCAAACTCCCCATTTGCACAAGGTTGGATACCAACTAGCCATTTCCCGTTCCTTGTCCTCACTGATGTCATTGAAGGTCTCTTCCTCCACCCAGCCACCACGGGTCCCCGAAAGGTGACAACAAGCCCCCTGGGACGCCTGCTGTGTTTGGTCTTCCACCTCCTCAAAGCCACCTTCCTCCTCTGACTCCTCTTCTTCAGACTCCTCTCACTGCGTTACCTCTCTCTGCATTATTATAAGGTGTGTTAAGTAGTACTTCAATTTTGGGGCACGGCCCGTGCAATCAAAGGTGCCACCAGATAGGAGTGGCGTGTTTGTAAGTACTACTCTTATCAGTTTAATACCTGTTACAGCACCTATCAGGGGGCATGTAAAAGGCCTGGATTTTTGGAACCGGGAGATGGAAAAAGATACTTGGTTGGTCGTATCACTTTAAATTTGGGGCATGGCGCGTGCAATCAAAGGTGCCACCATATAGGAGCGGCGTGTTTGTAAGTACTACTCTTATCAGTTTAATACCTGTTACGTCACCTATCAGTGCCTGGATTTTTGGAACTGGGAGATGGAAAAAGATACTTTGTTAATCATATCACTTCAATTTTGGGGCACGGCACGTGCAATCAAAGGTGCCACCAGATAGGAGTGTTTTTTTTCTAAGTACTACTCTTATCAGTTTAATACTTGTTACTTCACCTATCAGGGGGCGTGTATAAGGCCTGGATTTTTAGAACCGGGAGATGGAAAAAGATGCTTGGTTGGTTGTATCACTTAAATTTTGGGGCACAGCACGTGCAATCAAAGGTGCCACCATATCGGAGTGGCGTGTTTGTAAGTACTACTCTTATCAGTTTAATACCTGTTACAGCACCTATCAGGGGGCATGTATAAGGCCTGGATTTTTGGAACCGGGAGATGGAAAAAGATACTTGGTTGGTCGTATCACTTCAAATTTGGGGCACGGCGTGTACAATCAAAGGTGCCACCATATAGGAGTGGCGTGTTTGTAAGTACTACTCTTATCAGTTTAATACTTGTTACGTCACCTATCAGGGCACGTGTATAAGGCCTGGATTTTTGGGACCAGGAGATGGAAAAAGATGCTTGGTTGGTCGTATCACTTCAAATTTGGGGCACTTTGTGACATTAGCTTCTTACGCTCAAACATGTCCTTTACAGGCACCTGACTATGGGCAGATGAGCAGGAACTGCTCAAGGCGAGAGACGGAGTGGCGGGTGGTTTAGAGGGGGCAAGGAGGACAGCAGTGGTTGATGTGGCTGATGATGCTGGACCAGGAGGAGGATGGCGGCTTTGAGTTTGTGTGCTGCTTGTACTCATGTGTTGGTCTGGAGTCACCCAAACATTAGGTCTCAACCTGTAGAGGATAAGGGAACCAGGCTACTCTAGACCTCAATTATCATTACAGGTTTTGACAGATTGGTACTATGCGTGCAAGCTACTGTGACAACAGATATGAGTGGCACTGTGCACTTGCAGAAATTGGCAGAGTAGACACTGTATGTCTGACACACACGCTTGCAGACAACTAACTGCTATGCAATCTATTACAGTAGAATTTGTATTCTTTGTTTAAATGTGCACTACTGACTGTTACACCAGATATGAGTGGTGGCACTGACTGGGCAAGTGGGCACAGTATACGATGTGAGCCTAAGACACACACGCTGGCAGGCAGACAAATGAAATTAGATTACACAGAAAAAAAGTGTTGCTTTTTTTAAATGTAGAGTGCTGGTACACCACTAGGTTGGATTGGTTGAACTTGGCACAGTTCTTGTAAGCCTGACACACACACTGGCTAGCAGTCAGGCAAATGAACTTAGATTGGCGGTTAGGCAAATTAACTTAGATTTAAGAAAATAAAATTATTGTTTTTTTAAATGTAGACTGCTGGTACACCACTAGATTGGATTGGTTGAACTTGGCACAATACTTGTAAGCCTGACACACACACTGGCTAGCAGTCAGGCAAATGAACTTAGATTTGCGGTCAGGCAAATGAACTTAGATTTAAGAAAATACAATTATTGGTTTTTTAAATGTAGACTGCAGTTACACCACTAGATTGGATTGGTTGAACTTGGCACAATACTTGTAAGCCTGACACACACACTGGCTAGCGGTCAGGCAAATTAACTTAGATTGGCGGTCAGGCAAATGAACTAAGATTTAACAAAATAAACGTTTTGGTTTTTTAAAAGTAGACAACTAGTAAACAAGATTGTATTGGTTGCACTGTGCACACACAGTATAAGTTGTGAGCCTGACACACACACTTGCTAGCAGGAGCTAGCAGGGAGACAGGCAAATGAAGTTAGATTAGACAGAAAAAAACAAACAAAAAAAATGATGTTATAGCCCTAAAAAGGGCTTTTTGGGGTGCTGTGTTTACAGCAGAGATCTGATGAGTCCTTCAGCACTTCACTGGACACTGAATAAACTTGCCTAGCTATTGATTTCCCTATTCAATCAGCACTTTCCCTCCTCTCAGTAATATCTCTAATTTTATATATACATATATATATATACATATATATATACACATATATATATACACACATATATATATATATATATATATATATATATATATATCAGACATAGGTACTGCATTTTTATCATGTTCCTTTGTGTTCCATCATGTTGTTGTTCATTGACCAAGGAAACCAACAGAAATTGTATTTTTGTTTATTACAGGTATATTTTATAGTGAAACAGTGTCAAAGCTATCAATAAAATGTGAAGTTCTGCACAAAATGTTGTTTATGCACTGTATTGACAAAGGAAACCAACCAAAAAATCAACTTGTTTATTAAAAAATTATTATTATCATTTTGCAAAATGAGTGGGTGTCAAAGTGATAGACAATTGAAATGAAAAAGCATTTTACTCGACATAAAAATGCAGGCACAGGGGTATTTAGAAAAAAGATGAGGGTCAAGTTGACATTTGGGACGCTTTAAATTTGTGTACTTCTACTATACAAACAATTTAAAAAAATAAAAGGCAAAATTAAGTATTCAACAACTACAATCATACTGTCTTCTGCAACAAAGGTAGCCAATCCATAAGTAATATTTTAGAGGCAATGGAAAAACATCTTTCCATTTGGATTGATGGGAAAAACAAATGCATCATGATATTAGGTCTAGCAATAATCATGGAAAAGGACAGTAGTATGTTTAATCATATTCAAAGATAAAAACAGGATATGAGTGAAAACTTTGCAAATAGCAGAGGTTGGTTCAATAGGTGTAAAAAAGAAGCAACCTGTATGACATTCAAATTACGGGAGAAGCAGAGATTGCACATACTGAGGCTGCTTCAGCCTTTCCATCAACTTGAAGAGCCATAATTAAAAAAGGGAATTATCCTCCTGAATACGTTTTTAATGCTGAGGAAACTAGACTTTTCTGAAAGAGAATGCAAAAGCGCACGTTTATATTACGCAAACAAAATCAAGCACCAGGATTCAAAGCTGCCACAGGCCAAATTGCTAAACTAGTCAATACAACAAGACTAGGAGATGCTGATGTGCAGGATGTTGAGGAGTTGCTACAGGTTTCTGGTGAACTCCTTACCAATGATGACATTCAAGAACTGGCAGAACAAGAGATTCATGCAGGACCTAAAAATAGTGATTCTGAAAACGAATAACCCAAAGAACTTGCTACAGAGTCCCTCAGTAAAAGTTTGATAGCAATAACATTGATCAGTTTGTAGCAATTCATCCAGTTTTTCAAAGAAGTTCAACAGCAAGATTGAGAGTTTTGGATACAATCTCTTGCTTAATGCGAGAAAAAGAAAATGACAAATGTCACTAGACGACTTCACTGAAAAGTCAAGAATTCCAGAAGAGCCAGAACCTTCGACACCACAAAAATAAAGTTTGTATTTCTGTGCATGAACAGTATGTGTATGTGATATGTATACTGTATTTTTCAAGTTGACATAAAGTACATAAAACTTAATTATAGCTTATGTTTTGAGATATAGAAACAGAGGAGCTGCAAGTGGGGAGTGTGGGGTATCCAAATCTGAATGGCCTAGGGCAGCATAAAATCTAAATACACATATGGGCAGCACTACTTTACCAGTTGATTCTACTCTTGGACTACCAGCAGGTGGAATTCTGAAGTCTCAATCCACCAATAAGAGCATTCTTAGTCTGGAGCTACTGATACATATACAATGTTGCAATGTATATTTAAATACACTGAGTGTTCAGAACCAGTTTGTGTAATTTCAATCAACAATTACAATCTTAAAATCCTTTAGTTTGATGGTCCAATGATAACATTAGCAAGTGCTCTCTGATCATCTTGTGTGACATCACCTTGCAGACGTCGTACATGAGTCACAATGACCTGATACATGTTTCGCTTATGGCTTCAACAGAGGCCAAGTTATTTATATTTTGTTGCTAATTTAATGATAAATAATGCAGTTCCAATACTAACTTAATGTAGTTAGATAACAGTGTCAATTATATATAACTTATATTACTTACTAATTATATTCAGACAAATAACTAAACACAGTAATTTGTAAGGTATTACATTTTTAAAAAGAAAAATATTTTATTAAAAGTCTCTCTCTCCCTCTCTCCCTTAGAACTATTCTACAAATAATTTTATTACCCAGTCATTTTTTGACCTTGATATTATTAAATATGAACTTATTAGGATAGGTACAATAGACTGAACTGCAGAAAACATCTAACAAGATAATTACTTGTTTAAGTATCTCTACAAGAAACTTTAAGATGTTCTTATGACCCGAATCATCTGGCAATAAATAATGCTTTGAATATTATTAACAAGACATCATTTGATCTTTGAGTACCCACTAAATATAATAATGGTAATAAAATACCATGATCTGCATTATTATCTAGGGGCATCATTGAGTGTAATCCATATTACTATGCTTTACAGTACTCGAGAGGTGAATGTGCAGTATCATCTTCCCCAATTAAACCAACCACTATCATATTCTTTTAAACCTATTGCTCTCAAATGACTTGTTAAGTAGAAAACAGAATAAAGCTCTCATTATTAACCAGCCTTATATTTTCCCAAGGTCGTACTATAGATTTAAAGGTGAGAAAAGGTTCTTATAAAGTAAGATAGGTAGTAGCAATTTCAACAACTTGAGATATCTCTGTATATGTTTTCTAAATTTACACATCATACATTTTAATCATAAGGAAGATGCGGTCTCTAGATATTATAAGATAAAGTTGAATTTTCATTCAGATAACAAACATTCTAAAACCATAGCGTCTTAAAAGTTATATGAATAGAATGCAAAGATTCAATTGTTGATGAGATAATTCTAACTGCATTTAATTTAAATATAAAAATAGCTTTCAAAATAAATACAAATTTAGATTGGACACATGCACATCTTAATAAGTATCATCTAAAAATATTTCTTCATTGGCTTCCTATTTTAAGCTTTCAGAGATCACATTTTAAATTTGAAAATATATATTTTTTCTAGGTTTATGTGTTTCCAGTCAATTCTGTTTGTGACTGTGATTGATATATGCATGGTATACATACATCCAAATGAAAACAGAAAAAGGCTGATAAGCTACAGAGTGCACTAATTGTGCCAAGATGAGATGGGTGGGGATTGACTGTTCTAAACTACTATAAAGGTTTGTGAGCTGTTTGGGGCTGTTTGCAAGTGGATTTTACTTTTTACAAGCAAAGGCTGATAAACTGCACTAATTGTGCCCAGGTGAGAAGGCAGAAGTTAATATAAACAGTAGAAGGGGCAAACTTGTGAGCTTGCTAACATATCTAGCATAAGTGCAATTCTAGTAAAAGTGTAGGAGTTTAAATAAAAGGAGGGAGTTCCAAGAAAAGAGGGGGAAGAAAAAAAAATCTTATAAAACTTTATACAAATATATTATTTATTATTCTTGTTTATCCCACTGAATTTTTGTAGAAAGAACAGATGATCCAGGGTCCATACCTCTGTTAGAGGTGTGCGCATGTTGCCTCTCTGGAAGCTCATATTGGAGAACTGGAGAGGAGAATTGCAGCACTTAGTAATATTGCTCCACTGAAAAGGGAGCTGGTGCTCAGTGAGTACAGTTTAGATGGGCCTAGCATGAAGGGTGGAGCTGGGGCTAGTGAGAATGTACAGGGGGGTAGCTGGCTTACAGTTAGAAGGGGAATCAGGGGGAACAGGAGAAGGCAGGCTAGTTCAGAGTTGGCAAACGCCAACAGATTTGCCAGATTGAGTGAAACTGTTGGGGATGTCCATTCATGAATGGCAATGCCAGATAGAACTGTTCCCTCTAACAGCCGGGAGAACAGTTCTACTGGAGGAGTGGGATGGCAGAATAAGCAGAGCAAAAGAAAGGTTTGGGACACTGCAACATAATGGGGCTACACTACCTTCACCAAATAATTGGTTAACGCAGGAAGAAATCCAAAAGAGGTTGGAAAAAATAAACGTTAATAAAGCCCCGGGTCCTGATGGAATACATCCATGGGTACTGAGGGAACTGGGTTCTGTAATAGCCAAACCATTATATTTATTTTTTCAAGATTCTCTAAACACAGGGTCTCTACCAGATGACCGAAGAAAAGCAGATGTGATATCTATATTTAAAAAGGGAGCAAGAGCAAATCCGGGGAATTATAGACCAGTGAGCCTCACTTCTGTAGTGGGAAAGCTTTTAGAAGGGTTAATAAGTGATAATATACAAGAATATGTCTATGTCTAAGTAGGAATCAACATGGATTTATGAGGGATAGGTAATGTCAAAGAAATCCAATTAGTTTCTATGAGGAGGTCAGTAGGAACCTGGATCAAGACAACTCAGTGGATGTAGTCTTTTTGGATTTTGCAAAGGCTTTTGATATAGTGCCACATGGGAGACTATTGTGCAAACTAAGGGATACAGGAATTGCAGTAAATATCTGCTCATTGATTGAGAGCAGGCTAAAAGACAGGAAGCAAAGAGTTGTTGTATATGGAACATACTCCGATTGGACTAATGTGGTAAGTGGGGTTCCTCGGGGGTTCAGTATTAGGTCCTCTCCTTTTTAACATATTTATTAATGACTTAGAGGTGGGACTGGAAAGTAGTGTCTCCATTTTCGCTGATGACACAAAGTTGTGCAAGGTAATTAAATCAGATAATGATGTGCTTTCCCTCCAAAGAGATTTACATAAAATTAAGGAATGGGCATCTAAATGGCAGATGAGATTTAATACGAATAAATGTAAAGTTATGCATCTGGGAAGGAAAAATAGCCATGCAATTTATAATCTTAATGGAGAAATTCTAGGTTTATCAGATATTGAAAGGGATTTGGGAGTGCTTGTGGACAACCACCTAGGTAACAGTGCTCAAAGCACAGCAGCAGCTGCAAAGGCAAATAAAATATTAGCATGTATTAGGAAGGGTATAGAAGCAAGGGAAGCAAATATAATTCTGCCACTATATAGATCTCTAGTATGCCCTCATTTGGAATATGGAGTACAATTTTGGGCACCAATTCAAAAAGGACATTCTAGAGCTGGAAAGGGTACAGAGGAGGGCAACAAAACTTTAAACACTTTGTTCTTTTTTTGAAGTAAATATAAAATAGTTAAGTGAATATCCACCATAACAAATAAGGATAGAAAGTAAGTTTGATATTATAGGAACACGGGTTTTGAAATTTACAATACCCTCTGATAAAGTTTAATTCACATTGGTGGTAGAAATGGTTCACAATCACTACCCTCCGTGATGGAAATAAAGTTAAAATATCACAGATGTAGGGCATGACCCCATGAAGAGAGGGGGAGAGATAATAAGGGAGATGGGAGAGAGGGGTGAAGAGGGGAGAGAGAGGAGGAGGTGGGATGCAGAGTAGAGGAGAGGATAGGAAAGGGGGTCATAAATTTATATATATCTCGCTTGGTGAGAAATGAATCAGAGGATTAATAGAATAGATGATACTACATATAGATTAAGGATATGTTGAAAATAGTAGCCTACCTTATTCTTCCACTTTTTCTTTCTCTTTTTGTTCTCTCCTAAGTCTCCCAACCACAGGTGGGAAACCACCCCTGACATTTCCCAACATCGGCGATAGCCCTGTTAAACACAAGGTTTATGATTTGTGTTGACTTTGGTATTTTAAGGATGTGTGTATATGTTGTAAGAATGATGAAGGTGGCTATGAAGAGACAGAGGCAATTTAGAGGGAACTACTTATTGGTTAAGTTAGTTAAAGCACTTAATATGGAAGTAAATGGATAAGGGTATAATAATTATTTCGCAATATGTGAACGGCCTAAATTCTGCAACTAAGAGGAAAATAGCCTTCTTGAAATATGCCAAGATTAAAGCAGATATTCTATGTCTCAAGGATACCCATTTTAAGAGGGAGTCACTGCAATATATGTCTAATAAGATTTATCCATCTAGAATAGATGCTACATTTAATAAAAAATCAAAAGGTGTATCCATTTTTTAAAATAAAAGATTAACGGTGTCTGAGTAATTTACAAAGTTAGACCCCATGGGGAGATATATAATCGGGATTGGTTTTATAAATAATAGATTAATAACCTTGGTAAATGCCTATTTTACAAATAAAAATCAGATTAGATATCTTAAGAAGTTATTACTAGATATCTTTAAAGTAAAAAAAGGATTGATTATATTATGTGGGGACTTCAATATGGCAATAAACGCACTCATGGACAAACAGATATCTCATAAGGTAAAATCCGAGACCTTATTTAGCAAAACAGTGGCAGAATTCTCAAACTTGATAAAGAGCTATGAGCTATTTGATCTATGAAGGGTGTTTAACCCAGACCAAAAAGAATATACCTTTTTTTCAAACCGATATGAATCCTACTCTAAATTTTTGCAGATTTAAGAACTACGCAATCAATCTGTAAGACAGAAATTATTTTGACGCCCTGGTCAGATCACTCGATGAATTGTGTAATTCTGGAAGAGACTAATAAGCTAAATAACAAGAATAGATGGAAAATTAATCCTGTTATATTTAAAAAAAAATGAATATATTACTGCTATTAAAAAAGACATACAGGAATTCTTTGAAACTAATAAGAATTCGGTAACGTCTGCGAAAATGCTATGGTGCTCTTTCAAAGCCTACACTTGAGGGATTTTAATTGGTAGATCAGCTGAAATAAATAGAAAACAGGGTATACCACTAAAACATCTCTATATAGAATTAGAAAAGTTACATCAGGTTAACATGAGGATCCCAAGTAAAGAAACTAGTGACAAAATAAAAGATATAAATAATCAAATAAAAAAAATTCTTCAGTTACAAGCTGATAATCTCTTATGGAGATTTCAGCAATCACATTTTCTATATGGTAATAAATCAGGGAAATATTTGGCAAATAGATTAAAGAAGCAACGCAACCAGAATAGGATCTTAAGAATTCAAGATGAAGAAGGTAAGATACACTTTCACCCTGATAAAATAAGTGAGGTATTTCAGGATTTTTATATGAAATTATATAACTTGGAAAAAGATACACGGTTTATTCCTCCAGCAAAAAAATAAATTGAGGCCTTTCTCGATAAAATCAAGTTTCCCACGATTTCAGGAAAAGATAGTCAATATTTAAACAGTGACATAACTATAGAGGAAATAATGGTAGTAATTAATAGCGGCAAACCCAATAAATCACCAGGGGTGAATGCACTCGATCTTTTATTTTACAAAGTACTTTTGCCTGAAATAAAAAGTCATTTATGTAGTCTATTTAATGAGATAAAACAAACAGGGGATCTTCCTCCGGAGATGTCAAAGACAAAAATAGTCAATATCTTGAAAGAGGGGAAAAATCCGGACGATTGTAGGAGTTATCGTCCTATTTCATTGATCAACTTAGACGTTAAAATCTATGCAAAGATATTGGCGAATAGATTAAAAACTATAATTAATAAGCTGATCCATTGGGATCAAATAGGATTTATTCTGTTCCGTAAAGCCTCTGACAACTCCAGACGAATGATTGATATTTTGAATTATGTAGAGGACTACGATGTTCCCTTATTGGCCCTGTCTTTGGATGCAGAAAAGGCATTCGACAGGGTCAGCTGGGAATTTTTACAGGGTGTCCTGGTGAAATATGGACTGGAAGAGTTTGCCTCGAAGTCAGTAAAAGCTTTATACTCTAACTCCACGGCTTTCATTGCGAGTCCTGACTTCGAGTCAAACAAGTTCAAAATAGGAAACGGTACCAGCCAGGGATGCCCGTTATCTCCATTATTATTCATCCTCTTTATGGAGCCACTGGCAATATATATAGGAGAGTGTAGGGAAATTGAGGGAGTAATTATAGATCAGGAGGAATTTAAATTTATGGAATTTGCGGACGATATAGTCATAACTATGACTAATCCCGAAGTGGCATGTTCTAAACTACAGGAAATATTGGAAGAGTTTGGTAGACTATCCTATCTCAAGATTAATAAATCAAAATCTGACACCTTAATAAGAAGCATAAAGCCTAAAGTTAAAAAAAAAATTGGAAAAACTATTTACCTTTAATTTGAAGTCGGAATATATTGTTCATCTGGGTATAAAACTTTGAATTTAAAGTGAAGGACATTCTTAAAGTTAACTTAAATGAGGTTATGAAGCAAGTTAGACCCATTTTGGGTAATTGGAGATCCTTAAACCTATCCTGGTCAGCTAGAATTGCTGCTACTAACATGAGCAGAATTTTGAAAATCACCTACTGTTTAAGATCGATACCAGGCAGAATACCAAATAATTATTTAAAAATCCTTCACGATACCTTGGACAAATTTATATATGGGGGGAAAAAATGTAGAATTAAGAAAAACGTAGTGAGCAAGAAATGTGAAAAAGGAGGCTTAAATAAAAGATGTATAAAAGATATATATCAAAAAATTGTTATAGCCCAACTCATAAGCTGGAACACCCTCCCAGATAAACCTAGATTGTGGATGCTGGAAGAGGCCCATATTAGGGATACCTCTGTAAAGAATTTATTATGGCTCCCGAACTACAATAAAAACCTACTTGGCAAATTTCCAAAAAAATTAAATGCACTCTTAAAAGTTTGGTACAAAAATAAAGAGAGGATGCAAATATCCTATTTCCCTTCATTAGCTACCCCTATTGATCTCGTTGACACAAAAGATCTTTCCTCAACATTATCCCTCTTTCACAGTTGGGGCGTAATTTCAGTGTCGGAATTATATAAAAAGGATCATTTTTTGACCTTTTCAGAGATGCAGAAGAAATATGAGTTTAAAAAATTCACCTGGTTAAACTATGAAAGCTTAAAACAAATGTTAATTACCTGGGGATTTAAAATGATAGGAATGAAATCAGAAACTAAAATTGAAGAATTAGTTATTAAGAGGGTAAATTCACACATCATTTCTAAATGTAATAAGATTCTGAGTGATATAACCCCACTCATCAAAAGTAAAGGAATTAAAGAATGGGAACTAGATTTTAGTATGGATCTAGGTGAAACTAATTGCAGGGGAATTATAAAAATGATTAAGATATCAGCACTAAACACAGCATACTTAGAGTTGTTCTTTAAATTAATGCATAGGTGGCATCTTACCCGGTCAGAATGTTGAAATTTGATATAAAAGAGGAAGCCTCATGCTGGAAATAGTGTGGCTCATTAGGTAATGATGCCCATGTTTGGTGGGAGTGCAAAAAATATCTGAGATGTAGGTAGAAATATGCCAACTGTTGTCCAGAGTGATTGATAAACATATCCCCTGTACCCGACAATTGGTTATCTTTCATATGGATTTGGAATTCTTGCCTTCTACGGATAGATATTTGATATATCATACAAAAAAAAAAAAAAAAAAAAAGGAGGGCAACAAAACTATTAAGCTTATTTTCTCCAGGAAAAAAGGAGTATAAGAGTACATATGATTACATTATATAAATACATTCAGGGTCAGTATAAAGAATTGTCAAGGGAGCTTTTTGTACCAAAGGTTTTCAACTGACAAGAGGACACCCCTTGAGGTTAGAAGCAAAAAGATTTCACCTTAAACAAAGAAAAGGGTTCTTCACAGTAAGGGTGGTTAATCTGCAGAATTCTCTTCCAAGGAAGGTGGTGACAGTGGATTTGATAGATAACTTTAAAAAGGAGACTGGATTTATTTATAATTAAGAAGGGAATTCAGGGTTATCCTGGATATTTAGAGAGTGTATTGATACAGGGAGAAATTCAATCTCAAGTATCTGATAATTAATTTGTTTTCCCTTTGAGACGATTGGCTAAGTTTCACTTGTTTTTTTTTCTGTTTGCCTTCCTGTGGATTAATTACTAATTAAAATAAATAAAGAAATAAATATTTGATTAATAATGAATAAACAAATAACAACTACTTAATAACTAATCCTCATATTGCAGATCAGAGGAGATCTTAAATGGTTGAACTTGATGGACTGAAAGTCTTTTTTCAACCTTAATTACTATGTAACTATGTAACAATCCCCGAGACGTGACAGATATTGTTTTTTTGCTATTCCTTAAGTAAATTTATATTTTTATTAGCCATACTGAAAGAACTAGCTTATCTTTGATTATTTTTATTATGTATTTGTAATGTGTTCCCCGTATTATTTAGTGGAATACAGGGGGTACAGTAAAGACAAAGAGACACTTTGATACATAAAGGATTGGAGAGACCTGTCTTTAAGCCCAATACTTTTTTTCCAAAGCTCCTTACAAAATTGAAAGCTTGCAATCTTACATTCTAAGAGAAGCAATAGAGACAGAATGCGAGAGAGGAGAGGTAAGGATCAGAGGAGAGGTTAAGATATTAGATAGGTCTGGTGAGGTTAAGAAATTGAGAGGGAATATAAGAGAATGTGGGAAAATAAATAGTTCTGGTGTTGTGAGATATGTGTATGGTTTATTGGTGTAGGAGAGAAGATTAGGGTTCTGCTCTGTTATAAGAAGCATGTTGAAGAGTTGGTCACATATATACAGTTTATATTCACCCAACTGTAAGAAATTACAAGTGGGAATGTGAGGTGATTCTACTATAGGGTTGACAGTTGAATGAGGAGACATGGGGGAGGGGGCTTATGATGAAAATATGAGCCTAACTATTGAGAGAAGTGATGTTTGGAAGTGTGTGAGGAAAATGTTTTAGTGTAAAATTTAATTTGGGTGATAGTGTATAAGTCTAAGTTAGAGATGTCGCGAATAGTTCGCCGGTGGATTGTTCCCGGCGAACATAGCATGTTCGCGTTCGCGGCGAACAGCGAACATATGCAAGATTTGACCCGCCCCCAATACTTTATCATTGAGCAAACTTTGACCCTGCATGTCACAGTCAGCAGACACATTCCAGCCAATTAGCAGCATACACTCCCTTCCAAAGCCATCTACCTCATGGACAGCAGCCATTTTGGAATCATAACTAACTTGCAGTCATACAGAGAGGAGGGAGAGTGTAGGTGATGCTGATTGAATAGGGAAATCAATAGCTAGGCAAGTTTATTCAGTGTCCAGTGCAGTGCTGAAGGACTCATCAGATCTCTGTTGTAAACACAGCACCCCAACAAGCCCTTTTTAAGGCTATAACATAATTTTTTTTCTTGGTTTTTTTCTGTGTAATCTAATTTCATTTGCCTGTCTCCCTGCTAGCCCCTGCTTGCAAGTGTGTGTGTCAGGCTCACAGCTTATACTGTGTGTGCACAACGCATACAATTTAATATTGTTTACTAGTTGTCTACTTTTAAAAAAAACAAACTTTTATTTTCTTAAATCTAAGTGCATTTGCCTGACCGTCAATCAAAGTTCATTTGCTTGAACGCTACCCATAGTGTGTGTCTTGCTTACAAGTACCGTGCCAAGTTCAACCAATCCAATCTAGTTGGGGTACCAACAGTCCGCATTTAAAAAACCCAAACTTTTATTTTCTTAAATCTAAGTGCATTTGCCTGACCGTCAATCAAAGTTAATTTGCTTGACCGCTAACCAGAGTGTGTGTGTCAGGCTTACAAGTACTGTGCCAAGTTCAACTAATCCAATCTATTTGGGGTACCAACAGTCCACATTTAAAAAACCCAAACTTTTATTTTCTTAAATCTAAGTGCGTTTGCCTGACCGTCAATCAAAGTTCATTTGCTTGACAGCTACCCATAGTGTGTGTGTCAGGCTTACAAGTACTGTGCCAAGTTCAACCAATCCAATCTAGTTGGGGTACCAACAGTCCACATTTAAAAAACGCAAACTTTTATTTTCTTAAATCTGTGCATTTGCCTGACCGTCAATCAAAGTTCATTTGATTGACCGCTAACCAGAGTGTGTGTGTCTTGCTAACAAGAACTGTGCCAAGTTCAACCAATCCAATCTATTTGGGGTACCAACAGTCCACATTTAAAAAACCCAAACTTTTATTTTCTTAAATCTAAGTGCATTTGCCTGACCGTCAATCAAAGTTCATTTGCTTGACCGCTACCCATAGTGTGTGTCTTGCTTACAAGTACTGTGCCAAGTTCAACCAATCCAATCTAGTTGGGGTACCAACAGTCCACATTTAAAAACCCAAACTTTTATTTTCTTAAATCTAAGTGCATTTGCCTGACCGTCAATCAAAGTTCATTTGCTTGACCGCTACCCATAGTGTGTGTGTCAGGCTTACAAGTACTGTGCCAAGTTCAACCAATCCAATCTAGTTGGGGTACCAACAGTCCACATTTAAAAAAAAAAACTTTTATTTTCTTAAATCTAAGTGCATTTGCCTGACCGTCAATCAAAGTTCATTTGCTTGACCGCTACCCATAGTGTGTGTCTTGCTTACAAGTACTGTGCCAAGTTCAACCAATCCAATCTATTTGGGGTACCAACAGTCCACATTTAAAAAACCCAAACTTTTATTTTCTTAAATCTAAGTGCATTTGACTGACCGTCAATCAAAGTTCATTTGCTTGACTGCTACCCATAGTGTGTGTGTCAGGCTTACAAGTACTGGGCCAGAGAGCATGTTGTGTGCATGCTTGAGCTCCAAACAAAAGGCTTTTTAGGGTCTTAGTCCCTCAAATACAAGTTTTATTTTAACACCTTTCTGTTTATAAGCACTTTGTGCACGGTGTTGTTAATTTTTGGGAGTTTTTGTGGTATTTTTCTTAGTTTAATTTAAGTTTTAGTTTTCTGGGAGCCAGGCTCAGCCCTCTATCCCAGGAGAGTGAGCTGTCTCCTGGATACTTTGCCACACCCCTCCCTTAGCACTACACCTTCACTCCTGGAGCTTTGTTACTTTGACTTTTTTTCTTTTAAAAAGTTTATTAAGTTTTGTTTGTTTGGTGTTGGGTTTTATGTTTTGGGGGAGAGAAGACAAGTAACATCTTTGTAGGCAGTGGGGGGGAAAACAATTAGAATTTTTGTTGAAAAGGCTTTTTTTTAACATCTGACACAGAGACACAGAGGGGTTAAAAAGCCTCTGTGTTCTCTGTGTTGTTGCAATTAGACACCTTGCAACAGGCCATTAACCCTTCCACTGCCAAGCATCACCTCTCTCTCTCCCTTAGTTTTGTCTCCCTTAGTTTTGTCTTTTTGTTTCTTTTTCCCACTTTTATATTTAAAAAAAAAAAAGCAAACAGTAAAAAATCATAAAACACAAAATAAAAATAAATAAAACAAATAAACTAAAAAAAAAAGGGTCTAAACATGAGGGATAAGACCACTAAGAAGCCTCAGGGGTCAAAAGGGGGAATAATGGCCCCTGAAAATCCTAGCTGCAGCACTGCACAGCATAGGCCCCAGGCAGATAAGGCAGCCCCAGCTCCTGGTGGTTCTGCCAGCAGACCTACCCCTGTGGCTAATACCTGGTCACAGGTGGTTTCTGCTGGCCCGAGTAATACCACCGCTGGGGCTGAGGGGCAGATCACTAGGAAGCATGGGGTTAAATGTCAGATGTCTGGGGTCTACAGCATTGATATCTATCTGCGTGCTGCAGCTAATGTCATCAGCCCCTCTGTTATAGTAGCAGCCAGCAAAATGTACGGGAAAGCAGTTTTCTTTACCCGTACGCTGGCTGCTGCTCACATTCTTGTACAGAGAGGCATCACAGTGGGGGGATTATATGTCCCAATAGAACCCCTGGAAGGGTTGGGCACAAAAGTAACACTCTCTAATGTGCCCCCCTTCCTACCAGACTCCCTCCTGCGCCCCCACCTGCTAACCCTAGGGGAAGTAAAAACACCATTTATTAAAATTCCCCTGGGGTGCAGAGAGAGAGCACTTCGTCATGTGCTCTCTTTCAAGAGGCAGGTACAAATGTGCCTGCCTCAGGGCGCAGAAAACATAGAGGGGTCTTTTGGGGTTCCATTTGAGGGGGTGCTGTACAGGATTTTTTACAGCACTACGGAGGTGCAGTGCTATCATTGCAAGGGGTTGGGGCATACACGTAGGAATTGTCCTAATGTAAAGCATCATGCCCCAGCCCCAGCAAATGGCACCTCCGTTAGTACGGCACCCATCCCCGCTGAGCCCATAACAGCGGGGACCTCAAGGGTCATAGCCCCCCCACAGAGCTCAGGCAAGGAGGCCGTTCCTCAAGCCACCACCACGGCCTCCAAACCCCCTTCTTCCCCAAAAAAGCCATCTGTGTCTGTGGTCTCCAGCAAGACTGCAGACACGGGGAAAAAGGGGAAGAATGTCACCGGTCCTCCGAGTGTCACAGCTGCATCTCCCAAGTCCCAATCTGCCCCCATCATAATTACATCAGTTAGTGTGGGGGCACAGTGTAAGCAGAGGGATAATAAGCCCTCTGTAGGGGAGGCAGCTAGTGGCAGCTCCTCTTCCAGGAGTGACGTCCCCAGGAAGAGGAAGCATAAAACCAACAGGGAGGTTGCTGATAAGTGGGAAGTGCTCTATAGTGGAGCACCTCCCTCTAAAAGCAAGAAGAGGAACAAAACATCTCCTCCTCATCCGGTGACATTGTCTGGCCCGGTTATTAAGCTCAGCCAGCCGGTGCCAGACCAGTCATCTCTCTCTCCAGACCCTATAGGGGTTAATGTGGAAAAGGGTCTGGAGGAAAAGCAGGGGCAAGAGGGTCTCCCAAGTGAGGCAGGGGTAGACATGAAAGATCAGGTTCTGCCTCTGGCCTTTGAGGGGGGTCCCAACAAAGCCCCTGCTGAATGGGTAGTCAGTGTCCCTGAGGTGCTGAGCTTCAAGGGCACCAGTCAGTCTCCTCCTCCAGTGTCACTCTCTAGTGACGTACCTCGGGCTTTGTTAGAGCCCCAGGCCGAGTCACTACTGGAGGGGGGGAATATAGGCATGACCCCCATTCAGGACCCCATGGATTTGTCTGTCAGGGGGGATGTGGCACAAGGGGAAGTGGAAATGGGGGAGGGTGATAAAACAGGTTTTCCTGTTAACATCATGGGAGAGCCTGTCTACCCTCCTCAGCCGTCCACTGACCCTAACATCGGTGCCATCCAAGCTGAGCAAGCAGCGGTGGAACTGGCAGAGGAGGCATATAAAGCCTCCAAGGCTTCCATTAAGGAAGCCATGCCAGCCACTGCTGTCCAGCCAGCTACCCCTGAATGCACTCCTGAAGCTACAGGGGTGCAGCAGCAATCCAAGGGTCCATTATTTACCTTGAAGGGTGCTAAAGGGACTCCTTCTGTATCATCTAAGAGGGGGTCCCTGAGAATAAAGCTGAGGAAACTGACTCCAGCCGGGGAGGATGGAGTAAAAGCCCTCAGCCAAGAGGAGCCCAGGGGTGACCCACTAGAAGGAACATCAGATTCTGGGTGGGTTATCCCTGTCAAGGAAATAGATCTATTCCTTGAGAGCACCCTTCATGGACAAAAGAAAAGGAAGGTGCGGCTGGCCTTGGAGAGGTGGAAGAATATGTCGTTTATTCTCCACTCTCTCCAGCAATATCTAGTGGTCAGCACTAGGGCCAAGAATTCTGGGACTGCGGAGCATCTCCGCGTCCGGAAATTCTATAAAATGTGCGTGTCCTATCAGCAGTCTCAAGGGTCTGAGGAACGCACAATTCCTGACACGCAGTAATGGCTTTGCACATCAGCACGCTAAATACCAATGGCTGTCAAGACAGTTTCCGCAGGTTCCAGGTACTCTCCTATTTATATCAGGGAGGGTACTCTGTGAGCTTCCTGCAGGAAACTCACACCACTCCAGAGACTGAGGCCTCGTGGCAACTGGAGTGGAGAGGCAGGGTCTTCTTCAGCCACTTCACATCGGCATCATGTGGAGTGGTGACCCTGTTCTCAGAGTCTTTTCAGCCAGAGCTGCTGCTTGTGAAAGCTGTTATCCCAGGCCGTCTAATCCACCTCCGGGTCCGAGAGCAGGGTAGCATCATTAACCTAGTTAATATATATGCCCCTGCTGGAGGGCCCGAGAGAGTGAGGTTCCTCGCCAGACTGTCCCAGTTTTTGGAGACGGTTGACGCAGATGAGTGTTTGGTACTCGGGGGTGATTTCAATTGCACCCTCGACGCTCTGGACCGGAATAGTGCAGAGCCGTACCCGCCTTCTGCGTCAGCGCTGCGGGAGATCATCGCCCGCTTCTCCCTGGAGGACATCTGGCGAGAGCAGAACCCAGGGGCATCAGACGGTTTCACCTACATCAGGGTGAGAGCCGTTCTGGTGTCCCACTCCCGGATCGACAGACTATATATATCTAGTCACTATATGTCACGAGTCGGTTCTTGTGCCATTAGGCTGGCTCCGTTCACAGACCACAACTGTGTGTCTGTGACGGTGGCGCTAACGCCAACAGCGCCACGAGCCGCCTATTGGCACTTCAACAATGCTTTGTTGAAGGACCAGGCGCTCGTGACATTGATCCGGGAGTTTTGGACGGACTGGAAGGGGTTGCAAGGGGGACTTTGCCACCTTAAAACTGTGGTGGGACGTGGGCAAGGTTCATTCGCGAATTCTGTGTCAGGAATATACCAAGGGTGCGAGTGGGCAGCGCGAAGCTGAGTTGGAGTCACTCCGGGGGGAGGTACTCCATCTGGAGCAGAGGCTGTTCACTTGTAGGGACCAATCCCTGCAGAGCAAGTATGTAGAGAGGAAGGGTGTCCTCTGTGACCTGGAACGACACCAGGCCAAGGGGGCATACGTGCGCAGCCGCTTAGGTTTTCTCAAAGATCTAGACCGCGGCTCGCGCCTCTTCTACTCACTGGAGAAAAAGGGGGGTAACAGTAGGCACATCACCTGTCTTCTAGATGAAGACGGTGACCCCCTTACAGATCCGGAGAGTATCCGGGATAGAGCCCGGAACTTTTATAAATATCTTTACTCTCCGGATCCCATTTCTCCAGACGCCTGCAGGGTGCTATGGGAGGGGCTCCCCACAGTCAGTGCGGGTGTAAGAGAGCGGCTTGATATACCACTATCTTTTCAAGAGCTCTCTGAAGCCCTCCGTGCCATGTCCTGTGAGAAGTCTCCACGACTGGACGGACTGACTGTAGAGTTTTTCCAATTTTTCTGGGAGACTCTGGGACCTGATTTCCATCTCGTCCTTGGGGAAGCACTGGAGACCGGGGAGATGCCCCTGTCTTGTCGCAGGGCAGTACTTGCCCTGCTGCCCAAAAAGGGGGATCTCTGGCTTATTAAGAACTGGCGACCGGTCTCTCTGCTCAGCACAGACTACAAGATTGTAGCTAAAGCCATCTCGCTTAGACTTGGGTCTGTGCTGGCAGAATTGGTTCACCCTGACCAGTCCTATGCGATCCCGGGCCGGACTATCTTTGATAGTATCTTTCTGGTCCGGGATCTATTGCATTATTCTCGCAGGACTGGTCTGTCACTCGCCTTTCTCTCTTTAGATCAAGAGAAGGCGTTTGACCGGGTGGACCATGGTTTCCTCATAGCCACTCTGCAAGCGTATGGCTTTGGCCCACAGTTTGTGGGCTTTATAAGAGCGCTGTACGCCTCTGCAGATTTTTTACTTAAAATCAATTGGTCCCTAACAGCACCTTTGGTATTTGGACGAGGGGTGCGTCAAGGATGTCCCTTGTCTGGACAGTTATATGCACTGGCCATCGAGCCATTCCTCTGCCTACTGAGGAAAAGGCTCACAGGGCTGGTGCTAAAAGATCCAGACATGCGGATTGTCCTTTCAGCTTATGCTGACGATGTGCTCCTCGTGGCCCAGGATCCAGTTGATCTTGAGCTGGCAAAACAGTGCCAGGAGGTATATTCAGCTGCCTCCTCCGCTCAGATCAACTGGTCCAAATGCACAGGCCTTTTAGAGGGTAATTTACAGGTAGACTCTTTGCCTCCCACGTTTCGTGACATAACGTGGGAGGCAGATGTCATTAAATATCTGGGTGTATACCTGTCCGCTGCGGACGCTTCTGTCCCAGACAACTGGAGGGAGTTAGAGGGCAGTGTCCTCTCTCGTCTGGGACGATGGAGGGGTCTAGCAAAAATGCTTTCTCTTAGGGGGCGGACTCTAGTGGTGAATCAGCTGGTGGCTTCTCAGATCTGGCACCGGCTGATTTGTCTGAGTCCCACCCCCGAGTTTGTCACCAATATCCAGAGGAATTTGTTAGATTTCCTCTGGATGGGAAGGCATTGGGTCTCTGCAGGGGTGGCAAGTCTGCCTTTGGTGGAGGGTGGACAGGGAGTAGTTTGTGTGTGCTCCCAGTTGTCCACCTTCCGCCTTCAGTACCTGCAGAGATACCCATATGCAGATCCCTCTCTGCAGTGGTGCGCACTGGCATCCAGCTTTTATCGCCAGTTGCGCAACCTGGGGTATAACCGGCAATTATTTCTGATCAGGCCCGAGGGGTTTGGGAGAGACCTCTCGGTGTTGCCGGCATACTACCAGGAAACCCTCAAGGCCTGGAGCATGGTCTCCGTGACCAGGCAGGGCGTGCCTTTGGGGGATGAAATATTCACGAAGCCCCTGCTATTTAATCCAGCAGTGGGGGCTCCAATGTTACAGTCCCCCAGTATCATCCGCCGCCTTAGTCATGCACGGATGACCCGAGTCGGGGATCTCCTGGACTACGGGCATTCTGATTGGGTGTCACCCCAGCAGCTTGCACTCCGTTTGGGATATGTGACGCCCAAAGTCTCAGGGCGCTTGCTCCAGGAGATTAGGGATGCCATCTCCCACGACTCGCGCACCTTCCTTCTCGGGGCTTTGCAGGCCGGGGTGCCACATGCACCTTTCAACACCCCTGCTCCGGCTGTTTACATTGGACACAAGCCCCGTGTTTCCCCTCAGGCTCCTCCTGTCCCCAACCTCTCAAAGTTGAGGGACATACCCTCGGCATGCTTTCGCGGCATGCCGAGGAAGAGCTTATATTCTCTCGTGCTCCATACAGTGCACTTCCTTGCCCTCGTGACCCATCCCGATACCATCTGGAGGCGGGTCCTACCAGCTGACGAGGGCAAGAGGCCCCGGTGGAGGGAACTTTATTCTGATTTAGTTCCACGACCCACCGGGGACTTGAGTTGGAGAGTGCTCCATGGTGCACTGAGCACGGGAGAGTACTTAGCTAAATTCACGGACTCTCCCTCCACTTGTCCATTCTGTGGCAAGGGAGAGTCCGTGTATCATATTTATTTTAGTTGCGCCAGACTGCAGCCCCTCTTGTCACTCTTGAGGGGCCTCCTCCTGCAGTTCTGGCTGCATTTCTCCCCTCACATTTTTATTTTTGGGCGCCCAGTGTCCCGGGGCAATAAGGCCAGGGACCTCCTCATCAACCTGCTCCTGGCATTAGCCAAATTGGCTATATATAAGTCCAGGAAGCAGTGTTTGATAGGGGGGGTTCCCTTGTCACCTGAGGCCATGTTCCGGGTGCTGGTGCGCTCCCGTATCTGGGCAGAGTACCACCTGGCTTTGTCCACTGGGGGAATGGATGAGTTTGTCTCCCAGTGGGCTGTAGATGGTGTGCTCTGCTCGGTATCCCCCCATCCGGTTTATTTTTCTCTCAACCTCCTAAAATGATTTTTATTTAGTTTACAGAACATGTTTTCTCGTAATTTTAAAATACACTGTGCCAAGTTCAACCAATCCAATCTAGTTGGGGTACCAACAGTCCACATTTAAAAAACCCAAACTTTTATTTTCTTAAATCTAAGTGCATTTGCCTGACCGTCAATCAAAGTTCATTTGCCTGACCGCTACCCATAGTGTGTGTGTCTTGCTTACAAGTACTGTGCCAAGTTCAACCAATCTAATCTATTTGGGGTACCAACAGTCCACATTTAAAAAACCCAAACTTTTATTTTCTTAAATCGCCAGTTACCCTGAACTTGAAAAGTTCAGAGGACGTAGTTGACTGGCTAACACAGGACAAACAATCTTCTACAGCTTCTGCTTGGAACATTGACGCACCATCCTCCTCCAGCTTAGCTTCGGGCACCTCTCAAGTTACCACTCACCCGCCTGCTGCCACCACCAACACTAGTATCACAGCCAATTCAATTGATCAGTCAGAATAGTTATTTACACATCAGTTTGAAGAAATGAGTGATATGCAACCATTATTGCCAGAGAATGTAGATAACAGGGATATGTCTCAGTCAGGTAGCATTACACACATGTACGTACGATGTGATGATGATGATGATGATGTAATCGCTGCTGCTTCCTTTGTTCAGTTGTCATATACAAGTGAGGCGGGTGATGATGATGACGATGCGTCCGTGGATGTCACGTGGGTGCCCGCTAGAAGAGAAGAAGAACAGGGGGAAAGTTCAGATGGGAAGACAGAGAGGAGGAGGAGACGAGTTGGAAGTAGAGGGAGGTCATCGCAACGAGCTAGTGGCACAGTCAGACAGCATGCATCAGCACCCGGGGTCAGCCAGACAGCACACCAATCAATGCATGCTGTTGCCACCACCAGAATGCCGTCACCGCCGAGCTCAGCAGTGTGGCATTTTTTTTGTGTGTCTGCCTCTGACAACAGCGATGCCATTTGCAACCTGTGCCAAAAGAGAGTCGTGGGAAGTCCAACACCCACCTAGGTACAACTGCTTTGCGAAGGCACATGATGTCACATCACCAACGCCAATGGGATCAACACATGAGTACAAGCAGAACACAAACTCAAAGCCGCCATCCTCCTCCTGGTCCAGCACCTTCATCCACGTCAACCACTGCTGTCCTCCTTGCCCCCTCTCAACTATCCATCACTCCGTCTCTCGGCTCTTGCTGTTCCTGCTCATCTCCCCACAGTCAGGTGTCTGTCAAGGGCATGTTTGAGTGTAAGAAGCCAATGCCACAAAGTCACCCACTTGCCCGGCGTCTGACAGCTGGCTTGTCTGAACTCTTGGCCCATCAGCTTTTACTATACAAGCTGGTGGAGTCTGAGGCGTTCAAAAAGTTTTTAGCGATTGGGATACCGCACTGGAAGGTACCCGGCCAAAATTTCTTTGCCCAAAAGGCAATCCCCAACCTGTACTCAATTGTGCAAAAAGAAGTAATGGCATCTCTGGCACACAGTGTTGGGGCAAGGGTCCATCTGACCACTGATACCTGGTCTGCAAAGCATGGTCAGGGCAGGTATATCACCTACACTGCGCATTGGGCAAAACTGCTGACGCCTGCCAAGCATGGAATGCGTGGCTCTGCAGAGGAGTTGGTGACACCGCCACGACTTGCAGGCAGGCCTGCTGCCACCTCCTCTACTCCTCCTACTCCATCCTCTTCCATAACCTCCTCAGCTGAGTCCTCTTCTGCTGCTGTGTCTTGCTCCACATCAACGGCACCCCCCCAGCTCCCCAGATACTATTCCACATCCCGGATACGGCAGTGTCATGCCGTCTTGGGGTTGACTTGCCTGAAAGCAGAGAGTCACACCGGGCCAGCACTCCTGTCCGCCCTGAACGCACAGGTGGATCAATGGCTGACTCCGCACCAACTAGAGATTGGCAAAGTGGTTTGTGACAACTGAAGATATTTGTTGGCGGCATTGAATTTGGGCAAGTTGACGCATGTGCCGTGCATGGCACATGTGTGTAATCTGATCGTACAATGCTTTGTCCATAAGTATCCAGGCTTACACAACGTCCTGAAGTAGGCCAGAAAGGTGTGTGGCCATTTCAGGCGTTCCTACACGGCCATGGCGCACTTTTCAGATATCCAGCGGCGAAACAACATGCCAGTGAGGCGCTTGATTTGTGACAGCCCCACACGTTGGAATTCAACACTCCTAATGTGCGACCGCCGGCTCCAACAAGAAAAAGCCATTAACGAGTATTTGTTTGACCGGGGTGCTAGGACAGCCTCTGCAGAGCTTGGTTATTTTTTTGCCACGTTACTGGACGCTCATGCGCAATGCCTGTAGGCTCATGCGTCCTTTTGAGGAGATGACAAACCTTGTCAGTCGCACTGAAGGCACCATCAGCGACATCATACCATTTGTTTTATTCCTGGAGCGTGCCCTGCGAAGAGTGCTGGATCAGGCCGTAGATGAGCGTGACAAGGAAGAGGAAGAGTTGTGGTCACCATCACCACCAGAAACAGCCTTATCAGCATCGCTTGCTGGACCTGCGGCAACGCTGGAAGAGGATTGTGAGGAAGAGGAGTCAGAGGAGGAATGTGGCTTTGAGGGGGAGGAGGAAGACCAATCACAACAGGCATCCCAGGGTGCTCGTTGTCACCTATCTGGTACCCGTGGTGTTGTACGTGGCTGGGGGGAAGAACATATCTTCAGCGAGATCACTGAGGACGAGGAACGGGACATGACTAGCTCGGCATCCAACCTTGTGCAAATGGGGTCTTTCATGCTGTCGTGCCTGTCGCAGGACCCTTGTATAAAAAGGCTGAAGGGGAATGACCTGTACTGAGTGTGCACGCTACTAGACCCCCAGTATAAGCAGAAAGTGCCTGATTTGTTACCAAATTACCGCAAGTCAGAAAGGATGCAGCAGGTCCAAGACAAATTAACAAGTATGCTTTACACAGCATATAAGGGTGATGTCACAGCACAAGGGCAATATAACAGGGGAAGAGGTGAAAGTAATCCACCTCCCACGACCACGCCGGCAAGTACAGGACGTTTAAAAGACGTGTTGTTGATGGAGGACATGCAGACCTTTTTCAGTCCTACGCATCGCATCAGCCCTTCGGGATCCACCCTCAGAGAACGACTTGACCGACAGGTAGCAGACTACCTCGCCTTAACTGCAGATATCGACACTCTGAGGAGCGATGAACCCCTTGACTACTAGGTATGCAGGCTAGACCTGTGGCCTGAGCTATCCCAATTTGCAATTGAACTTCTGGCCTGCGCCGCTTCAAGTGTCATGTCAGAAAGGACCTTCAGTGCAGCAGGAGGTTTTGTCACCGAGATGAGAAGTCACCTAGGGCAAAAAAGTCTAGATTGCCTCACCTTTATAAAGATGAATGAGGGATGGATCCCGAAGGGACTGACACATTCGACTGAAAAAGGCATGATGAGATGAGCTGCCTTCGGCTAAAAATGGTCCACACGCTGCTGTATGTTATCTGTGAATGCCGGATGAGTTGCGTGAATTATCCGCCACCAACTAGGGTTCAAGAAGACGCAATGTTTTATGGCACTTTCTGCCTGGGGAACAAAGGTCAATTTTTCTGGCTGCTGCAACAGCAGCGGCTGCAACAATACCTAATTTTTGAATTTCAATTTTTATGTCAGAAGGCGTACGGCATGTAATGAAAAAGAAAGCATATTGAACAGTCTTGCATAACACAACAGTTACGCAAAAATACATATTTACAATGAAGACATTTTGTTAAAATTAGGTGGCTAGGCCTTCTTTTTTTTACTTTTTTGGTTAATACATTTTCTTTTTTTTTACTGTGATTGCAATTTTTAAGAGAAACCTAAGACATGGTAAAACAGACAATAGTAAAGAGTATATCAGCAGTTAACACCAAAGTCCTATTATCTATCATCACTCCAGCAGTAGCTTATTATTTACAATATCTAACCTCTCCTTTCCTCGAATGATTTTGCCGCCGGTTGCTTCTGAAGGGTCTCCTCCAGGGCTCCCCCACTCCGGTCCTTCCCCCCGAGTCGCTTCAACCATTAACAAATGTTTTATTATATTAGGGGGGCACTAAATGGGGATGTTATCCAGGGTTCCCAAATTGTCTGGAACTGGGTGATTCTATCCAAGACTACATGGTTAAATCTCTCGTTGAGCAGTAAATAGTTGATTTTTTGTATTAATTCCTGAAAGTTTTAATTTGGGGTTTTCCAACTACTAGCTATGTGTATTTTTTCTTTAAAAAAATATTTTATTAGGTCAATCTTAAACATTTTAGAAGCTAGTAAGCATGTTTCTTCCCATAGTCTTATGACTGCCGAACACTCCCACCAGACATGAATAAATGTAGCCTCATTAACACTGTTCCTAAAACATGAGCTGCTCCGTTTTGGATGCCATTTATTAGCTTAAAAGGAGTAATATATGTCCTGTGTAGGACCTTTATTGAAGTCTCAAGCAGACTATAATTTAAAGATCCCCTACTTAAGCCTTGCCAACTTTTATCCCATGTGCTGTCTGCCAACTCAGTGCCCAAATCCCTCTCCCAGGCTTTGGTATAGTCTGGTTTGTTTGCCCAGGAGTTTTCATTAAATAGTTCATACATGAGGCTAATAATATCAGGCTGAAAGGGGGAATCCCTACATTTTTTGAGTAGCCAGGTGTTTCTTTGGGGGGTTCCCCTACCACTTATCGTATATATAAAATGATGTATCCTGCAAAAATTATAGTGCTCAGCCAGGGGTAAATTGTATCTATCTCTCACCCACTCAAAGGTCATTATTTTGTCATCATGCCACCATGGACCAACCCTTAGTAGGTTCTGAGACTTCCACCAACTGAGAGAGCTTTCCGGAAGATGTATCTTAAAGTGGGGATTGGGTACGATAGGGGTAAGATCTGATACCCGAGTGTCCAGTTTTTGTGTCCAGTTCATCTCCGTCCATATTTTTAATGAGTGCTTAATCAATGGGTTTTTCAAGTTTCTCAAAAAAGTATACAGGCCTGGAATCCATATTACTGTATCCCATGTATAAGGCGACATGCTTACATTTTCCATAAATACCCAGAGCGGCTGATGTGTTTTGGAGAATGCGCCAGAGGAATGAAAGCCAGCTGCGCTGCCTTGTAATACAGTTTGAGATTCGGGTCCCTACCCTCTTTTGGAAAGACTATGAGGTCGGCCTGATTCAATTAAGGGGGCATAGGTTCTCCATTTAGTATAGCATTAAACAAAGATGTTAGGTGCGGGGGTAAGCAAGGGCTCAAATTTCTTATAGTACAGATGAGTAAAACAGTCTGGCCCTGGGGACTTGCCAAATTTAAGATCTTGGATTGTAGATTTAACTTCCTCTTGGGATATGTCTAGGTTCAAGCTGTCCAATTGAGGTACAGGTATTTTGTGGACTTCTTGCTGTAGTAGGAAGGACTCTATGTCAGATCCGCTGCAGCGGGATTGGGATGAATATATGGTCTGATCGAAGTTTTGAAATGTTTCTTGGATAGCATTGGGGCTAAAGGAGGTTTGGCCATCAGATAGTCTAAAGATACCGTATATTATGTCCTCTCTTGGGGGGTAAAGACTAATAATTCCTCCAATAAAATTCTGCTTTTTTTTGTGGGCAAGGTCCCTGGTTAGCCCCTTGGGTTATCTATTAAAAAGAGTGGTGCAAAGACTGTGGGGGCTGTTAGCCTCCTTGTCCCTGTGTGGCCGTTTAGAATCCCTGCTGCTGCATGTTTCAGCTTTATTAAGGTGTAATTGTACAGCGTTTGACTCAAGTAGCTGCCTGTGCTGGGTCAGTTTGGCTTAATTGCTGGGCTCTTTTCCTGCCAAGATGGCGACCGTCAGTCCATGGGCCTCTATGTCCCCTTCACTACCTTTGTCCACGCTTGTGTGCTTATTTGGGATGGCCCTTCTTTATATCTCTGGCCCGTGGCGTTGTAAGGGTCGCTCCCTCAATCTCTGCGTGTGGATATGCAGGGATGGGGCATTGAATCAGGCCTACCTTCTTCTCTGCTCGCTGCAAGATAAACAATACCTAATTTTTCAGGCATGTGTACATGCCTAATTTTTCTGGCCTCTGGTGCTGCACTGTGGCTTCAACAACCAAACCCAACAAAAGGCACATAACAGGGATTAAACTGATAAGAGTAGTACTACTTAACACACCACTCATATATGGTGTAACAGTAGTGTACATTTAAAACAAAAACAAAAAATTGTACTGTAAAAGATTGCATAGCAGTTAGTTGTCTGCAAGCGTGTGTGTCAGACCTACAGCGTCTACTCTACCAACTTCTGCAAGTGCACAGTGCCACTCATATCTGTTGTCACAGTAGCTTGCACGCATAGTACCGATCTGTCAAAACCTGTAATGATGAATGAGGTCTAGAGAAGCCTGGTTCCCTTATCCTCTACAGGTTGAGACCTAATGTTTGGGTGACTCCAGACCAACACATGAGTACAAGCAGCACACAAACTCAAAGCCGCCATCCTCCTCCTGGAGCAGCATCATAAGCCACATCAACCACTGCTGTCCTCCTTGCCCCCTCTCAACCATCCGCCACTCCGTCTCTCGCCTTGAGCAGTTCCTGCTCATCTGCCCATAGTCAGGTGCCTGTAAAGGACATGTTTGAGCGTAAGAAGCTAATGTCACAAAGTGCCCCAAAATTGAAGTGATACGACCAACAAAGCATCTTTTTCCATCTCCTGGTTTTAACAATCCAGGCCTTATACACGCCCCCTGATAGGTGATATAACAAGTATTAAACTGATAAGAGTAGTACTTACAAACACGCCACTCCTATCTGGTGGCACCTTTGACTGCACGTGCCCTGCCCAAAATTGAAGTGATACGACCAACAAAGCATCTTTTTCCATCTCCTGGTTCTAAAAATCCAGGCCTTATACGTGCCCACTGATAGGTGACGTAACAAGTATTAAACTGATAAGAGTAGTACTTACAAACACGCCACTCCTATCTGGTGGCACCTTTGACTGCACGTGCCGTGCCCCAAATTTGAAGTGATACGACCAACAAAGCATCTTTTTACATCTCCTGGTTCTAAAAATCCAGGCCTTATACACGCCCCCTGATAGGTGACGTAACAAGTATTAAACTGATAAGAGTAGTACTACATAACACACCTTATAATAATGCAGAGAGAGGCAACGCAGTGAGAGGAGTCTGAAGAAGAGGAGTCAGAGGAGGAAGGTGCCTTTGAGGAGGTGGAAGACCAAACAGAGCAGGCGTCCCAGGGGGCTTGCTGTCACCTTTTGGGGGGACCCTTGGTGGCTGAGTGGAGGAAGAGACCTTCAATGACATCAGTGAGGACAAAGAACGGGACATGGCTAGCTTGGTATCCAACCTTGTGCAAATGAAGAGTTTGTGGTTGTGCAAATGGACTGTTTGCGGTTGTTTGTGGTGCGTTAAACGGGGAGTTTGGTCTGTCACTGTGAAGCGGGCCTAACCCTTACACTACCTGATCGATACAACATCATACCTGATGTTTTAAAGCACGTTATTCCAAACAATTTAGGAATGTTAGGTAATTTATACCCTTTATGGCTTAAAACCAGACTCTGCATCAACTATGTAATTTTCCATGGGAGTTTTGCCATGGATCCCCCTCCGGCATGCCACAGTCCAGGTGTTAGTCCCGTTGAAACAACTTTCCCATCACTATTGTGGCCAGAAAGAGTCCCTGTGGGTTTTAAAATTCGCCTGCCTATTGAAGTCTATGGCGGTTCGCCGATGTTCGCCGGTTCGCGAACATTTGCGGCGGTTCGCGAACCGAAAATTTTATGTTTTGCGACATCACTAGTCTTAGTGAGTGGCTATTGAGATTTAGGGGATTACTGTCAACTGCTGCTATTTCCTTAAGTGCATGTTACTTATATGTATTTCTTTCAAAAATAGCAGGAATGGTGGAAGATGAGCAGGGAGGGATAGTAGTACTTTCTATAGTTTAGCTATTTCACAAAATTCTGGGGCGTATTTGATAATGTGTATGGAAAACAACAAGAATGGATGTTAGCAGATATTCAGCATCATATATTTTGGTACTGTTTAAACCCAGATATGAATGTAACATTGCCTTATTTGTCTGAATCAACATTTGCTGTAACAACATTGGTAGTCTGAGACTTTTATGTGCAGTTTGGAACTGCTTTATTCCTAAATAGGCTAAAAAGGAGATCTACATGTGAGTGGTATTTATAGGGTAAAATCCCTTTGTTTTTTTGTAGTTTATATTGGAGTTCAACTGGCAGAAATATCATGTCCAAAGCTTTGACACCTCAAGCAACTACTTTTTGTTCATCATCTATGCTTGTATCACTAAGTCTAAAATAATGTTTATGACACTAAAAGCTCCCAATGTGCTTTTTCTGATTACTGTGTTGTAGAGTTGAAGTTGAAGATTTGGTTAAAGGGAAAGATAATGGAGGGGAAAATGGAGAAAGACATGAAGGGAAAATTAGCTAGGGGGGAGGGGGATAATGGGAGGGAGGGCAACAGAGAGGAAATAAGAATGGGAGGAGGGGATGAGGAGGGAATTGTGATAAATGAGAGAGAAGAGGATGAAAGTGAAATTGGGAGAAGATGATATGGGAATTGAGAGAGATAAGGGAGGGAATGAGTGTGAAATGTAGGGCGGTAAGGAAGAATAAAGCAGAGGATCAGCTTGTACAATTACATTGCCATCCCAAAATGGCCTCAGATTGCAGTCTCTCCATGTCTTGGTGGGTGACGACACTCACAACAAGATGCCCAGACACAAAGATTTTGTGATCTGGAAGTGTATCTTGAACATTAGCATGTAATGTGCAGTTGGTCTACTGATTTGTACTCCCTGGTCTCCTATCAACAAGTATGACACAGAACTTGGAGGTGGAAAGTCTTTGGAAAGTGAGCAAGGAGGCTGAGCACTGTCAAGAAAACATCTTGCCAGAGGTGAAGAGGCTATGTTACATTATCGCGGTTATTACCTGTGTGATACTATCAACAGATATAAAATAATCTCTGTTGTTCATTGAAACTGATATTTACAATTAATTACTTTTGGGAGACCGAAGAGGGAACTGTAAACAATATATGGTTTAGATTTGGACTTTTGCAGTAAGTTCATGGACTTTGAATAAACATGAATGCACTAATATGCCATCTGCTTAGGATCTGAATTGATTTACTATCTTAAGTGGAAGATATTGAAATATGTGGAACACTGGAACATGCTAAATTGATGGACTTCTCATATCTGGTTCTATTTATAAATAATTGCAAGCATCATTATTAATTATCCTGTCTACACTCAAAAGTGTACTTCAAGCTATATATCTTCTTAGGATTTCATACTGTAACCATGGCCAGATTACCCATTAGGCCAACTAGGCAGCCGCCCAGTTGCGCTTTCCTGTGAGGGGCACCACTTCTTAAAAAAAATGGTTTCTGGCTTTAAATAAAATGAAATGTTGCCATTCATAGACTGGCTACTATGGGGTAACCACCTAAAACAAGACAGTTAAAACAGGAAAGTCAAAAATGGGTGTGTGCATACCTTGCATTCTTACTCATAGGGGCTTCTCCACTTCACTGCCTAGGGGCTTCAAAAAGGTAGATACGGCCCTGACTGTAACAGAAATATGTTTTTGCTAAATTATTCCTTATAAATAATTGCAGGCATTTTTGATATTAGTGTATTGATATATTTACTTCTAGGACATTATTATTGAAAAGTGAAATCCCCAGCCCTATGCTTTAAAACCGTATCAGTATATTATTTCTGTTAGGGAGTATGTCACTTTATTTCTTTCACAGTTGAGCGCTTTCATGTGGATTAGAGTGATATGTAAGTAAGCTGGATTATGAGTGCATCTGATAAATGAAGATTATTAGTGTATAAAAACATTTTTTGCATGAAAAAATACCACAATAAGCATTTAAACACTTACCTTGAGTTTAGCAAAATATATTTTTAATTTCTGTCAGTTGAAACTCAGTATCTACCATATCAATATGTAAGTACATTCAACTTTTCTATATAATACATATTTTTCTACTAATCAGTAGCTGTTTATTAGGAAACATTTTAAACCCAGCTCACTTACTAATCCCTTTAATAAAGATTAATTTATTTTTTCATTACATTTTATTGCAGTTATTATACATGTACTGTATATGTGTCTATTTTGATGTCTTCTAGTTGGCTGTCTTTAGTTTTGAAATTCAGTTAAATTAGTCATGCAAAATGTATGCCAGCCCTTTCCTCATATATGAAAGACAACAATCAACATAAATAAGCTAATGCAGTTTTGTGTTCAGTAAAAAATGTTATCCCTAGAATTGGAAACAAGCAAAGTACTTATCCTTACTTCAACTACAACAATATCTTATCAATTACCACTTCATATTTTGTTGAAGTTACATTTCCTTATTTTTGCAGCATTGCTAAGCATTACTGCATTATATAAACACATTACAGTAATTGTTTAGACCAGTAAAAGCATATTTTCAATTTATTGGAATTAAAAGCATTGCTCTTTTGTGGATAAAAGTAGCTATTTTTTTTCCATGAGAGAGATCTTTTTTACAAATAATTTAAGATTATGGCACAGTATACTATGAATTTTCCTGTACCCGCCTGCACAGTAGACACAATCAGAGACAATTACACTCTGACATCAAAGCTAAAATGTCTGTAAAAGATGGATGGATCTCAAGTCTAAAAAATAAACAACTTTTCTCACAACAGCATTGTCTCTGGAGACTGGTATTAAACACAAATCTATCCCAAGTGAAGTTTTCAGATCATTAAAATATCTGAAGAACAAATTGGAAACATTTTAAAAAGAGCTAAAAAACATATTTCTGTAACACATTGATGCAATTTTACTTATTTTAATTTAAACCACAAAACTAATCATGGGCCTCACACAGCCCTCAACCACTTTCCATGTGGCCCCAAGCCTATCATCAGATTGGAAGGGCATGCCCCACTTCAACAATTCAGTATTATTTCTTTCCATAACTAGCCAACCATTGTCTCGCACTTCAAAAATATATTATTATTACCATTCATTACTACAAATGAATCCATCTCTACATATTTCCGACATTGATTTTACAATTTTTGCCATGAGCAAAACAAAAAGGTAAAAACCACTGAGTGGCCCCTTTTAAAGTTTTGGGAGCCATACATGTTATCCAAGGGAAATATGTTGTATGTCACTAATCTGAATTGTATCTTACAAATGACACAAGTTCACTATGCCGACATGGGTGTGGTCATGAGGCAACATTCTTCCACATGTGGTACAGTTGCCCAAAATTACAAATATTTTGGAATGACATGATAAATACTGTAAATCAAATAACTGATATTAAAATAAAGATTGATCATTTGTGGTTTTACTAGACAACACAGAAATTATAAAAAATCTATATTGCGCATATTTAATTAATATAGATGAGGAGTTGCATGTTTATGGAATTTAATTGGAAAGGTTCTGAATTTAGAACATTTCTTGAGTATGACTAACTTTGTTACTCAAATGAAAAGAGCAGATTAGAAGACAAAGTAGAAAAATACCTAAGAAAATGGTATGTATTGATATTCATTAACAAAAATGTATTAATTTGAAGCCTTTATAATTTTATTTTGGAGACAAAATGGTGGTAAATAAGAGAAGCATTCATGTGTTTTATGAAAAATGAAGATATGTTAAATATTATCTTTCACATCTTTTGTGAGCAACATACAAGTTAGGCAATATAAAAGTTACAGTTAGATAGGGTGCTAATAGGGTTATTTATTGTTTTATTGGAACCTATTGAATTCATAAAATTGAATGGTTTGCTAAACATCATTATTAAAAAACACACAATATCTAAAATGTATAACAGCCTTGGATTTAAAGCAATGCTGTGACCCTAACATGTTTTCTTTGTCTGAAAGAGCCACTCCGCCCGTATACTTCATGTTTCCTGCTTTGCACTGATCACCTTTGGCGCTCATTGCAAGCCTCTCCCGCTCGTGTTGCTCATCGTGAGCCCCGCGATTAGCGCCTTCAATGCTCCTTGTGAGCCTTTCTTCCCCCCTACTGTATGGGCCACTCATTGCAGGGTTCGTTAACCTTCAAGTTTTGTGTTTGGGAATGCCATGTGTCTCATTGCAGCATCTCCCCCTGTCCCTTCCCTGTGTGTTTCTCCTCTGTGTGTGTGCTGAATGTTTGCGTGGAGCGCAGTGACTGCCGTTGGTTTTATTTTTTAAGTCCTGCGTGCCTGGTGTTGTTGGTGTGAGTTTTAGTGTGTTCGGTGTGGTGTATTTTCTAAGTCCCGCTTGCCTGGAACCCGCATGCACTAGACCAGTAGATTTATTGATTTTTTATATTTCAACATTTCTGGATTGTGAGTCAGATTGTAAATTGCACTTTTAAACACTAATGATTTGTGGTTTAAAATCCATGCTGACGGTCTCATTTACTATTGGCTCTGTCTAAGCTGCAAGTTAAGGGTTTGGCTCTGTCTAAGGCTAAGCTGCATAATTGATCAAAATCAGGCCCTGTAGTGCTACATATAGAAATAGGATTTATGATTTTGTCTTTCTGCCATGTATTTACGAGCTTGTCAATTGAATCAATCTGTAACTGTTGCAATTTCCAAGACTTACGGACTGTCTTAAGACAACTTAAGTGAACATTCAAAAATGTAGTAATTGGAATAATATGGGAATTAAACAGACACATTATTAAGAGCAGTAAATACAATCATTCTTTTTTTGTTTTTACATGTTTCATAGCTTTTTGCTTACACAAATTGTGTCACAATTTTTACACACACTTTCTTCTTTCTTTCACACTTTTCTCACAACCTCCTGACTTTTTCAGATTCTTCTTCTCGGTTTCTCCACATTCTGTATCTAGCAGCATAACCATATAACCTTCCATTCTCTCCTCTCCCCTTCTTTGCTCCCATGAGCTCCTCTCCTGCCTTCAGTCACTATCTCCTCTCACTCAGAAATGCTTTTGCAAATTCCACTCACATCTCCTCTCACTTTTACTCTTTCTTCTACTAGTTGCAGGAGACATATCCCCCAACCAAGGATTTTCAGTAATTTCCATCTGCTGTCATTTATGCACAGCCCACAGTGCAGCAAGCACCTGATACACCCATAATCTTACATCTCTCACTTGTCACATTCCATTTGCAAAAATCTCATTTGATTCATGACTTTTTTATTGCTAACTCCCCTCATATGGTGGCTTTCATTTTATTCACACCCCTAGGGCTGGAAACAAAGCAAGATGGAAGTGTAGGTATATTACTTTCTTCTTTTGGCACATTTCACTGCATACCCCCAATTCTCATCTTTTAAGGATCACATAATCTGCCTCTTCTCACCAATTTCTTTGCAAGTTGCTGTCATCTATTGGTCCCCTGGAATACCTTCTCATTTTTTTTAACATTTTGCTTCCTGGCTCCCCTATTTTCTCTCCTCTAATATACATTTACTATTTCTTGGTGATTTTAACATTGCCACTGACATACCTAACTCCTCTGCAGTAACATTACTTTCACTTATCTTTTCTCTTGGCCTCTCACACTGTAACTGTCAACATTACCTTTACTGACCTCTTAACAATCTCCTACATAGTTGTCTCACCACTCCCTGCACCTGAGCACCACCTCCTAAACTGCAACCTCACAACACCTTCCACTCACCACCTTTCTCCATTTTGTTTCCATCAAAGACAATTGCAAAAAATACAAAAATACAGAATACATTTGTACATACAAACAAAGGAGAGAAGCAACAAAAACAAATACAAAAGAAAAATAAACTGTAGGTCAGGCAAAGCCTTACATACTGTATATTGTATTGCACACACAGTTTAATACTTATTAGACCTTATTGCTGGCAAAAATCTTTCTCCAATCTCTGACCCCAGAACCTAAAAAAACTCCAATCACTTTACAAACAACAATTTTCCAACATGCTATAACCCCTTCTTAGCATACTCACCACTCTCATCTGCCCTGATATTGCCATCTCAGAGTACAACAAGATACTAACTTCAAACCTTGACACCTTGCTCCCAAAACTACAGGCCAACCCCTCCCTCTGATCCATAACAATGGCACACTATTAGCCACATTAAATGTGAAGCTTGTATGTGCAATGTGAGACCCACAATGGCTGATTGCTTGAAATTTTGCAGATTTTCGGTGCTAGTAAATTAGAACATGCTGCAAGTTACGGGCTTGAGAGGCAAACCCCTAAACCATTTTTTGCTCGTTGGATGTGCGGCTGAGAACATGATCAATTAGTCAAACTTGTAGTTACAAGATGTAGCCAAAGGAAACAGAAGTCGTCAGAATTACGTCACTTAAAAATGGAGGTGATATTTCAAAGTCTTCAAATTACGAGTTACGATCGGACCCACATTCCAGATATAATGCAATATTGATAAAGCTGTAAATATGATATTGTATTACATGCGAGTTCCAGTATATGTATTAACACATTGATTGCCGGGATCTATATAACATGGAAATGAAACATGAAATAAAGTATTTTTTGGGGCCGATTTGCCAGCTTGAGAATGTTGTGCTATTAATTCTAAGACTTAACATCACTTTCCCTGTTCATAAAAGTACAGTAGCGTGTGTATATGGGCATTTAAAGTGCTATGAATTGGACATTACCCCCATTGCTGGTCCTCTCTAGCACTCGTTGGCTTCTTGGCTCCGTTTGCGAGTTAAGGGATTGAACCCCAGCGATTTGGATGCAATTTAATAGAGCAATTGGAATGTAGCGGATAAGGGTTCATGTAGCTGCATGCAAACACGCTACATCCAAAGGTGCTCCTCCACAACTGAATGACTATGGAGCAAATTTCACACTCCAGCATACTTCCTGAATTACACATTTATTCTATGCTTCTACTTCTCTGTTCTCAATCTTGCCAAACAATGTTACTTTCCATCGTTAATATCAACTCTCTCCTCCTATCCCAAACGTTTGATTGCCACATTCAACAGTCTCCTCTTCCGAACCCCACCTCCTACGCCTCCTGCCTCATAGTTAACGACTTTGCAAGGCACTTTAAAAATAAAATTGATAACATCTTAAACAAACTCTGTTCACAGTGTGGCTCTAACACAGTTTCTCTCAACAAACCAACCACACAGCCTTTGCCCTTCTATCACAGCTAATCCCTTTCCTGTCTACCATATCTATCCTAGCTTCCGCACACCTATTCAATCTCTCCCTAAGTACTGGAGTGTTGCCTTTATTACACCCATTCTTAAGAAACCCTAATTTGGCTTGGCTTCTGCCTCTATCTCCTTATCTCCTACTTCCCTTGGCTTCAAAACTACTTGTCTACAACTGCGTAACCCAATCTCTTTCCTTCAACTGCCTTATGTATGCAGATGACAATCAAATATACCTCTCAGCACAAGATCTAACCTTTATGTTTTAGCAAAAGTTGTCAACTGCTTCTCAAGCATATCCACCTGGATATCTGCATGCCAACTCAAAATCAACATATCAAAGATTGAGCTCCTAATCTTCTCACCCTTTAGTACAACTTCTAATCCTCAAATATTTCTCACTGTTGACATCACTCCCACCTCTAAGGCCAATTGACATGGGGTTCTATTGTTCTTTCTTTCCTCACATAAAATCAATAATCAAATCATGTAATTTTCATCTAAAAAAAATCTAAAAAAACATTAAAAAAAAACACCAGGTACACAAGACACAACAATATTATAATACATTCTCTCATCATATCTCATCTTGAAATCAACAACTCTCTTCTTACTGGCGTCCATCTCACACATCTGTCTCCACTCCAATCCATAAAAAATGTCTCTGCTAGGCTCATAACTACCATATTCAATGAACAGAATGTGCAGCACCTCTCTGTCAGTCACTCCAATGGCTACCCATAGCTTCCAGAATAACATTTGAAATCATGAATCATACCATATAAAACCTTTAACAACATTGTACTCCCTTCAATTTCTGCCCTCATCTCAATATATTCCCCCAACTTGCCTCTTCACTCTGCTAACAACCTTCAGGTCTTTTTTCAAGCAACCCCTACTCTGACAGACTATCCTCCCTCCAAATCATCAACATTTCACATTGCTTACAAAAACAATCTACAATGTAAAACCCAGGTGCCTCCACTTGCATATGCCTACTACCTTATTCACAGCCATAGTTACATCATAATTTAGGTTGAAAAAATTAATTGAGTCCATCAAGTTCAACCTTTTTAGATCACCTCTTACCTTTGTAATATGCAAATTAATTGTTCATTTTTAATTGATCCAGGGGAAGGCCTCATTGAAATATCGCTAATTGTCTCAAAAGGGGAAACAATTCAAAATTCTTCCTGACCTCAGATACAGGCAAATTGATTACTCCCTGGATCAATAATCCTTATCTAGTTATCCAGGATGTTTATTTTATTCAAAATTATATCCAATCCCTTTTTAAAGTTATTTATCAAATATGCTGTCACCACCTCCACAGGTTCACCACCCTAATGTGAAAAATCCCTTTGTTTCTTTTTAAGGTGGAATCTTTTTCTTTCTAACTTCAAGAGATGCACTCTTGTCAGTTGAAAAACTCTTGTCAAAAAAATGTATACTTAGCAAAGCCTTATATTGACCCTGGATATATTTATATAAGTTAATCATATCTCCTCTTGGATGCCTTTTTTCTAGAGAAAATAAGTTTAATTTGGTTAGTCTTTCTTCATAGCTTAGTACCTCCATTCCACTCCATTTATTAATTTTGTTGCCATCCTCTGTACTTTTTAAAGCTCTAAAATGACCTTATTATGAAGTGGTACCTAAAATTATGTATACTAGGGATTTGTATAGTGGCAACATTATATTTTCCTCCCTGGTTCTATACCCTTTTTAATACATGCTAATATTTTAATTGCCTTTGCAGGCGCTGCTTGGCATTGAACACTGTTACACAGGTGGTTGTCCACAGATTTGCTCCATTAAGATTATAAATTACATGATTATTTTTCCTTCCTAAATACATAACTTTACATTCATTTGTATTAGATCTCATCTGCCATTTAGTTGTCCATTTCTCTAATTTGATATAATCCCCTGTTGTGTTAGAATTGAGATAATACTAAACATTTATATAATATTAGAACCGGGCCTTCATCATGGTTTTATATTGCGGAAAGTATATATAAAAACTATTCTATCTTAACCGTTCTCTACGTTTTAGATGAATGTCTACTTAAACATTTCTTATAGGCTTGACAGACTATTGGTAGAATATCATTTAATGTGTAATTTTATATGAAATAGAGCTAAATATATAATTAATATCAGCGTATTATTTTTCTTTAAATATATGGATACATTTATCAGAAAACTGCCAGCTTCATTAGAAAACCATAATAAATCAGAATGAAAAGTTGCTTCTCAAAGAGAACAAATAGAACTTACAAAATTGAAAGAACAGAAAGAAATTAGACAATATTCAGATATATTTATTGAAATGTCAAAATGTTATATATTCTATTACAAAGCAAATTGCTTCTATTTTATGCCTTTAATTGAACATTTACAATCTAGCTTAAAATCCTTAAAATATTATTTAAATATAATAAATCAAAGAATTTTGCAATCAGAACAACGCATATCAGATATTCACGACAAGTTATATATACAGGAGCAACAAAAACAACAACTGATACAACAAAATCAAACTCTTCTGGATAAAACTGAAAAGTTAGAGAATTGGAGCAGACATATCAATATGAGGTTAATTGGCTTACCAGAGTCAATTAAAGAAAACAATTATTTAAAGTTTGTAGCTGTAGAACTTCCAAAATTAATTCATATGAATCCCACTGCTCAGCCTATAAAGGTTGAGAGGGCCCAGAAAGGAAAAAAAAAAAATACAATTGTCACAAAATGTTAGAAAAATATATATATTATGTCTTATGAAGGTTCTGAATTAGGCTATCTAATGATTATGCATCTGAGGTATCAAGAAGTAGGAAATAATTCTCAGAATGTTGTTGCATTCTGCACAATAGAAAGGAAAATTGTAGGCTGCTTAACCAGCTAAATTATCCATAGAAATGGAGAAAGGTGTAATTTTATTTGTCTAGTCAGCTGAAGCTCTCAAATATCATATATATTTTCTTCATGAGGTTTTCTAAATATTCTTTTGGTGAATGTCAAGGGTTTTATCAATATTCCCATTGGTGAACATAAAGAGACTTTGTCTAATTACAGGGAGAAATTTGGAAAGGAAATAAGATTATGATGTATTTCTGCCATTCTACCTTCCTAATAATAGAGTCCCCTACCACCAAACCTGTCTGTTGCTCTGCATATTCTGCCCTCCCCTGCTCTAGTAAAACTGTTCTCTCAGCTGTTATTCCTGAAAGGACATTCCCATGAGTATCACTGGCAAATCTGTTGGTGCTTATCAACTCAGAAATGGCCTGCCTCCTCCACCTATTACATCTGCTTCCCCTTATAACTGTAACCCAGCTATCTCCCATACACATGCTAACTAGCCCCACCTCTATCCACCTCTATGATTGGCCCAGATAAACTGTGCTCAGTGAGCACTAGCTCCATTTCCAGTGGAGCAATATCAAGTTGTGTGAATTTCCTCTACAGTTCTCCAATTTAAACTTCAAGAGAGGCAACATGCTCACAACTGTCACAGAAGTATAGGCCCTGGATAAGCTTCCCAACAGTGCAGACATGTGGCAGGATGTACACTGAGTGAGGTTGGCAAATGACTCTTGCTCACTGACTTATCATGCATCTATCACCCTCTCTTATTACATTCAAAACTTACCTTCTAGATTGTAAGCTCTTATGAGCTCTTCGGAGCAGGGACCTCTCTTTTGTTCCACCAAGCTTTCTGCAGACCGATTTCTTTCACAATTGTATTTCACTGTACCTGTACTTATAATTCTACTTACCTTAGAATTTGTATATTCTGTAGATACTCAAGTATAACGCTAGTTTTTTTATGTTCCTTTTTTTAACCAATAATCAGAGGATCCCAATACATTTGAGATACAGCTGTTCTAACTTTTGGTAAACTGGTTCCCTGCAGTTGCTATTTTTGAAGTTTATAGTCTTCCCACCAATGCCAGAACAAACGGCTCCTCGCTGTTATGACTTTATTAGAGTGCATCCTGCTGCTGCAGCCAGCGCAGAGTGCTGCATTTAACACAGGGTGCGGCCATTCTATTGTGAGTCCGTGGGAGTGGGTGGGAATTTTATATTTGTTATTATATGTATACTAGCGACTTGCCCGTCAAAAATGAGGGCAATAAAAAGTGAAGCCTGGCAATGCTGTTTGCCACACAATGGGAGCCTCTCCCCCTCTACTTTACTGGCCTTGCAATGAGCCCCTTTGGAGCTCATTGCGAGTCTCTCCCCCTGTCTACCTCCTCCCTCTTGTTTTATTTCCCCCATCCTCTCCCTCCCTTGTGTCTCCTTCCACCTCCTCTCCCTCCCTTGTATCTCCTGCCCCCCTGTGTTTTTGCCTCCCTCTCCCTCCCGTGTCTCTAAACCCCTCCCCTGTGTCCCTTTCCCTCCTGTGTCTCTTTCCCCCTTCTCCCTCCCATGCATCTCTTTCCCCCCCTGTGTCTCCCCCCTTCCCCGCCTCTCTCTGTGTCTCTCCCCCCTGTGTCTCTCCACTCCTTCCTCTGTGTCTCCCCCCTCTCTCTGTACCTCTTCACCCCTTTCCCTCTGTGTCTCTTCCCCCCTCTCTCTCTGTGCCTCTTCCCCCCTCTCTCTCTGTGCCTCTTCCCCCTCTCTCTCTGTGCCTCTTCCCCGTCTCTCTCTGTGCCTCTTCCCCCCTCTCTCTCTGTGCCTCTTCCCCCCTGGCATGTGTCTGTTCCCCCTTCCTCCCTCCCATGTCTCTTTCCACCTCCCCTGTGTCTCTTTCCCCCACTCCCCTCCTGTGTCTCTTCCCCCATCTCCCACATGTCTCCTACCCCCCTCCCTCTGTATCGCTCCCCCCTGTCTCTCTCCCCCTCCCTCTGTGTCTCTCCCCCCTCTCCCTCTGTGTCTCTCCCCCCCCTCTGTGCCTCTTCCCCCCCTCTGTGCCTCTTCCCCCCCTCTGTGCCTCTTCCCCACTCTCCCTCTGTGCCTCTTCCCCACTCTCCCTCTGTGCCTCTTCCCCACTCTCCCTCTGTGCTCACGTCGCGCATTGAGCATACGCGGCTCACGCCGCACTGTGCGCATGTGAGTCTCACGCCTCGCTCTGTGCATGCGTTGCTGCGCAATGCGCAGTACACGATGCGCATTGTGCTTGCGCGCGATCCAATCGCAAAGCCGATCGGATCATCCTCAAACTGCGACTGTGCATGCGCTGCTGCGCAATGCGCAGTTCAGGATGCCCATTACGCATGCGCTTGCGCGCGATCCGATCGCAAAGACGATCAAATCATTGTCAAACTGCGATTCGTCGGAAGCGTGACGATGAATCTCAGTTTGACAATTATAATATGTGATGAACGTGACATTAACCATAATATTCTGTTGTATTTACTTGTTATATTAAATTTTAAAGCATTTGTGCACCATTTGGGGTGCTTTTGGAACAGGATTAAGGACATATTTTTCTACAATTCCGTAATTTTTAACCCTTGAGTTATATTCGCGTCTTACCCCTTCATCTACAAAATTCATAACCCTTGTAATATATTTGGGTGGCGATATATTCGAGTATCTTTGGTACCTTTGTAATTTGCTAATTGTACTCACTCTAATCTACTTTGTAAACAGTACTATTGAAAAAGTTGTCGCTTTTTAAATAAAAAGTAATAATAATACTTGTAGTGAATAAGGATAAAGGAGGGGATCTAACTGCACAATGGCACTGGGAGTAAGTTGTTTGTGTTTGCAAAAACAGTGTATCACATCAAAGTATCACATTTGTGCTCACAAGCCACACATTTCTACATTAATGCAGTGAAAACAAAATTGAATATATCAATTTTAGAAAGTGCCATTTTTTTATTAGCTGCTCGCAAATGCTTCAACCTCGCAAATGTGGCTGCAGGTGTTTTTTTTATATAAATGTTTAGATGTATTCCATTGACTCCAGATCTCAAATTGCAACCACAAGGCTGAACTTGTAAGCCCTGACTTTTTAAGTCCGATTTCAGGGAGCGTGATCATATAATCTGGCAAGGCAGTAATTTACTTCTTAGACACAGCCAATAGTAAATGAGACCGTCATTATGATGTCAGTAAAACATGGAAGTTACATGTAATCTGCAATTGGAGGCTAAGAATAAATTAGTGCCAATAAGTAATGATTGCCAATCGGCCTTGCAATCAAGCAATCTATAAAATACATTTAATCCTCTGTTCTAGTCCATGTGGGTCTCATGATATGTATTAACCGATTGAGTCCCGGTATCAATACTCAGAAAAAAACTGTTTGTAATTGCATATTTGTGGGTTTGCAGTTAATTCTAATGACTTTCTATGCCTTCCCGTGCTTTTAAGCTATAGTATTGTATTGTTACAGCTCTAATAAATGTTTCAAAAAGACCTTGCGATTCCTATTTAGTAATATTTGTGGCAGAAACCAAATAAATTTTTCAGTTGCGGATCAGACTTTATTTGTGAGCTAGAGCTATGGGTATAATAGAATAATTATATTGTGTAACTTTAATTATTAAGAGCTCGTAATATTCAAACTGTGATGGAGTTCTAAGTCTGGTTTTACGTCTTTGGTTGGCCCATAGTGATTTTGGGTGGTTAGCTCATAATCGGATTGGGAGTAGTTAATAGAATATGTGGCAATATTAAGAGTGATTTTAATATGTGGCAATATTAAGAGTGATTTTAAGTATTATTATGATCATGATTATTATAGTTCATTTATAATGTGCCGACATATTCCATAGCGCTATACAAGTTCAGATAAAGATAAATACATATTAACATAAAGCAAAGCAAGGAGGGCCCTGTCTTTGAGCTAGGAATCCACAGCCTTATTAAATTGCAATTCGGCAAATTCTAAAAGGGCTCTATATAAGCACATAGCATATTTTTTTTACAGAAGTTTTTACTTCGTGAAGACCTTGCTTTTGGATAGAAGTTCACTGACTAAAAACTTCTGTAAAAAAAATATGCTATGTGCTTATATATATCCCTTTAGAATTTGCTGAATTGCAATTTAATAAGGCTGCCAATGTCCATGGTGAATTCCCAAAGTACTTAGGATAGAAACTTGCAGACTTACAATCTAAGGGATAAAAGAGTGGTAAAAGAGGGAGAGAGAGGTGATAAGTGTGTTAGGGTATACATAAAGTACACATTTTAGTGTATACATTTACGAATTGGGCAATAGAATAGGGCCCAAAATGACTAGTACAATCTATAGCAAGATTTTTAGACTTTTTAAGAAGAAATAAAAAAAAAAATATGCGTGGGTGAAGAGTTCCTTTAAAAGTACACATAAAGGCAATGGCTACTATATAAATGAGGATTTAACAGTACAACAACCCTTGAATTAAACCGCTTTATAACATTTTCTTCAGTTGTTGCCTTGAGGAATATTTGACAAGCAGACATGCAAAAAAGTGTGTCACATTTAATGTAAGTTAAGGGAATTTATTTTCACTTTCTTCTCTACTTACCAACACGCTCAGCCTTAAATAATGCTATATCTGTCTTATAAGACAACTTTAAGAGCATATGCTGAGAAATGTGGGCATGCAGTTATAGTACTTCAATTTCAAGAAGACAAGGACTGTATACCATTAAATAAATTGTGCACATTATTGAAAGATAGTGTTTGATGATATGAAAGTGCAAGAGGGCTTAATGTTAGTTTATTCTCTTGACATAGAACATAATTTGTTGTACCTTTCATGGATTATTATTTATTTTTATAGTATTTGTGCTTTGCTCAAAAATATATAGAAAATATTAAACAAATAATTTGTTTTATGAAGTGACAATTACAGAAAGATTAAAATAAAGGAAAACATAATCTTGAAAAGGCATTCTCTACAAGTAATATTTTATTTTATTATATGAGTTTATGGAAAAGTGCAAAATAGAAAAAAAATAGCTTTTTTTTTCTTAAACTGTAGTACCGATGCAAAATGTGTTTAATTTGTTAATTTAGTTACTGATTAGCAATAACATTTGTTTGAAGTAAATGCTGCTCTTGATACTCTATCATGTGTCCTGGGGAAGGGAGAGGATCTGTCCAGGAGGTTGGTCCTGTCAGAATACCTCATCTGTTCCCTTATAACATTTTTTATCTGCCTAATATCCTATAATATATATGGGATTGCATTCTGGGCAGAGAGCTACATGGGCTCATTTTAGCATAGGGTAAATAGCGATAGAGGAACTCGCAATCAAGAGTACACAATTTCAATTAAAATTTTAAGCTATTGAACATCCAAAAAACAACATACATAACATAGACACAAATTGTGTATACACAGAAATTCAAACTTTAATTTTGGGATGTTGAAGGTTCTGGTTCTGGCTTAATTTTTCTCATTCAGTAGATGTTTTTTAGCTAGAGATTGCACCCAAAATGCATCGTCTTGCTTTTCTGCTAGTTTGAAAATATGGATTGTTTGCTACAAATTGATCAACAATTGCATGTGTCTTTCACATTTTTTAACAAGGAAATTTCTAGCAAGTTATGGGCTCCGGCCTCCGATTCAATGATTAATTTTGCAAATAAATGCCCCTCAAAGCCTTTGATCATTCACGGCCGCAAGATTTCCAATCCTAAAAATTGCAAATTGCTATTCAGTTGCTCCGATTCCCCCTCGCTAACTACCCCGTCAAGCCCGCAAATGTAAAAAATTGAACCACAAGTTAATGGTACCAAGGAGAGGACATGCAAAGGGCTTAATGACATGTCCGGAGCACTTTAAATGCACATATACACACACTACTGTACTTTTATTAAAAGTGAAAGTGATGTTAGGTCTTAGAATTAATAGCACAACATAAAGAGTTCCTTTAAAAGTACACATAAAGGCAATGGCTACTATATAATGACGATTTAACAGTACAACAACCCTTGAATTAAACCGCTTTATAACATTTTCTTCAGTTGTTGCCTTGAGGAATATTTGACAAGCAGACATGCAAAAAAGTGTGTCACATTTAATGTACAGCTGTTGACAGGGGATTTAACTGTCATATACAGATATCTGTGTTCTATGTCAAGTGTGACAGTAAGTTCTTCATGGTATACATAGTTTGGTATATTCTTATTTTTTAGACAGTTTGTATTTTCTACATTTAATTTAAAGAAGGATAGAACAGACCCCTTTTTATTGTAGTAACTTGACTCCTATCATATGTTAAAGTAGACTACAAGTTACTACAATAAAAAAGGTGTCCGTTCTATCCTTCTTTAAATTAAATGTACAAAATCACATCTTAGCAGGCAACTCACTTAGAATAATACATTTATTATACATAATTCAATAGAATTACAATTTACTTATCTAAGTTCTCCTTAAAAAAGATCAAAAAAGGAAAGAAAAAAAATGATTTGATATATCATAGCAACTATAGGGTTCAATTTTGAAAGTATAATATTATAGGTGCTCCCACACAATTCCTTGTGTGTATATATATATATATATATATATATATATATATATATATATATATACACACACATACATACTTCACTGCTCTCAAGCAGGCTTTAGTCCAACAAACAATCCCATAACATGGTACAGGCTAGGACGCTTGACACTTGCCTGTCTCAGGAGCATGGCCAGATTGCCCATTAAGCCAACTATGTTTCCTTGTGAGGGGCACCACTTTGGAAAAAAATGGTTCCTGGCATAAATAAAAGGAAATTTCACAGTTCATGGACTGGCTACTAGGGGATAACCACCTAGAACAAGAGAGTTACAACAGGATAATAAAACTTACATGCACAGAAAAGGCAAAAATAGGTCTGTGCATTCCTTGCATACTCACTCTCACTAGCTCCTCCACTTCACTGCCTAGGGGCTCCAAAAAGGTAGATCTGGCACTGATCAGGAGTCCGCTTTTGTAGGGGTCTGTCTATATTTCAGACCAAACTGAACCCTCTGTTTGCAGTGTGCCTAAATCCTACTGTCTGTATATTCCAGGCCACACTGAACCCTCTCTTCTCAGTGTCTCTCAATTTGGTAGTATGCTTCAGGCAGCCTCTCTTACTGCCTCTCTCTCTCTGTGTACACTCAGAGCTGTCTTGGGGCTCTGATTCTCTTTTTCACAGCTCAGACTGACCTCTTCGGGAGACCCCGCCATGCATTTGTGTGAGCTATTTAAGGTAAGAGTTAACACTCTCCTTGCTAGTCTGCACTCCATTGCACCTCCACACCGATCTCTAGGGGGCACTCCGTCACACAGCCTCCCCCACCATGGAGTTGAGTGACCAAGCCCAGAGACCATGTATGCGAGTCGACGCATCCTCTCTTGCAATGGTCTGTCTCATATCTTCCTCACTTTTCACTTTGGTAAGGATTCCAGTTTCCTCATTTGTAAGAACACTGGATACAATAATCTTGTTGATCTCTTGCTGATTCTGTGCAATTTTAGCAGCCAGTATTCTGTTCATCTCTGCCTGCTCATTATTTAACTCCTGCTGAGCAGTGGTGGCAATAAAGCTTTTAATGCCTTCTCCATTTTCAGGGGTGCGGGCTGTCTTCTTAAACACAGACAGTTGTCAATCCCATTCTAACACCAGTGTGACAAGTTGTCCTTCCCATCTGGTAATGTGGCCGTCTTTTTACCTTTCCCAGCAGGTTCCCAAATACTCAGGAGGCTTTAAATGTGTTTTAAGGCTTTTACTAAAGTATAGTTTAGTTTTACAAAATGGCACACCACACAAAACAATCAAACAGCAAATTAATTCAGCTTCTTTTCAGTGTAACCGTAGCATACAGTCCAAACTCAGGTTTATAATCATCGGGTATTGGCCTTTACTCCCTGAAGTCCAGGATTCCCCATGTTGTTCCACCGTATCTCCAAAAGCTCTCTTCCAGCCTGGGTGGCCACCTCTTTGGATCTCTCTCTCATAGCTGTGTTTCAGAGCCTCTCTCCTGCTTGCTCTGTTGCAGCCTGGGTGTCCATCTCTCTGGGTCTCCCTCTCTCAGCTTTCTCTCTGAGCTGAGCCTGGTTGTCCACCTCACTAGGCCACTCTCTGTCAGCTTTCTTTTTTAGATGTTTTGCCTGTTCCTAAGTGGAGCTCAATACAGGGGTTGCACCCATTTCTCTGTGTGTCTGTTTTAAAGCTGTAAATCTGGTGTTTTCTCTTGATTATTGCTGCAGTAGCAATTATCCCATTCTCTCCTGGTGTGAAATCCATCCAGTTTTGCTGTTTCTCTTGACCCCTAGAGGGCACACTGTCAATATATATATATATATATATATATATATATATATATATATATATATATATATATATATATATATATATATATTAGTTAAATGTAAGAAATAGAACGCATGGGATTCAAACAAATGACTTACCAATAAAAATTAAAAAAAAGAAGGCCTCAAAGGCTATTCATTAAACAAATAAAAATGACAAAATCCTAGTCAATGTTGATTACATTTAGATACATAAACATCTTTTCCACATTATTTTTCTCTCTCTATCTGATGGTTCAGAACACTGATGGGGAATTCAGTGACCCTTTAGAAGAATAGTTTAGTTATGGAGAGTGACATGGAGGGCATATCTTACATATGTTGTAATGGTGGAATCAGGAGATGTGGATATGTAATCAGGGAGAGATTAGAGAAGTACAAGATGACCGTTTAGGTGTGAAATGGCAAATGAGATTTTGGGTGTGTCAGATCAAGAAAGGAGGGGAAATTGAAATCCTTTTTAAGAGAGGAAGGTGATGAGGAAGCAGGATACCTTCCATAACTGTCTGATGGTGGGACAGAGTAGATTAAAAAGGACAAGTCGCATGTGACAGTTTAGAAAAAAAGACTTCTGTTTTATCAAAGGATGCTTGCAATGATATTTAGAGAGTATATCAGGATATTAAGGCAGAATCCTATAAGACACCAACAGAAATATAGTAGAGTGATGAGAGTTATAAAATGAATAATCAAAGATGGTATTTAACACCAGATAAAATAGCAATATTTGCCCCTCAAACATATATACAAATATACAGAATATAACTGAGTTGGGACGGACATTGTTATTAATCTAAGATTATTTTAATTGTTGCTTTTTAAAATATCTAAGTTTCTTTAATTTGTTCAATAAAGGCTATGTTTTAACAAAATACTATTAAGTCATTATTATTTTGATAATCCTGTTCTCCTTTGGAGGGTATTCCATTGGCAATTTTGAGTGTTTTTCTTTCTATTTCTATACAATTATAGTCATTTACACCCGACCATTGGATTGGCCCTATTAATATAATTAATTTGATATTGTAACTTGTACATATAACTTTGTACCACTTAACTTAGAATTGACTACAGTATACTCTTTCTCAGAACTGATATAACAAACACAAAATGGATTCCTATACTTACAAATAAAGTATTCAAAAATTCATATTTTCCTCAAAAATATTTTATGACCATGGCTTACACTAATATTGTTAGTTTGGTACATGCTTGACAAACAATTGTATTTTTCCTTGAACTACAGTGTTCCTTTAAAAACAAATATTATATATCATAAAATAAGAATCTTATTATTCATAAATGATATTACAGTGGACCTTTAAACACAACCTGTCTGGTGCTCTTTGAGGAGAGGGATTGAGTCAATGTTTACCGATGATATTTCAATGATTAAGTTAAAAAAACACTATATTTTACTAGTAAATTGCCGTAAAAAATGATGGGAATAAAATTGTAAATTGTAAAGGCTGACAATGCTGTTTGCCACACAATGTGAGACTCTTGTTCCTCTGAGCACCTTTGACACTCATTGCGAGCCTCTCCCCCAGTGTACTTCAACTTTGCTGCTTTGCTATGATCACCTTTGGCGCTCATCGCGAGCCCCACGATGAGCACCTTTGGCACTCATCGTGGGTCTCTCAACGAGCGCCTTTGGTGCTCATTACAAGCCTCTCCCGCTCGCAGTGCTCATCTCAAGCCCTGTGATGAGCGCCTTCGCCCGAAGACACTCATTGCGAGCCTTTCCTCCCGCCTACTATACGGGCCACTCATTGCAGGGTTCGTTAACCTGAAAGTTTTATGCTTGGGAATGCCATGTGTCTCTTTTCACCATCTCTCCCCTGTCTCTTTCCTGTGTCTTTCTCCTCTGTGTGTCTGCTGAATGTTTGCGTGGTCGCGCACTGAATGCTGTGTGTTTTATTTTCAAAGTCCTGAGTGCCTGACATTGTTCGTGTGTTACTGTGTTTGCCATCATGTAAGTCCCATGTGCCTGGCTTTGCTCAGCCTTGTTTCAGTTTTTTTCCATTTTTTCCTTGCTTAGCCAATTCTATAGTGACAAAAATCGGTAAATATGGCTCAAATTTGCTTGCAACCTTACTCCCAGGCTTCCTGGCTCTCCCCCTGTGCTGTGTGTTTTTTTTTTATTATTATTATTTTGCTTGTTTTTCAGGTTTTTAGAGTTATGCGCTTGAACTAAGTTTGGCCATTAAATTAGCAAACTGCGTTCAGCTACGTTTTCGCCGGCATCCCACGTGCCTCAACTGCTCGCCTTGCTGAATGAGTCTCGCAGTGCAATGATTGCCTTCAGCGATCATTGCAGCCTAAGTCCCGCGTGCCTCAACTGCTCGCTTAGCGAGGTTCGCAGTGCAATGAACGCCTTTGGCACTCACTGCAGCCTAAGTCCAGCATGCTTGTGGTCGACGGCTCGTCACGCTTTGCGAGGCTCACAAAGTGTGACCAACATTGTAAGCGACCAAACTGTGACCAACACTGACAACTACTTATGTGATGCACTTGCAATTGACATCTGAAACTACAACAACGTAAAATCATGCTTCTATGAATTTTAGTAGCGTAATATGCTGGTGCTCATTTTTATATCTGTCCTTTTCTCTGCAAATAATAGCCTGAAAACGGTATTTTATATACATATATTTCCAAAACATGAAAATTTGATTTATAGAGCACTAAATGGCATAACTTAGAATTCACAGTACAAACACATACTAACTACCCAGAGGGTTAGCCTCTCATACACATCCAGGATTTGTGCACTACAATCTGTGCTATTAAAATACTGCAATGCTTGAATCTAACGTAATTCAGGTTTGTGGCAGCAGGAAGGGTAAAATGATGATGTGGTAATGATTCATGGCTCTGAGCCTGAGGTTTCTCTTTCATCTCCTTGCCAAGTAATCAATTGCTTTCTGCTGGCATAGTGCAGACTGACTGATAACTTACACTCCCTGAGAAATGTCCTATTGTATAATTAAAGCTGAAAAATAATATTATGCTAAGTCAATCATATAGGACAATGAAAATATAAAATAGTAATCCTCAAGTAATACAATGTTCATTAAAAAAACTTCTAATAACACATTCCCACCAACAGTTGAAACCAGTATTAAAGGTCACGCACTGATTGCTTTTTGTGTCAAAATCTAGTAAAAATAACTTTATCAAGGAAAGCAGCAAAAACTCACAAAGAAATGCCATTTCTTGAAATGAAGCTGAACTTGTAATAAAAGCGGGCAGATCAGCGTAATAGCATTTCCATTACTATTTAAGTTTACCAGTTGTTAAAATTCAGATTGATGCAACAAAAGTAAGAGGAACTGAGGATTTATGAGTCAAAACAGATTTATAATATTACCCAATGTCATTAAATGAAATGTAATAAAATAGCTGCAGCAGAGAACATGGTAAATAATTAAAGCCAAATTGTGAATCAGAAAATGAATTCTCTTTTATATAACACATGTTCTAGTGTAGAAGACAAGATACATATGAAATGTAATGGATATAATAAACAGTATTAAAATGTAACCTATCAGAGAAATCAGTTAATATATTTAAGACTTAAAATAGTTAAGAACTGAGGCATGTGATATATAGAATAAGGAGAAAATAAGGTGATACGATTACTTATTGTTTATTATTATTATATTTTATTTGTAACGTGCCAACATATTCTGTACCACTACACAGGGGTTAAGTATATGGCAAAAACAAACTTAACAAATTGCAAAGAATGGAGGGCCCTGTTGTTGATCTTAAAGTTAAATGTACATAGTGCTTGTTTCCGAAGCTCCAACAGAAGATTGAAAACTTGCAAATTTACAATCTAAAGGTGTTGGGTGTGATACAGGTTCAAGCAAGTGGAGGTGTCTGTGTGTTGCACTGTAAGTAGTGGTGTGAGTCATATAATGCTGTAGATCATGCACTTGCGCATATTAAGATTGAAGGTGAAAATGTTTTTTAAACAGATGCATTTCTTGTGTTTTTTTTTAGTCCATCAAGTTCAACCTTTTTAGATCTCCTCTGATCTTTGTAAGATGCAGCAAACAGAAAGAAAAAAAACATTGAAACATTGCCAGTTGTCACAAAATGGGAGAAAATAAAATTCCTTCCTGACCCTAGATACTGGCAATCAGATTCCTCCCTGGATTAATACTTCTTCTCTAGTTATCCATAATAACTCTGAATGCCTGTTTTATTAAAAAATATATTTAATCACTTTTTAAAGTTATATTTTGAAACTGCTGTAATCACCTCCTTTGGTATATAATTCCACAGTTTATCCAGCCTGAATGTAAAAAAAAACAAACATTTTCTTTCTTTAAGATGGAATCTTTTTACTTCTAACCCGAGATGCACTCTTGTCAGTTGAAAACTTCTAAGATTCCATTTTTTTAGAGAAAATAACTTTAATTTGGTTAGTCTTTCTTCATAACTCCATTCTCCTTATTAGTTTTGTTGCCCTTCTCTGTACTTTTTACAGCTCTAAATGATACCCCTAGATTTGCTCCATTAAGATTATAAATTGCATGGCGTTTTTCCTTTCCCAAATGCATAACTTTACATTTATTTATATTAAATCTTACTATTTACTGTAAATGTCCTTTTCTCTGATTTATTTAAATCCTTTTGGAGGAAAAGTACATCATTTTCTGATTTAATTAAATTGCACAACTTAGTGTCATCAGCACAAATAGAGACAATGATTTCCAGTCCTACTTCTAAGTCATTAATACATATATTAAAAAGGAGAGGACCTAATAATGAACTCTGAGGAACCCCACTTACCACATTAGTCCAATCTGAGTATGTTCAACCCTTGGCTTCCTGCCTTTTAGCCAACTCTCAATGCAGATTTTTACTACAATTCCTGTATCCCTTAGTGTGCACAATAGTTTGCAAAAAGATTACATACACTTAGTTGCCTTGATCCAAATTCCTACTAACCCTCATAGAAACTAATTATATTTATTTGGCATGACCTATCCCTCATAAATCCATGTTGACTTATACTTATAATCCTGTTCAAATAGACATATCATTGTATATTATATCTTATTAACCCTTTTAAAAGCTTCCCCACTACAGAACTGAGACTCACTGTTCTATAATTCCCCATATTTGTGCTTGCTCCCTTCCTAACCATAGGAATAACATCCGCTTTTCTCCAAACATCTGGTAGAGACCCTGTGTTGAGTGAATCTTGAAAAATTTTATATCATGGTTTGACTATTACAGAACTCAGTTCCCTCAGTTTCCTTGGATGTATTCCATGAGGACCTGGAGCTTAATTAATATTTATTATTTCCAACCTCTTTTGGATTTCTTCTTGCATTAACCAATTATTGGCAAAGGTAGTGTAGCCCATTTTGTTGCAGTGTCCCAGCCACTAGTACGTCCCTTGCATATACCGAAGAACAGCACGTATTTGGCTCATCTGCCTTTTCCTAGTCACTAATTATCAGACGGTCTCCTTCACATTGTAATGTTCCTAAAGCTTCCTTCCTCGCCTTCTTCCCATTAATATACTTAAAACATATTTATGAGTTAGTCATGCTCTCCTTTGCAACTAACTTTTCATTTTCTATTTTAACCGGTCTAATAGCTCTTTTGCAAGCCTTATTGACTTCCTTGTACTTACGTAAAGCAGTCTCTGTCCCCTCTTGTTTGTTTAATTTGAAATGCCTGTTTTATACTTTGTATCTTGAGCTTTAAATCATTGTTAAGTTACATTGGATGTGGTTTACTCCTTTTACTGTTATTCCCAAGGATTTAATGTTGTAGATGTATGTTAAGTTCTTTGTCCCATTCATACTTTGTATAGCTGCCCTTAGACTGTTAAAATCTGCCCTTTTCAAAATAAGGGTTTTTGTTGGCCCCTTACTGATTTGTTTCTTTAATTCAATCTCAAATGAGACTGAGTTGTGATCACTGTTTCCCAAATGTTGTCCTATTTAAACATTTGATACTATATTCATATTATTTGTGATAACTTAATCCAAGAAAGCCTCAATTCTAGTAGGTTCTTATATAACCTGGGCCAGATACTGGTCTCTGGGTGTACTCAAGAACCTGCTCCTCTTAGCTGAACTGCTGGTCTCATTCATCCAGTTTACTTCAGGCTAGATAAAATCTCCCATTAATAAATCTTGACCATGCTTAGCTGCATTTCCAATCTGCAACAATATTTTCAGTTACTCACTTTCAATTATATTTGGGGGTTTATAGCAAACTCCTATCAATATTCTTTTAAAATTTGCTGCTCCGCTATTTAACTCTACCGGGAAGGATTCAACATTACCACTAGTTCCAGCATAAATATCTTTTCTCACTATAGGCATACATTCAGGCTTAACATACAGACAATTCCCACCACCTCCTTTACCATTGCCCCTATCTTTCCTAAATGGTTTAAAACCATTCAGATTAACAGTCCAGTCATTAGAATCATCCCATCACATATCAGTAATGCCTATTAAGTCCCATTTCTCATTAACTTCTAATAATTCTATCTCTCCCATTTTACCTGGCAAGCTTCTGGCATTAGCAAGCATACACTTTATGTTATGAGTGTGTAGTTGTGGGTGCCTGCGACTATACTTGAGTTACTTAGCAATACCTCGCTATTTACTAGACTTTTCCTCCCCATTCTCCTCCCACATGACTAGTTAATTAATTCCTTACCCCCTCTACAATTTGTACCCCATTACTTTTATCTAGTCCCTCCGCCATGTATGAGTTTAAAAACTCCTCCAGCCTTTCTAACATCCTATCCCCTAGCACACAAGCTCCCTCATCATTAAAGTGCAATCCTGCTATAGAGATTGCACCCAAGTGAGAAGTCAGCCCAGTGCTCTAAAAACCCAAACCCCTCCTTAGTGCATCACTTTTTTTAGCCACGCATTAAACTACCTAAGCTCCTTCTGCCTCCCTGGGAACCAGTTTCTATTTATTTATCTATATCTGTATATCATTTTACCCCTAAAAGAGTTTACTATATGTCCTTGTTTTTGCCATACAAAAGAACTTGCCTGTCCAGGGAATGAATTGCAGAGAACATAAAATAAACTAGGCAAAATCAGACATGTTTGAATTCACAGTTGTACTGTGATACGACCAGAACGAGACATTAACAGCCTTATTAAATTGCGATTCGGCCAATTGAATAGGGCTCTATATAAGCACAGAGAATATTTTTTTTACAGAAGTTTTTAGTGAGTGAACTTCTATCCAAAAGCAAGGTCTTCACTAACTAAAAAGTTCTGTAAAAAAATATGCTATGTGCTTATATAGAGCCCTTTTCAATTGGCCGAATCGCAATTTAATATGGCTGTTAGTTGGCTATGTTCACTCTGGCTCAGGATTCATATATCCTGTAACACAGTAGGCTAGCAGTTAGTGAATGACCAAAAAAAAGATTCAGCTTGTAAAGCCGCAGAGTTGAGGGTGAACAGTAAAGAATTCCTTAATCAGTTATATTTATAGATTAGTACTGCTTATTAAATCAAATTATCTGTGTTGTGCTCATGGAAAATATTATTTAGATTTAGGAGAAGAAATATAGCTGAATGTGTGGATTATACTAAATTTATTTTTTTGTCACCTTGTTTAATATATTATGTAAGCTGTGAAACAATTTAAAATGACTTAGATGTATGAGAGTAATTTGATTAGGTATTCCATTAGTTTAAAATGTAAATGCTTTCAAAAAAGGATTAACAATTTTAAAGTTAACAGTTTTTACTTGGCTCTAATGTGTTGAAATAATAATTTGTCATCTAGAACAGCTCCAATCTTTTACAATTTTGAACTACTGAAGCTTCCACTACCAGTTTTTAATTACTATAATTCAGTTCTACTGTTCAAGCATATGAGATCATGTCACATAGATAGCACCTACAATAAATTCATAATAGCACATTATTTGTTCCAAATTTTATAATTTATGCTAACATTTTATATTAAAAGTCACAGCGTGTTTGGGCCACAGATTACAATTATTATAAGCAACCATACTGTCCTATTTTGCATTTATTACATTTATTACATTTATATTTGAATTATAATTTGTGAGATATAATTTAGAACAATCATGAAAGTAAAACTTACTTTTGTACAATTTGTTTTTAATTCATTGGTATTATGTAACTAAGTTTTAAAAAGTACTAAATCACTAATGAAAATCTTGTACTGTATAAATAAAAGCAATTAAAAAAATATAATACTACCACCACGGCTATTATTATTATTGTTGTTAAAGTTACGTATTTACCTATTTAATATAATACATTGTGTTATATAACACATTCATACATTATTAAGATATGTTCCTTTTTCATCAATAAAATTCTAGTATTATTTTTAATTGTTGGAAATTCTACTGATTAGTCAACGTAAAAAGGGCCCAGACAGTTGAGTCATATTCTGTAACATGATGCTCTTGAGGAATGATGAGTCACATGTTTGCTTGTTTACTGTATGAGTCAGCGTGCCTGGTCAGTTAGTGGAAAGAGTTGGTTCTTGAAACATAGAATGCTATGAGTATCTGTTATTTGTGTAGTTCTATGTACATTTTATGTTCATAATACAAAGTTGAACAATGCCAAGAAATTGTAATAATTATCCTGACTACATTTGCGGTAAGGTGATATTAAAAAATCATTAACATGGTTTTACTCCACTTATTAAGAAGTATTATGAGCTTTACTTCGGATGCATAGTCAGTGACCAAGATAAAAGTTGGGCCCCTCCTTTTTGTTGTCGTACCTGTTTCAGAATTCTTACAAGTTGGTCAATGGGTTTTCGGCACATGAATTTTGCTGTTCCAATGTTTTGGAGAGAACAAAAAGATCACTCCACAGATTACTTTTGTCTTACAAACATTTCAGGCATCAGTTTTAAATCAAAGCACACTATGACATATCCAAATGAACCATGTGCCATCAGGCCAGTGCTGCATAGTGAAGAATTGCCTGTGCCAACGCCTCCAGAAGAAGAACTTTTAGGCTCCAGGTTAAAAGGTTTGAATCTTCTCCATAAGGAAACTAAAGTATGTTATTTTAGAGATAGGCATAGTGACTTTAAAGATTTATTTTCCCTTGAAGATGAACTTGTTTTTTGCAATGATGTTTATTCTGTCATGGAAGCACTTGGTCACGAGTACAAAACAGGATTGGCATTTATTTATTGATTCTTCTAAAGTTAGTTTGAAAGCTGTGCTTCTACACAAAGGAAATAAGTTTCCATCAGTGCCACTAGATCATGCTGCCAATATCAAAGAAACTTATGAGAGCATGAAACTCATGCTTGAAAAAATCAAATATGAAGAATACAAATGGAATATCTGAGGTAACTTAAAAGTTGTCGCTCTTTTGCTTGGACTACAACTTGGTCCCACAAAGTACAACTGTTTTCTTTGTGAGTGGGACACCAGAGACTGAAGAAATCATTACACTCAGAAGAAATGGCCAAAATGAACATCACTAACTTGAGGACAGAAGAATGTTGTCAACACACCACTCGTTGATCCAGAAAAAGTGTATCTACCTTCACTCAATATAAAGCTCGGTCTTATGAATAACTTTGTCAAAGCGATGGATCGAAGTGGACCTGGATTTACATATTTAAGAAAAAAATTCCCAAGAATCATTGATGCAAAGTTCAAAGAGGGAATCTTTGTAGGACCTCAAATAAGACAAATGATTAAAGATGAGAACTTTGATAGTCAATTGAACCAGGCTAAACCTGTATAGAAAGAGTGTTTGCCAGAATTTCTTAGGGAATCATAAGGCAGACAACTACAAAAAAATAGGGAATGATATTTTGCAATCTTACAAGACCATGGGATGTAACATGTCTTTGAAAATCCATTTCTTAGATTTGTACCTGGATTTCTTCCCAGCAAATCTTGGGGAAGTCAGTAATGAACACGATGAATGTTCCACCAAGACATTTCCAAAATGGAAAAGCTGTACCAGGGAAAGTGGAGTCCAGCAATGCTTGCTGATTACTGTTGGACCCTTAAGAGGGATGTTCCTGAGAAAAAATACAGGAAAGAATCCTATACTTCTACCTTTTAGGGGATTTAGACCTTTTCTATGTATGTTTTGTAAATATATGTAATCCTTTAAACTTAAAATCACTGTCTCTAAAAATCCCTACGTGAAAGAGAAATTCTAAAAATATATTTGTATTCAGCACAAAAATACTATAAGGTTAACCTATTTTGACCTTGGAGTAGTGATGTTGCGAACATCAAATTTTGGGTTCCCGAACAGCGAACGCGAACTTCATCAAATGTTCGCTAACGGGCGAACATCGGCGAACCGCCATAGACTTCAATGGGCAGGCGAATTTCAAAACCCACAGGGACTCTTTCTGGCCACAATAGTGATGGGAAAGTTTTTTCAAAGGGACTAACACCTGGACTGTGGCATGCCGAAGGGGGATCAATTGCAATACTACCACGGAAAATTACATAGTATATGCAGAGTCTGGTTTTAAGCCATAAAGGGCATACATCCCCTAACATTCCTAAATTGTTTGGAATAACATGCTTTAAAACATCAGGTATGATGTTGTATCGATCAGGTAGTGTAAGGGTTACACCCGCTTCACAGTAACAGACCAATCTCCCCGTTTAATGCACCGCAAACAACAGCAAACAGTCCCTTTGCACAACCGCAAACTCCCCATTTGCACAAGGTTGGATACCAAGCTAGCCATGTTCCGTTCCTTGTCCTCACTGTTGTCATTGAAGGTCTCTTCCTCCACCCAGCCACCAAGGGTCCCCGAAATGTGACAACAAGCCCCCTGGGACGCCTGCTGTGTTTGGTCTTCCACCTCCTCAAAGCCACCTCTGACTCCTCTTCTTCAGACTCCCAGAGTCTGGGGGCTTCCACTGCCCAGCATGGAATATTATACACAGGTCAGAGTCTGGGGGCTTCCACTGCACAGCATGGAATATTATACACAGGTCAGAGTCTGGGGGCTTCCACTGCCCAGCATGGAATATTATACACAGGTCAGAGTCTGGGGGCTTCCACTGCACAGCATGGAATATTATACACAGGTCAGAGTCTGGGGGCTTCCACTGCACAGCATGGAATATTATACACAGGTCAGAGTCTGGGGGCTTCCACTGCACAGCATGGAATATTTTACACAGGTCAGAGTCTGGGGGCTTCCACTGCCCAGCATGGAATATTATACACGGTTCAGATCCTGAGGGCTTCCTTTGCACAGAATGGAATATTATACACTGGTCAGAGTCTGGGGGCTTCCACTGCCCAGCATGGAATATTATACACAGGTCAGAGTCTGGGGGCTTCCACTGCACAGCATGGAAGATTATACGCGTTGCCTCTGTCTGCGTTATTATAAGGTGTGTACTGTTAAGTAGTACTATTCCTATTGGTTTAATCCCTGTTACGTCCACTATCCGGGGACGTGTTTATGGCATGGATTTTTGGAAGCGGTGGAAAAAGATGCTTGGTCGGTCCTCCCACTTCAAATTTGGGGCACTGCACGTGCAATCTATGTTTCCTCAATGATAAAGAATAGGGGGCGAACCCAAAAGCGCATGTGTTCGCCGTTCGCTGCGAACGCTAACATGCAAAAATCGCTGCTAATAGTCCGCCGGCGAACTGTTCGGGACATCACAACCTTGGAGACAAAAAAGTAACATTTTGTTGTCCAGTGTTATTATTATACTATAATAATAACTATATATATATATATACTATATAATATTTTGCTGTATTGAGCATATTGATACTGTACAATAAGATAGTTGCCATTATTAAAATTGTATGAATGTGTTTATTACTATATTATATTGACCATTCACAAAAATAGAAATTGCAAGTTGTAAATCTTCTTTCAAATAATGATCATAATAACCATATTCTGAACATTTTATTCTTTACTAGCTTTGAATATACCATACAGTTGTAAAAGTTATATTATGGGAATAGGCACTTTACCATGTCAGACTGCCATTGTCATGAACTTGGTAGTCGGAACATAAATTTGGACTCTTCAGGGCCCAGGGTAAGGTTGCTTTATGAATATGGTGAATAGTAATAATAATAATAAATAGGATAGACATAGCTTGGAATGTAAAGCTTTAAATAAAAAGTCCAATGCTTGAATCAGTCCATGTGTTGGAACAAGCAGCAGAAGCACAGTCAGGCCCTGAAAGCAAACAGCTAACTGACAAACAGCCTCAGAATCAGAATACTGCAGTAGCAACTGACACTGGATAAAGAGGTTCACAGAAGTAGAGTAGTTGGTGCAGGGAGAACTTGCCAAACCAGAACAAAAGGCAGCAGTAGTGGGGATTCTGCAACTGCAGGGATTGGTGCTCATTCAGTGCATGTACAAACAACAGAAACACAGTCAGGTGCTGTGTCAGCTGACAGGCAGGCTTAGAAGCAGACTAGCAATGCAGCAGACAACTAAGCAGCAGTAGACACGGCGGAAAGAGCTTCTCAGAAGCAGACTGGGAACAGAAGGGAATAACCAGCACACAGGTGGAAGTGAATGCTGCAACTTGGGCAGAGAAAGTCGTGCAGGACAGATCTGCAATACAGTTAAAGTTGCTATCAGCAGGGTTTGATACAGCTGCTGCCGTAGTTTAACAAGCAGACTAAATATTTGAAGCAGGATAGAACAATAAAGTCTTACAATTGGAACTTTGGTGTGATCTAAGCCAGATCTTATTATGACATACAAGAGGAGATCCACCAGAATAGGTACTCCTAACATATTGGATATCTGCTTTCTAGTGTTTTAATTGTCACACTCCCCAAAACACACACCTCAAAATGAGGTGCAAAGTGGACAGATGCAATGTCATAGTTATAAAGTAACATAGTAAGTGAAGTTAAAAGTATTATTTTATTCCATGAAGATTAAACATTTTGGGCCTTTTTAAATTAGCCCTCGTAGTTCTCTCGGTCCTTGTAAAAGGCAATTTTTTGCTATTTGCGAGGACCGAATCCCCAATACTTCCCTCGCAGCCTGCTTTGCGAGATGACTCTGAAAAATGGCCAAGAATAAGCTCTAAATGAGTCACACGCAGCCTTAAATCTATGAGCTGAATCTCACACCTCGGAAGAATCCCTACGGGCACAAAAAGTGCAAGCAAGGGATCCTAAATCACATACGTGCTGCCTCGGAGCAGCCAGAGACAGCTATGTGATGCGGGACCCCTGCAGCCCCCCCACAATAACCCCTTGCAGCGGGGGTCTCCGATCAGCATAGATCAGGCCTCTGCTGCATTTAAAAGTTTTAAATTCCCCGCCGCGGCTCCTTAAAGGGCCCGCGGCACACTATCAGAAATCCCGGCCGCGGCACCTAAAATTAACCCCTATCTATGCTGGGGGTCCCCATCGGGACCCCAGAAGTGTCCCCACATTAATCCCTTGCTGCAGGGGTCTATAGGGACCCCCACAGACCCCCCACATTAACCCCTTGCAGCGGAGGTCCCCGGTCGGGACCGATTGTGACCCGGCTACATTTAAAATTTAAAATTTCCCGCATTGCGGGTCCTTAAAGGACCGTAAAGGTCCTGAAAGGACTCGCGCTAAAAAATATTAACTTCAGGCAACTAAAATTAACCCCATAACTCATGGGGTCAATGCAGACCCCAATAAGCACTTAATTAACCCTGTCGCTCATGTTGGTCAATACAGACCCCCATAAGCACCTAATTAACCCCATAACTCAATGGGTCAATACAGAACCCCATAAGCACTTAGTTAACCCTGTCACTCATGGTGGTCAATACAGATCCCCATAAGCCTCTATTTAACCCCATCAGTCCCATAAGGGTATATTATGACCCTTATGAGTTGTAGGGTTAATTAAGTGATTATGGAGGTCTGTATTGACCCCTATGAGTTATAGGGTTAATTAATAGCTTATGGTGGTCTGTATTGACCCCCATGAGTTATGGGGTTAATTTTAGCTGCCTGGGGTTAATATTTTTTAGCGTGAGTCCTTTCAGGACCTTTACGGTCCTTTAAGGACCTGCAAGGCGGTAAATTTAAAAATGTAAAATGTAACGGGGTTATGATCGTTGACGATCGGGGACCTCCGCTGCAAGGGGTTAATGTGGGGGGCTGCTGGGGTTCCTATGGACCCATGCAGCAAGGGGTTAAGGTGGGGACACTGCGGGGGACACCCAGCATAGAGGGGGTTAATTGTAGGAGTCGTGGCGGGGAATTTAAAAGTTTTAGATGCAGCGGGAGCCTGATCGGTGCCGACCGGGGACCCCTGCTGCAAGGGGTTAATGTGGGGGGGGCTGCGGGGGTCCCTATGGACCCCTGCAGCATGGGGTTAATGTGGGGACACTTCAGTGGTACCGATGGGGACCCCTGCATAGAGTGGTGTTAATTTTAGGTGCCGGGGGGGGAGTTGGAATACCCCCCATGGCAGGGCTTATGTGTGGGACTGCCGGGGAGGACTCTTTTAGGACTCTTGCAGAAATTGATGAGGTGTGGGAGCCTGCAAGATCATCTCGCAGGCTGTCACTCCTCATGTAGATTTTCTCTGTGTTGATACGGACAGCCCTGCTGCGTAGCTCACACGTTGTTCGCAGCAGGGCTACTTTAATAGCGTTGTAACTTTGAGAAATTTGCAGCACGTAGGATTTAAGTAGGAACCTCGTATCTACGAGGCTGGAATTTAATAAGGCTGTTAATATCTCCCAGATCCTTGTGTTGCATGAATTCTTAATTGTTGCAGAGGAAGGCAACAAAGAATCTCCTTTGGAACATTGGCAGTTGCCTCATAACGGGAAATAAATCTTTCCTGATTCCAAATACTGGCAATGTGATTACTCCCATGATCAATAACTTATCCACAAGCCCTACTAAAACCTTTTTTTGTTTCTAATACCCCTAGATTTGATCCATTTAAATGACAACTTTCATGCTTATTTTTTCTTTCCAATTTATATAAAACCATTTTGCAGTGAAAGCACATTATTTTCTGACTTAATTAATTTGCATAATTTAATGTCATCATCAAATATGAAAACATTACTCTCATAAATCAGTAGCAAATATATTAAAAGAAGACCTACTATGGAACCTTGAGGAATCCTTCTTACCACATTAGTTTGATATGAGTAAGTAGCATTTTCAACAATTTGCGAGTTCTCCATAAAGTCATTATAGAATAAGGATTTGGTGTAACTTAAGTGATTGATGTCCAGTAATCAATGGATAGTTAAGCCCTAAGTTTCGTCTTTGTCTTGTCAGTAGTGATTGTGGGCAAGTGACTAGCAATCAGGATGCAAGTAGCTAATAGAATATGTGGCAACTTTACTTATGTTATGGGCCTCATTCAATTGCGATTTGGCCAATTGAATAGGGCTCTAATTAAGCACATAGCATATTTTTTTACAGATGTTTTTAGTTAGTGAATTCTATCCAAAAGCAAGGTCTTCACTAACTAAAAACTTCTGTAAAAAACATATGCTATGTGCGTATATAGAGCCCTAATCACTTGGCCAAATCGCAATTAAATGAGGCCCTATGTATGTGTGATATTACTATATGGGCAATAGAATAGGGTCCCTGGTTCTTTATTAACAATTGTGTATTTATGTCATACTAAGGTTAATGGAAAATTTTATTAGAAAATATTGCAAAGGTCCCAAAATGAGTTAAAAAATGTTGCCTCCTTTGAGCTACCTGGGATAACTTAGTAAATCTACTACATTATTAATATCTCTATAAATCATTATTATTAAATGACCACTGCAGTTGAAAAACATCACTTGCTTAGAAGTATTTACAAACTTCACAAACTGAAAACTTTATCAGCTGTATAAATCCTCAATTACATGACTTTTACACTACTGGACGTTAGAAAATGACATAATGCAGTTATGAGATGCTGCCCATAAAACACCCTAACTAAAAACCCTTTGCGAATGCATGCTGCCTTTAGCTTTTTCCCTGAAGAAATTATGAGTGTTTCTAATGTGCTATTAACACGGCCCCCGCTAAAATGGTATTTGGATCACCAAGCACCCTCTATGGCCTTAAAAATAAGACCCAAATAGATTTACAGCAGGAGATATCCAAAACATTAAGACATTTCTCTCCAGTAATCAAATCCTACAGAGCCACTTTACTAAAGCACAAAATGATCTTTTCAATAAGAAACAAAATCTCTGTAGGATAAAACAGTAATTGGGGAGGTATGGTGAGTATAGTTTCTACAGCTCCATAGTACAGTGTATGTAGACAACAACCTCCACTGCCTCCAGATGTGTTAGAAACAGCAGAATAAAAACGAAAAGCTATTTTTACTGTACTATAGAAACTCAGTAACAAGTGGGCAAAATTACAGTACCAAGAATACACATGGCTAATGACTTTCCCTGCTGAGATAAACATGTTTAAAGGCTTACAATAATTTTCATTTGTTCTAAATCAGCACAGACATTAGTTGATTTATTAAGTTAGGGACAGTCATACTGTATACTTTTAAATAAGGGCAAAATCAAAAAAAGGTTCTTTCATTTGCGGTAAACTATATGGCTTAATGATAGCTCTAATGATATTTTGTCCTTTAATAATACAATTCTGAGACATGTCATTTGTACACACTGCGTGAACCAACAAATAGTACATAAAGGGACATCAAAATGTATTTTCTTTGTTCCATCTAAAAGGAAATTTGTAAATGTGTCACTAAACATTTTGTTACTCATTAACGTATATACTAATGACAAACCAAGGAAAATAGCATTCCAAAACTCACTTGAAAAATAAAAGCTTATAAAGACAAACAATCTGCTTTCAACTTTCAATCTAACTTTGCATGGTCCTAGTGTCTACTGTATATTCTAAGTAAAAGTATGGTTGTTTCCTTCTTTAAGAAACAAAATCCATCTTTCATTAATTTTGTATAAAGATACAAAAGAGTGTATAATTCAATAAAGATTTGTTATAAATATAAATATATATATATATATATATATATATATATATATATATATACGTATGGTAAATAAATAGTACATCTGTGTTCACATTTGAATGTCTAAAACAAGTTTAAAAACTTGCTTCCAGCTCAGAATTCCGAGAAACAGTTATTACACTGCACTCTGGGAAGTTGAACTGGGATATGCAAATGTGCCCACAAATGCCTCTCTCTTCAATCCTTAGCCATTATCAAACATGGCTTCCTTTAAGCTTATGAATGCTGTATTACATAGCTTTTATGCAAAGCCAAGGTTGGATTAAACACAAACTGAGTATCCTATCCATGTACAGCTGTTTCAAGCATACGTATATACAGTATACCCATTTTTAATGTTATGTATTGGATCTGCTGCTACAACATACTTTGATAATGAATCCATAATCTGAATGTTTTTACTGTGAAGAACTCTTGTCTTTCTTTAAGGTGAAATATTATTTCATCTAACCTCAAAGAGGGACTTCTTGTCAGTTGTAAACCTCTAGTCAACAAAAACAAATTCTCACCTATCAAAAGACATATTGATTCTGGATGTTTTTACATAAGGTAATCATATCCATTCTGAGGTATTTGTTTTTCTTGAGAAAATGAATCTAATTTTGATAGTCTCTCTACAGAACTTATTTTCTCCATCCACCTTTTTATTTATTTTTCCTTCCTCTGCACCTTTTCTACCTTTTCTATCTCTACACTGTCCTTTTTTGAAAAAGTGTTCTGAATTATACTCAATATTCAAAATGAGGTTGTGCATGAGTTTTATACTGTAGTTTTGTGGCTGAATTATATTTTCTTCCTTCAATTCTATACTCATCTTAATGGATGCTAATATTTTACTTGCCTTTGCAACTGTTGCCTGTCATTGAGTACTGATTCGTAGGTGCTGTCTACGTGCACCCATAAACCTTTTTTCCATCTCTGATACCCCTAGAATTATTCATTTAGATTATAAATGGCATGCATATTTTTCATTCCAAACTGCATAACTAAAATGATACAAGTCCCTTTGCAATGCAACTATATCATTGTGTGATTAAATGACATTGCATGATTTATTGTCAACAGATATGACCTACTTCTCTCATTAGTAAACATGTTAGAGAGATGATGACCTAGTACTGAAACCTGAGTAACCCCACTTACCACATTCGTCCAATTTAAACATGTTCCTTTTACAACATCTTTTTTTTCATAATTTTCCCAAAAACAAATTCTAGAGCTCTTTATGCAGAAATCCTAAAATAAATATTTAATACATTTGTGGCCATGGGGCTCTGTCTTGAAAGCTGATCAATACAGTAAAAACATGTAATAAGCCAGGGGAACACATGCTGTAACACTACTTTTTCATTGATATCCCATTGGATAATAAACAAAATGATCAATCCATTCTATGATTTCATCTAAATTGTACACTGCCTAAATCTAATTTGCATTTAGAATGGGACTCTGGAAAGTGCTTCAAAATGGGAAAAAGCAGGAACATGAGGGTGAGGAGAATAGAGAGTCCTAAATGCCCTCCACTTACTTCAAAATCCTTCAGCAGTTTTATCAGAAAATATTTCAGCCAGTGGGCCATAGAGTATTTGAGGACTAAAACATATGTTTGATGTATTGACATTTATTTTAATTAAAGCTGCATTAGTAAGTGGGTTATATAAAAAAAAAGAAAAAATGTACATCAAATGTAAAAAGTAGATACTATTTGGTATATTAAGAGCCTACAAACTGGGCATGTATTGCCGGAACTATGGGCGTGACCCGAAGTGTGTGTGTTCCCGCGTAATGCGGACAGAGGCCAGAGGCAGACGAAGGAGCTGAGGGAAGAAGGTGGAAAACTCTCAACTTGGCCCTGATGCTATAGCCTCCTTCCTGGGGTGTTTACCTCCTCGGATTCTGTCAAAGCCTTGTGCTGACCATGCTCTTACGCTGGCGGTGAGCTTACCTCTTCCTGAGTGATGACGCTGGTGTTCTCGAGCAATGGAGTGACGGACCCACGCACCGATGGTCAGGTCGGCATGGTCCCTGAAGCTGAGAGCTGTGGTGGTTTAATTCCCGGGAGACCTGCACGATGGAGAGTGCTGATTCCACCAGGTGGCCATGCAGTTATTCCTTATCTCAAGCGGCTTGTGACAAAATAATTGGTGCATAGTATGCACATAGTATACTGCAGTGCACTATTGGCAGTTTTGTGTCTAAAAAGAGGTATGGATCAGTGCTGCAAGCTAGGGCTGAGTGAGATCTCGGATCATTCGCTTATATGTGGACTGGATTTCTATCGTCTCAAGGTTCAAGGATCTGTGAGTAACTCTGTTTGGCCTATAAGCCCTTTTTTTTACTCTTTCTTGATATCAACTCACACCCAATATTCCATGCCTCTCAGCTCTCCACACTGCATTATTCCTCAATTGGCTACACAAAGGATTACTATTTTAAGCCTTTGTTTATTGCTTTCCTTCATACCTAATTGTGTACATACCTCTGCAGTACCTCATTTTATATCACTGAATCAGTGCAAATTACTTGGACTAAATGTGATAAGTCTCAATTCAAGATAAGCTTCTTATGGTATATTTACTATTCACATTTATTTGCTAAGTGTTTCTTTGTGGACTATTATGGATAAGTCCTAAATAAACATAACCTTCAGAATTCTATAGGCTCCATTGGCCTGTTGTCAATAATTCTATATGATCTATACAAGATAGAGGGAATTCCACCTCACATTTTCCTATCAATTAAAAAGACAGGAGAAAAAAAGGAAAAATAAATAAAAATAAAGAACAAAAGAAACAAGGGAAGTCTTCTTTAAGCAAAAATCATGCCGACAAGGAACAAAATTAAAGATAAGAAGCTCCCCCAGAAAACTACTGCTTTTTTTCACCTAAAAGCTCCGATAAGTTACAAGAGGTTTCACAACTAAACTCACCTGATAATAAGTCAAACTCAACAATGTTATCTGAAAGTTCTCAAATTAGTGACACAGAAATTTTGAATGATGACCTATTAACTCCTTCTAAGATGAAAGAGATTCTCCACGACTTTCAGCTCAGGCTAATGGCTGATGTAAAACATCAAATCATGGAAAATGCTTTGGCTATTAAAGAGCTCAACTCCAAAATATCACAAATTGAATCCCGGCGGGATAATTTGACCGTCGAGTACAACTCTCTTCTATCTCACTGTCAAAAGTTAGAAGACAACCTAAGTGATATGAACATCAAATTTGCAAGTATGGAAGACAGGATGAGAAGATCTAACCTCAGATTTCAGGGTATTCCTGAAAACATCCTAAATATAGATCTTGACTCTTATCTACAAAAACATGTTTAATATACTTGTTCCAGCACTTTCCCATCATGATCTTAGACTGGACTCGTACCACAGAATTTCTAGACCTTCACAAGCTTGTTACGTTCTGAAGTCTCTTCCTTCCCCTTATCAAGGCATAAAAGTTTTTTTCAGATATTTCAGCAGCAACATTACTCAAAAGCAGAGAATTTTCATCTATTACTCTGGCCTTGAGGTCAGACAATCTTCCATGCAAGTTGACATTTCCTCTGGGTTTATCGATCTTAAAAGATTCAAGATGGCTCAAAATTAAATCACCACTAGAAGGGTGATACTTGTTATCTAAATCGGGTTTTGCCACTAAACCACCCCTTATAGATGCTAACGCATTAAAACCATTGACACCAGAGTGGCAGAAGATATAGACCCTTTCACTCTGATAGACTGGTTTTCTTTTTTCTGTTGATGAAGAAAAGGGAAAAAAAGGAGAGAAAGGAAGAGCGGAAAAAGAGAGGATAAAGGGACGATGATTGTCCCCTCCCCCCTCCTCACTTTTTTTTTTTGTCGCTGAAATTCATTTTATAATCATGTCATTGGATATTTGCACTCACTGGGTTTTATTATAATTTACTAAAACATTATTGCTAATTCATTTTAGCACCGAATAAGTGTTTTGATATTCAATAGTTAAAGTTTTTATTGTTTTGGTTTTGTTTTATTGGTAATTGACACTTATTTTAACGAACGCATTACTTACTGTTTTGTATTATCACTCACTAAAACATATCTGTAATGATATAGGAATCACAAAGTTGTGGAGACCAGTAGCCAAGGTCAGCAATAATCCGGTTCAGCAACTTGTAGGTTAAACAGGAACAAGCTTTTATTGAAGGGATCAGGAACCAACAATAATCTGGCAAGGTACATTTGACAGGAAGTGCCTTATATAGGCCAAGGACCAGACACCTGACCAGACACAGCTGAAGAGACTTAGGTACTGATAAAATTGCTAGCAGAGTCAAGCTTATAAGGTCTCAATGGAATTCACAAAAGGCAGGCTGGCGCAGTGGTAGGGAAGAGGTATAGCAGCCTGGGGACCAGGGTTCAAAACCCAGCAGTCAATTCCTCACAATATCAATTGAGGGGTAGGCATATTAGTAATTGGAAACACTACTAAAACTAAATTAGTTCTTTAATCAACTTGTATTTTTGTAATTGTATACCCTCTCTTTTATAGGACTGGTCACATTAATCAATTTTTATAAATATTTAAAATTTGTCAAATTTTATAGATAAAAATGTGGTTCACTTATTCCTAGTAGTAAGACACTATTTTTATTAAATCAGCATGTATAAAATGTTAGTTTCACTACAGGAAAATTGGGATATTCCATTTTTTTCTCTTCTCCCCTTTTTCACTTTAGCTATGTATCTCATAACTGGTTAAGATTCATTTTCGTTCTTTAATAATTGTTTTGAACAACAAATTCAGAAATAATTTTCATTTCATTTCTTTTTTTTTATCCTCGCCTCCTTCGGCCTATATCGGCCACACACTTCTTATTATCGACGTAGAGCCTAGTAACAGGTTCCAAATGTTGTTTTTTATGTTTTTTATAAGTATGCATGTTAGTATGAATGGTTATGTAACTAAAATAATCATTTATGTATTTCAGGGTTCCTAAGTACTGGATAAGGCTGGGTTGTTTCCATAACCAGTTTCTCACCATTTATCTGTATGAACCAATCAGAACTAAGCACAAATTCAAAGCCAGCAAACCAGCACTTTAAATGTGAGTAAAATGTATTAATTTTAATATAAAAGGTCTCAACTCCCCTAGTAAGAGGAGCTCTTTATTGAGACTTATGAAACAACAATGCTGTGATATTTTGTTTCTTCAAGAAACACACTGGGACGGGAGCAGGATACCAACTTTTGGTTCTAATCATTATCACCCAAAATATAACTCTACATTTAAAGAAAACTCTAGAGGTGTTTCAATACTATTCAGTAAAAAACTTACAATTAAGGAGGAACTAGTGGAAATAGACACTCATGGTAGATTCATTTGCTGGCTGGGTGAAATAAATAATCAGAGGTTTACATTGGTTAATTTATACTCTCCAAACTTAAAACAAGTGTATTTCATAAAAAAAATGATTTATAAAATTAATAAGTTTAATTATGGTTGTGTAGTCATGGCTGGAGATTATAATCTCACAATTAATCCCGACCTTGACAGGCAAAGGTATCAACCTATTAAAAACCAAACTAAGATTCAAAATGACTCAAAATTATTACAAAAGCTGATCACTGACAATAATTTATATGACGCCTGGAGGATTTTGTTTACTAACCAGATTGACTTTTCATTTTTTTACCCAGTCCATAAAATGTATTCTAGGCTAGATTTTTTTTTTGGTGGACAAACCTACTATGAATCTAATAACTTATGCTGAAATAGGACCTATTACTATCTCAGATCATGCCTACTTATCATTAGAGTTCAAATTAGACTCAGACAAAAAGTTAAAGCCGGTGTGGAAACTGGACGATTCATTGATCACTAATGACAATAATAAGAAGTATCTTATTTCTCCATTAAGGAATTTCTTGAGCTCAACAAAAATTCAGTTTCATCTAAAAGTTTGTTATGGACTACTCAGAAGGCGTATATCAGAGGGATCTTAATTAAAATGAAAGGTAACCTAATAAAACAAAGAGGTACTTCTTTGCACAATTTATTGATCCAGTTGTATAATCTTGAAAAAGATAACAAACTAAATCCATCAGAAAAAAATTCTAGTGACATTAAAAATGTACAAAAACAAATTAATAGAATTAATCAGCTAATTTCTGATAAAGTCTTATTTAGCTTACAACAAAAATGTCATCAATATGACAATAAAATTAGTAAACTACTAGCAAATAAGATCAAAGACAAAAAACAACACACTAGAATTGAGGGGGGTTAAATGCTCCCATCTCTGAATTACAAATTACTAATACTATAGAGCAATTAAAAAATTACACAACGCCTGGTCCAGACGGTTACAGTAACTTATTTTATAAAAAGTTCAACTTAGTTTTAACTCCACTTATAAAAAGGTTTATTCAATGAGTTTATGTGTCTGGGCAAACTCCCACAGGAAATGTTAAAAGCCACAATTATTGTCATTACAAAAAAAGACCAAGATCCTCAAAAATGTGCTTGTTATAGACCCATTTCATTAATGAATGCAGACTTGAAACTTTATTCTAAAATGTTGGCTACTAGACTGGGAAATATAATCCATACCATGATATCTACTGATCAAGCCGGCTTTATTCCCGGAAGACATGGTTCAGACAGTGTCAGAAAACTTATGAATTTAATATCTATTTCTAAGATTTCTTGTGCTCCCACCCTATTAATTTCTTTAGATGCTGAAAAAGCTTTTGATAGGGTGGGGTGGGAGTACATGAACCTGACACTGTCTGAAATAGGTTTTGGTAATTTCAGCTCTCATGCAATTGGTGCCCTTTATTCTGTTCCTTCGGCCTTGGTAGCCGGTATTAACTTTGTCTCCCAGAGTTTTGAAAATTACGAATGGTATGAGGCAGGAATGCCCACTCTCTCCTATTCTTTTCACCCTTCTGATTGAACCATTAGCCTTAGCTAATATTGGAGGGGTGAGGGTGGGTGAGAGAGACTTTATTTTCCGACGACATAATTCTGTCCCTAACCTCGCCCAGCCAATCATTGAGCCATTTGAAACAAATTATTTCTAGATTTGGTTATATATCCAACTATAAACTAAATGCTTAAAAATCTGAGATTCTTACAATTAACATCTCTAATAAGACCAGGGAAGAATTGGAGACAAAATCTCCATACAACTGGCATTCAAACTCTTTTAATCTTCTAGGAATTACATTCTGTGAAGACATCAGTAAGATGCCTTCTATTAATCTAGATAAAGTGTTTTTCAAATGTGATAAATCTATAAAAGCTTGGAGTGGTATTCGCTTGTCTCAGATAGAGTAGCCACTATTAAAATGGTCATCTTACCGTGAATTAATTAAATCTTACAATCCATTCCTATTCTCTTTCCAACGGTGTTGCTTACACGTTTTTAATCCTTAATTGACAAATTTATACATTTTGGTAAATATACTAGGCTAAACAGATCAATTATGGTTAAAACATTTTGTAATGGTGGTATTGGCTATCCAGTAATCAAATTTTACTATGAAGCCATCAGATTATCACATGTTCTCAAATGGCTCGATCATAACAATAAATATCCATGGCACTAAATTGAGAGTTCACTTATTATTAACCATGACCTAAAGTTGTTGCTTTTCTCTGAAAAATTTCCTGCCAAATACTTATTAAAAGGCTCAGCTAAAATTAAGCCTAATTTACATTATTGGCAATGTATTAACAAAAAGCAGGCATATATTCCATTTCCTAGTTTACTAACTCCAATTTCTAGTATTATTAAATTAATTCAAACTACTACAAATTCAAATTTTTCAATTAATTCTTCTCAGATACTTTTTTCTTGATAGAAAACTTCTCCCCTTTTCTCAATTTAAAAAAAAACTTGGTATTTCAACTTTTTGTTGGTTAACATATGAACAATTAAAAGTATGGGTAGATAAGAATATAACTAATAAAGTGGCAAGCAGTTGAACTCAATTTAACTGCTTGTTCAAAAAAGGGACTTCTTCCACTTAGCTTCTAAATGTCTTCATATTATACGATCCAATATTGAAAATACCAAGTCTGCTTCTTTGATGCTGTGGTAGCAAGACTTTACTACTACAATGTCCCTAAGTAGTTGGGAAAAAGCTTTCAGAGCTACTAATACATTTATTAAAAAATGCTTCCCAAAGGGAGGTATACTTTAAGAGTTTAAACAGATGGTATATAGTTCCTCTTAGAGTATACCAAATCTCCCATGACATCAAAGATAAACTTTGTTGGAGAAATTGTGGGGGTATTGGCAACCAACTTGTCCTCTTATTAACCCTTTATGGGTTGAATGCTTTGAATTTATTTCAATGACACTAAATAAGATTATCAGTTTTACCCCACATGGTTGTCTATTTCATATTTTCTCTGACACTCTTAAATCCAGTGAACTTGCGTTATTTATTCAGATTTGTTCCAGTCAAATCTGCCATTATTAGCAGATGCAAACAACCCAACCCTCCTAGCTGGGCTGAAATTTATCAAAAAATTTTATGAACCTTTATGAATCCGGCAAAATTTTTAATCAACACAAACTTAAATGGTTGATTTGGGACTCAATCGTAGAACCTTGAATGTTCAAACAAATCAAGTTTAGATGAGATTCTTTTGACCCTTGTCTGGGTATTAGTATAGGTTATGAATGTGGTGTGAATGAGGCTATATCTGTTTTTTTTTTTTTTTCTCTCTTTGTTATTGTATAATAATTTATTATATATTTTTTTAATTATCAGGCATAGTCTTGTCTGTTTGTTTTGTGTACTTCTGTCATTAAAAAAAAATAATAAAAATCTTATTTAGAAAAAAAAAAGAACCTACAAACTGCACCCAGCATGGCATTTTCAATAAAAATGTATTCAACAAATTTATAAATTAAATCTGATGTGAAACAGACTATTCAATTAAAAAAAACAATAAGTTATATACTGTGGCATATTAGGAGCCCATGTATAGACTAAGTATATTCATTTTTAGGCAGCATTTGATGAGCACTATCTAACTGAACCACTTCTGGATCACTATATTTTTATGGTGAAGGGGTTTGTGTACTTTAATGAAGCTGTGAGCTATGCCATGTAGGGTCACCCAAGATGGGCAGGTCATAGCACAGATGTCAGCCAAATTGTGGTCCACTAGAGGAGGAACTGGCAACCCACTCCAGTATATTTGCCAAGATAACCTTATGGATAAGTGCAACCAGAGAAATAATGATAGATGTGCCTGTCGAACTGTGGTACATAGGGTCACATAGAGTCAGACACAAATGAAGGATTGAACAACAGGGGGGGGGGGGGCAGTCCAAAGAGAAAAGACAATCCCAGATCTCGCCTCAGACACAATCAATACCTATAGAAACATTTAGTTTCACAATTTTAAACACTAATGAACATCACATCCTTCACTTTCAGGACAAAATAGTGGTTAATCTTTCACAGTGTATCTGGCTCATCTGGTATTATTAAATAAAGGCTTGTCATTTGTGACTGTGACTTATTTGAAAACATCAAAGATTTAAATTTGCTTGCATGTAAATCAGCGTTAAAGAAATATTCCAGGATCAAAGAGGATAAAAAGTTACTAGATTCCAGATGAAGTCTGGAAGATATAGACCCTGTGAAAACACTGATAGCTTTATTGGAGGAACAAGACAATGGCGAATTGTCTAATTATAAATATTCATTTAAGAAACCCAGTAAGTATGCTCACATTGCCATAACTGTTAAAATGGAGACAAGACATTTGGAGAAACTTTAAAACAAAGGCTCCAGGCTAAAGTTGTCTTCAAATGTAACTATACAAGAAAGACAGGCGGTTAAGGAGTTACAACATGATTTCACAGTAATAAAACTAGCTGATAAGGGTGGTACCACTGTGGTGATAAGTTCCTGTGATTATCAATCTATGTGTCACAGGATTCTTCAGGATCAAACTACGTATCACCTTCTATCAACTGATCCTACCAAAATATTCTGAGCTAAATTGAAGAAAATCTTAGATTCAGTGAAAGAGGATAAGTTACTTGATAAAGATCAGTATGAATTTTTACTCCCTAAGAAGCCACTAATAGCTACTGTATATACAGGAGTATAAGCTGAGTTTTTAAGTTCTTTTTTAAGGCTGAAAAAGGCCCCCTTGGCTTATACTCGAGTCACCCTGTGTCTCTACCCCCCCCCCCCGGTGTCTCTCCACCCCCGTGTCTCTTCTTCCCCTCTCCCTCCCCTGTGTCTCTTTCACCCCCTCTCCCTCATGTCTGTTTCCCTCCCCTCCCTTATCCTCCTCATCCTCCCTCCTCAACCCCCCTCCTCAACCCCTCTCCTCATCCTCAACCCCCCTCCTCATCCTCAACCACCCTCCTCAACCTTAACCCCCTCCTCAACCCCCATTCTCATCCTCCCTCCTCAACCCCCTCCTCACTTTACCCCTCTCTAATTACCTCCCCCTCTCCCTTTCCCCTCACTAACCTTCCATCAGCAGCTGCTCCTCCGCGCGTCTTCCCGCTGTGTCGGGACCCGGCATATTCTAATGATGTGACGTCACATGCCCGTCACGTCATTAGCATTGGCCGGGTCCTGACACAGCCGGAAAATGCGTGGAGGAGCAGAGGAGCAGATGCTGATGGAAGGTAAGTGAGGGGAAAGGAGTTAATTAGAGAGGGGTAAAGTGAGGAGGAATTTGAGGAGGGAGGATGAGGAGGAGGGTTTAGGTTGAGGAGGGGGGTTAAGGATGGGGAGGGGGTTGAGGATGGGGGTTGAGGTGGGGGGTTGAGGTTGAGAAAGGGGGTTGAGGTTAAGGAGGGGCGTTGAGGATGAGAAGGGGGGTCGAGGAGGGAGGATGAGGAGGGGGGTTGAGGATGAGGAGGGGGGTTGAGGATGAGGAGGGGGGTTGAGGAGGGGGATTGAGGATGAGGAGGGGGGTGATGAGGGGCATTGAGGATGAGGAGGAGGTTGAGGATGAGGAGGGGGTTCAGGAGGGAGGATGAGGAGGGGGGTTGAGGAGCGGGGTTGAGGAGGGAGGATGAGGAGGGGGGTTGAGGAATGGGGTTGATGAGGGAGGATGAGGAGGGGGTTGAGGAGGGGGGTTGAGGAGAGAGGATGATTAGGGAGGATGAGGAGGGGGGTTGAGGATGAGATGGGAAGATGTGGAGTGGGGTTGAGGATGAGACGGGAGGATGAGGAGGGTTATTGAGGAGGGGGGTTGAGGAGGGAGAATGAGGAGGATGATAAGGGAGAGGGAGGGAAAGAGACACGAGGGAGAGGGGGGAAAAGAAACAGGGAAGGGTGAGGGGGGAAGAGACAAAGGAGAGGGAGGGGAAGAGACACAGGGGAGGGAGATGGGGGTAGAGACACCGGGGAGGGAGTGAGGGGGGTTGAGGAGGGGGGTTGAGGAGAGAGGATGATGAGGGAGGATAAGGAGGGGGTGGAGGATAAGAAGGGAGGATGAGGAGGGCTATTGAGGAGGGGGGTTGAGGAGGGAGGATGAGGAGGATGTGGAGGATGATAAGGGAGATGGAAGGAAAGAGACACGAGGGGGTGGGGAAAAAGAGACACAGGGAAGGGAGAGGGGGGAAGAGACACAGGGGAGGGAGGGGGAAGAGACACAGGGGAGGAAGAGGGGGTAGAGACACAGGGAGGGAGAGGGGGAGAGAGACACAGGGGAGGGAGAGGAGGGGAAGAGACACAGGGGAGGGAGAGGGGGTAGAGACACAGGGAGGGAGAGGGGGAGAGAGACACAGGGGAGGGAGAGGAGGGGAAGAGACACAGGGGAGGGAGAGGGGGGAGAGACACGAGGGGACGGAGAGGGGGAAAGAGACACAGGGAGAGAGAGGGGGAGACAAGAAATGGACACAGAGGGCACCCAAGAGGGGACACAGAGGACACAAGTGGGACACAGGGGGCAGCACATTTCCCACCCTCAGCTTATACTTGGGTCACTAAGTTTTCGCAGTATTTTGTGTTAAAGTAGGTACCTCGGATTATACTCGGGTCGGCTTATACTCGAGTATATACGGTATATAGTTTTATGCTCTCCTAAGAAATCCACAAGTAGTCATTCCTGATACCAAGGAGACCGATAGTGTTGGGAAATGACAATTTGACAGAGGGGATAAGTCAGTTTATGGATAGTAATCTTAAAGAGTATGTACAATGTATCTCTTCATACATTAAATACACCACAGACACACTGAAAAGAATAGATGGTGTAGCAATGCCAACCACTGCCCTAATTGCTATCATAGATTTTAAATACTTGTATAGTAGAGTACCACATGACTTGGGCATAAGGGCACTGCAATACTACTTGAACACCAAGAGTTTGTTACATTATAAATTCAATCTGCTAATTTTGCAATTTCTCAGATGTATCCTAATAATTAATTATTTTATCTACGATGGCAGATGGTATCACCAGGTGAAGGGCACAGCTATGGGCACTTTGTCTGTCCCTAGCTATGCCAACCTTTACCTTGGCTGGGGCGGAGATCCATATTTGATGTCTCTATGGTGGAGCACACTTCAAAAATCCTGCTTTGGATGAGATTTATTGCCAACATCCTAGTGCTTTGCGATGGGACTGCGGACTCCTTTGCTAAATTTATCACTCTCCTTAATAACAAAAAAATTGGTTTACGATTTACATTGGAAATCAATGATAATTAATTGTCCTTTTTGGGTTAGTTGATTCATAAAGATAGTGAGGGCAACATAAAGACCACATTCTTTCATAAGCCTACAGCTACTAACTCACTGCTGTTTTGGACCTGTCATCATCCTGAGCCGAGTAAGAGAGGGATATTGATCTGTCAATACCTCAGACTTATGAGGAATTATTCAACTCTTTCCTTGTTTAAAGTCCAAGCTGATGATCTGCAACAATGTTTTAGGGCCAAACGGTCCTTAAAAGATGCTTATAGCAGAGCCCTTAATTCTGAATAATACAAAAATAGAGCAGCAGGCAAGTAAGATCAGAGCCATCTTTACATTTGACAGGAATTAGAAGTCTGTGAGAAAATATTAAGGAAACACTGGGATATCCTTAAATTGGATAAGGGTATTAATCAATGAATTATCCTTTAATTACATATAGGAAAGCACACAGTTTAAAGGATACCCTGAGTTTTTTTCACCAAGGGAAATAAGGATAAAACTAGTAGCCCAGGGTAAATCCTTTCTACATCCTTGTACAAATGAAGAATATGCGATCAAGATCTTCTATGATTGCTCTTCAGTTTGTTTCATTTATGTGGCACAATGCTTATGTAACAAAATTTATGTGGGCAAAACCTCTAGATCCTTTCAACGTCGTATTTGCCAACATCTTTACAGCATAGAAAAATTTGCTGATACACCATTAGCACGTCATATGAGAATCACATATAATAGTTGTCAAACTACGAATCATCGTCACGCTTTGCGAGCTTGCAAAGCGAGCTTGCAAGAACTGCGTCCCTCAAGAAGCGAGGGACGCAGTTTTGTCCGCAAATGCGGACCCTTGCGAAGCGAGGGTCCGCATTTGCGGAAGGTGGAGGCTCCAACGTTGGCTGCAATGAGCCGAAGGCTCTACGGCGCCTCACACGCAGTTACAAACACCCACACAAGCGGCACTTTACAAAAATAGATCTAACACGCAATCACTATATACAGACTTAAACACAAAAATACAAACCGCGGGACTTAGAACTGAATATTTACAGACTTAGCATACAAAAATACGAGGCGCGGGACATAGAAAAAAAACCATTCCACAATCCCCTAAGCGAGAGAAAAAATGGCCGCCGAAAAAACAAAAACGAGGCTACAGGACCCTAAAGACGCAAAACACCACCAAGTACGAGGTGAAGATACACTCTTACCAAGGACGCAACATCATCCACAGCCGCGTACCACATACACATTCGCCGCCATTTTACACACAAAAATTCATAAAAAGCTTACCCACAGCAAGGGGGGCACCCAGGACCTCTGCAAGTGAAGTTACACCTCAATTTAAGTCCAAATTCACAAGTTTACACACACGAAAATCCCCTAAGCGAGAGAAAAAATGGGGTCTGAAAAAAAACAAAAACAAGGCTACACGACCCTAAAGCCGCAAAACACCACCAAGCACAGATTTTCAAAAAAGCAGTACAAGCTAAAGATATACTTTTAGTAAGGACGGAAAATCATACACACCAGCGTACCACATACACATTTGCGCCATTTCACAAAACTAACTTACACAATGCGGAAGTACACAGCTACACTAGTGGCTTTACCTCGCGCACGCAGCATATTTACACTACACACTGCACACATTGCTGACACTTACACCTCAGCTCCAGAACCGTGCAAACCTACATTGGATGCTGCAGGAACATAGAAACAGATTGTCAGCTCTTCAGCACAATTATTCCTGCATATATTACTTAGAAATAGGTAAAGTATATTAATTTATAAAAAAAAATATTATTTCATTGGCATACAAGAATACATATACACAAAAAAAAAATTTCAAAAAAATGTGCGCAATAAACACAAAAGACATTCACTGCGTGCCTCACAACCAGTGCAAACGCTGCTCATACCACACAAAATGCACCAGGGGACAGCCTTGCAATAAGTGCAAAAAACACATCAACCCTGACCTTACAATGACAGCAAAAGCCCCTGTAATAACAAAAAACAACACAAAACAACAGCCTCGCAATGAGCGCCGAAGGTCCTCACTGTAAAAACTGTTTTACATTATGTCTAAAACAGCATTCCCTGGCTTACAATTTCATGCCCGTCATTTTTTTATGGGCAATTCCCTAGTGTATCATTATAATAATTATAATCATATTCTATTTAAAGCCATAGATGGGATTAAGCCAGGTCCACGCAAAGGGAACATTGATAGGAAACTGTTTCAAATGAAAGTAGGTGGATTTATCATTTATGGTCTCAAACCAACTCTGGGCTAAACAACGGGTTCTCTTTCCTTTCAGTGCATTCATTAAATGATGGTCCTCTATGGGCCTCTGGACCTTTGGATATTTCATTAATTATTAAAAAGACTACAAACAAATATATATGTCATCAATTTCTCCCTTATTGATGCCATCATATTAATATCTGGTGGTACAATACCAAGCTTGACATTTATTGGTAAACCGCATTTCACTAGATCAGTGCTCAAAACATCTGTTTAAATTACACTGTTTAGTTGAATTTGTATAATACATTACCATAGATTTTGTTAAACTGGCATATAATCAATAGGATGCCAGGTAATTGTGAACCTTTGGTACTCATGAGTACTTGAATTATGCAGTGACCAGCAATAAGTTTCATTAAAAGCTCTGAGACTCTGTTCACGTATACAAAGCTGTAAGTATTGACTCCCCTGATGATGTCAGTCTCTTAATGACGAAACGTGCATCAGGTTGTTTTTATATTCAGTCCCCTAGCATCAGCAGTTAGCACTGCTACAGTCCCTCTCCACTCTAGATTTAGTCAGGGCTCTCACTCAGCACAATTCAAGACTACTGGTAGTCAGAGTGAGCAGCATTGGGAGAGTAGAATTGGCTGAGAAAGGTGCCTTGGATTAAGCCTGATAAGTATAGTGCTGCAACAGTCCCTTTTCCCTTTAGACTCAGCAAGGGTTTCTTCCCCCCCCCCTGGCACAAGTCAAGACTGCCGGTAGTTAGTAGGAGAAACGAATGGGTGAATTGTGGACCGGCAGCGAGTGGTGGTAGGGATTGTAGGCCACTGCACAGCCAGATCCTACTTGGTTTGGTCTAGCTAGAAGTTTAAACTTGTTTGACATACATGACTACTTAGGTGTTGATGCTGCTTATTGTGCTACTATTGATGTGCAGTCTGCACCAGGATTTACTGTTACACTTTTAGCATTATGACATATTAGTTATCAATGGGAACATAGGTTACCGGACCAACTAACCCTGAGTGCTATAAAGGATTGAGATTTTATTATTGCCTTGGTCTCAAGGTTTTTTTTTAGTGTCCTACAAAAAAAAAGCAATAAAGAGATAATTCCCCCTTCCGAAGAATAGTAGGATTTTGGATAAATGGTGTAATGCATCAGGGAATAGCCACTAAGTTTTGAACAACAACTACCTGAAAATCTTATGTTATCAGATTGCTGGTAAATGTAGCCAGTAATGTAGCCAGTAAACTAATTTGCTGTTCAATTGGTGTCTTTTAGCGAGCCGCAAACGATCGATGGGTTACAGGCTGAAAATCCCTGCTGTTGTTAAAATCTTAACTTACAACCCATCTAAGCCTTTGATCTTTCAAGGCCGCAAAAGTTACAATCAATTGCCACAATTCCTTGCACTTTCCTTGAACGTTAATTCCACACACCTGTGAATGGCAAATGTAAAAGAAAATCCTACAGGTAACAGATAAGACTAGCAAGGGGGTAAAAAACCTGTTCGTAGCACTGTAAATGCAAATAAAAAATCAATAATGCACTTTTAAAGACAGCGAAAGTGATGAAGACATTAGAATTAATTGCACAACAGTCTCAAGCTCACAAATCTGCAATAACATTTTTTTTTTTATGTTTCATTTTGGTGTCATATCAATCTTGGGAATCAATGAGTTAATACATATTAGGACGCCCGCATGGACTGAAACAGTAGCGCCATTCATTTTTTATATTTTGTACATTGCTGAATTGAGAGTCTGATCGCATATAAGACCTCTAAGCGCTAATTCATTGATGTGTAACCTCTATTTTTTAATGATGTCATGATGACGGTCTTATTTACTATTGGCTGTTTCTAAATCAGTAGTTACGGCCTTGCTTAATTGATCATGATCACGCTCTGAAATGCTACTTACGATTGCATGGTTTAAGGTTTCCGCTTTTGGCCCATAAATTGCGGGCTTGTTCAATTCAATCGATTTGTAATTATAGCAAATTTCAAGCTTGCAGACATACAACCTGTATAACGTAATCTGCGGCTTGCAAATGAATAAGGCCCCAGGTTTTTTGTTTTGGTATACTCCTCACTGAGGGCCTCATTCAATTGCAATTTGACCAATTGAATATGGCTCTAAATAAGCACATAGCATATTTTTTTTAAAGACGTTTTTAGTTAGTGAAAACTTTGCTTTTGGATAGATGCTTACTAACTAAAAACTTCTTTAAAAAAATATATGCTCTGTGCTTATTTAGAGCCCTATTCAATTGACCAAATTGCAATTGAATGAGGCCATTAGGTCCTCATTCAATTCCTCATTTCATAAAGTTACATAAGCAAAATGTGCTCAATAACTACTCGTAATGCCTGTGAGTAACCCCACTTGCAATATTACACCTCTCTACCCCACTGATTTTCACACAACAATATTACAAGTTGCTTTTGCTCAAAAACGTTATTCAATTCAAAATTACTCAAAATGACTTATTATTCAGAAATTGTAATAGTATAGCCTTTGACTAAAATTCCTATGAATACTATAGAGCACCCGCAAATGAGTTTCCCCATCCCCGCTCTCTCCCAGTCACCCCTTCCTCACCCAATCCCATCCACATGTTCCCTGATCACCCCGATCACCCCATCTACAAAACCATGAACCAAGTGCCACTAAATGTAAACCCCATACTCGGACATCCCTAACAGCCCCCAGTTGCACATAGAGTTAACCCGAATGCTGTACTAGAAAAAAAAACACTGCATCTAACTATTACCACTAACCCGTGCTGAGGAAGTCCTTGAAGAACCCACAAAGGATTTAATAAATTAACTCCTGCCACGAAAGACCTTAAAGGGCCGACTTCAGCAGATAATTATTAACCCCATATCTATTAATTCCTAACACAATGGGGGTCTATACAGACACTCATGATATCCCCATTAACACCTTAATTATCATGGGAGTCCTTAAAGAACCTTATGGTATCTAAATTAACACTTAACTACCATGGTGGTCTATACAGACCCTAATGGTATCCTAAAATTAACCCTTGAAGTGCCATAAGGGTCCCCTAACTAGATGTCCATCAAATTTCAGCCAATTAGAATGAGTTTTGAGTTTTCATAATCTAATTAGACCAATCAGATTGATCAGATTGATGGATGTACAATCTGATTAACCTGACTAGTCCAATTAGAGTTCACTACCCCCATAGTGGTTAGATGTTATAATGTATACCATGGGCATCTGTATAGACCCCCGTGGTATGTTTGGGCATAATAGTTATAACAAGATGCCGGGTGGGGGTGGGGGGGTGCTTCAAGGACCTCTGCAGCAAGTGTTAATTTATTAGATACAGCTGGGAGACTTCAAGGACCTCCGTAGCAGGGGTTAATTTTTAGATACCATGGAGGTCCATAAAAGGTTTAATAGTTGGATGCCATGGGCATCTCAATGGATCCCCATGGTTATGTAAATGGGGGATCGGGGAACAGGAGTCGGGTGTGAGCAGGGAAGCGGATGATTGGGAGTAAACAGGGAAAGGGATCCACTGAGTGGATTTTTATTGATAATTATGTAGATTGAGTAATGCTCAATCTCTGCATTTTGCATAAACTCATACCTTGCGCTTTACTGACAAGGCATGGGTTGGGGAGCATTAAATACCAGCGTGATCGTACTGAAAATGTAACTTACTTGGCTAGAATTGGATGGAGCCCTTATCTTTAGATACTGCTGCTGATCTTTTTTGGAGGTCAGGTCCTTTTAAGTTTAAATTTGAATACCTGATTATAAATTAAGTTGCATTTAGAATCTCAAAGTCTGAACTGTGAAAATATTTATGAAAGCTTGACAAAACACCATGGTATAATATATGCAATGTCCTTAAAATATGCAAAACTGAACAACCAGCATATAAAATAAACATCTTGCAGAATTAGAAATTAGGTGTAACATACTTTTCCAAGACAAGATAAAAACATAGATTTAAAATTTTAGTAGCCTCAATTATATACCCCTGGGAAGTCAGAAATGGTAATTTACTGTGAGTTTGCTATAAAAAGGTTTTTATCTTGCTTCTCTCGCTTCTTTCTTTAGCTGTGTGAATATTTAAAAGAAATACACAAATATTAATGAAATACAAAACAAAGAAGTCAAAGAAGACTTTTTTTAATGAAGTATGTTTAAAGATAATTTTCATAACTGCACCACTGAACCAAGATATATTTTTTCTTAGAAACAAAGTAAGGAATATTTCAAAGTAAACATGAAAATCATAATGCAATTTCCTACATCAGTATATAATTTTAGGAAATGCTATGGTACTCAGGCAAAATATTAAAATCAATTCATACATAGCAAATAAGATGTAGGGTAGAAGTCTCTGGGTAAAATTGTTTACGAAAAAATCCCTACAAAATGTGTGAGTATCTAGCAGACCTAATATAATTTTTTAAACCAAGTCAAGTTTGCAAAAGAACACTGATTTTCACTTTATCTTCCACCACCATAACCTGTTGTCTAGCAATCAGTTTCTACTCCAGACCATCATTCAGGTATCCAATATCTCACTCAATATTGTCATCTCTACCTACTAGGCATTGTCAGAGTTCACACTGTTCTCCCTAACAATTACTCAATACTATATTTCTCCCACAGTGTACCTCACGTCAATAACTCACTTCAATGCTTAATCAGACTCCCTCCAAACCTCCAAATTTTTTAAAACACTCTAAAATGTATTTATTCAGGATAGCAGATTTCTAAAATTGACATCATGCTACTGTACCTGCAACGGTGTGTTTCTGCTTAGGCCAACAAAGCCCTGGCCTAGAGCAGCAAATTTTCAGGGGGTAGCAAACTGCCAGAAGATGATCACCGATTGATATGGAATAGTTTGTGCAATCTACAGAAATATCTGAGTGCAATGATATTTCTGTTTTAATTGAACCTAATCCTTTCTGGCACTCTGTATGTGTACATAAGCGCAAAATCACCTACAATTTAGGATATAGCAGGGGCAAAGGACGAATGTTAAGTAGGGTGTGGGGCAGTACCCCTGTGTATCCCACACAACACTATCTACCATTTCCCTCTCAAAATGTATCTGGCAGACTAGATCCATTTCACAATTATTTCAATTTGCCCTTGTCCAGGCACTATTCTATAACAATTAATATCCCATCCACATATGATCCCCTAATTACAATGCCTGTGGGTGTAAATCTGTGGGTTACAAATTTGCTACAATTACGGCTGGATTGAATTGATTCAAGCCCAAAATTACACGGCTAAAGCCTAAAATCGTAAACCCTTCCCGCCGCAAGCTGTTTGTGGGCTAGAATACATGGGATGCGCAGTCACAATCCAATCCCATAATTACAGCGTGTGCCTCGGTCCTGTGAGCCAAAAGATAGCGGGCTAATGTATAATGATTGACAGGTAAAGATAATAAAGCTGTGATCCTGACGCCCTGCATTGACTGTGTTATACATTCTCACGGAGTAGCACGCAGGGCCCGGAGTTGGTGGTTGGAGCATTGAGAGAGAGAGAGAGAGAGGGCATTTTGACAGAGCAAGTTCTTACGGTTTTATTTATTTCTATTTTACAAAAACTTATTTTACACTTAATCTTTGATAACACATATTAACTGATAACACATAATATAAATACACATGGAGTAAATAACACACATACACATATACATAGGGCACTACATCAACACGCCCCCACCGCTCACCCTATACCCCAACAAATACAAATTACACATCAAACATACATATATTTTTCCCTCACAAATATTTACGCAAATACTTGTTATACTTTATCCTTATATTCTTATTGTGATTATGATGGATGGTGGAGGTAGGAGGGGAGATGAGGGGAGAAGTGGGGAGGAAAAGAGGGGGAATGTAGAGGAGGAGTGAGAGGAGAGAGAGGTGGCCCTGAGGAGTGGAGGAGAGACGAGTGGTGTAGAGGGAGAGGGGGATGTGCCGTTGACCATTATAATAGGCACATCAAGCTCAGGGTCAGAGGGGGAGGGGCCTGATCCTAAGGGGGTGGTAGTGCGGAGGTGGGACAGAGCTCAGGGTCACAGAGGGAGTGCAGTATCCCCATCCACAGTCGGGGGGCAAGAGGCTCAGGGCAGACACATGGCCCTTAACTACATGCACGAGAAGATGGTGGTCCTCCTCTGTGCCAAAAGAGACTTTTGGGGGGGGGGGGGGCGATGCTAGGCCTGGGTCCTTGGCCTGGAAGGAGATAGCAGCCACAGTTACAACAGTGGGCTTTGCAGAAAGGCATGTGATGTCCATCAAGCACCGCTTTGATGATGTCTGGGCCAACATGAGGAGGACGATGGCAAAAGAGGACAGTGCAGTTGTAGGATCAAGTGGTGGCTCCCAAGTGACTGTGAGATACCAGGCCTGGTGGCCCAACAGGATCCAACCTCCATGTCAGGTGAATATCAGATACATCAACATGCCACCAAATGTACATCACACACACACATTGAAAACACACAATACATGTAGCTGTTGACCAACAATGACACTGACATGTCAGCTCCCTGGATTTAACAAGGAATAGAGTAACTGGCACTCTTCAGCCTTAGTGGGCACAATACGGGTAATCAACCATTAGGGAGTCCATGGATGGGTGTGCCCACTACTGCATAAGCAGATACAGGCCGCAGACGGAATCAAGATAACGGTATGAGCCAATAACAATCAAGCTCATGTTCCAGAGAATAGATCATATCAAGCAAATGATAGCTACTCAGAGTAGAAAGTAAGTGAAACATCTAGGTGCAAGACAAGATGTCAGATGGTTAGGAATGAACAGAAACCAATGGATCAATCAACACAATTAACAAATATTTCATTCTTCTCTCTTTTTCATCTGGCAGGGCGGCTTGGTCCAGTGGTGAGTCAGAGGTGGATGCTCATTCTGAGTCGGTTGTTCTGGAGTGCGCCCCGCTCAATGTGAGCCAGCGCAAGAGGAGGAGGAAACAAGAGGAGCCGAGGGCCTTGGCTATGAGGACCCAATCATCTGGGCAGTGGGGTCACCATGTGGTATTTGCCATCCTATTGGATGGATTCACTAGGTTTTTCACCACCTCCTTCTGCTCCACGCAGCATCACAATCTGGCTCCCGCCACCACCACCAGGCCCACCCTCATCATGAGCGAGGCTCCAGCCGGGCAACAGCCCCTCCCCACTGGGCCACCACTCCTTTCCCCTCCTCACCTAGGACCTCCATCCCATGGTCCACCACTGGAGGCTGCACAGTGGGAGATTCTGGCAATCAGGGAATACAGGCCAGTATCTCCTCCAACCACATGGAGATCACGGGCATCCTGTGGAGGCAGCAAAAGGAGGTGAGGAGACACCAACTCATGGTGGAATCCTACCTGCCGGGCTGCTCCAGAACTCGGTGAACCAGAGCAGGCTATTCCAGGTGAACATTGATGCTCAATGCCGTGCTTTAGTTCCAAGCATCCTCCACACCAGATGCCTCCCCCACTCTCCCGCAGCCTGGCCGCTCCTCTCTTCCTGCAATACCTCCACCACCTCAGATGCCGTTGCTTCCTGGAGGGATACCTCCCCCTGCACCCCCCTTTACTAGGGAAAAGGCAGCCGCCCATGGGGGGTTTGGGCCCTGTGCCAAGGTGGAGGAGGATGTAGGTCTTGCACAAATTTTGGACCTTCTCAACTGCACTCGTCAGTTACAATCTATTGGTCCAAATGTTACCGTAATCGAGTCTGGCTACAGAGTATTGGATCATGGCCTATGTGTTGGTGAGATTTTATAAACAGATGGCTACCTCTCATCACATGGTCCATGATCCTCTTCTCTGTGGACATGTAGGGTTCTGTTTAACATTTCACCAATTGATGGTCACTAAGGAATGTCGCTGAGAAGAGATGCTGCCTTCCTTATATTTTGTTAAACATTTATTCTGTATTAAATTTATGTTTTATTTTGATTTTAAGGCACAATGCAGGTCAATGAAGGCATTGTCTTCATCTGCAAGCATTGTTCAAAATAAGAAGTAAATGTAATATGTTCACAGTGGCTCTCAGATAGAAATTCCTTCAATGACAGCCCCTCCTAAATGTTTTGCTCAGACTATAATAATTCAATCATATATCCTGATTTATAAGACAAGATTGCTAGCTTAAATTTAGACAAATACAGCTATGGCAGTTGACCTGCAAAATCTCACAATGACATGTCAATCTAAGACAACATTAATACATGCACTAGTGAAGCATGTGACCCTCTCCTCAATATCAGTATGAGAACTGATCCTTGTGTTTGATGTAAGAAACACTGAATATGGCTGCTGACCTTTGTCTCATCTCCATATTAATGGGTAGGTTTCCCAAACGTATAATATCATGAGTATCCTTTAACATGTGCTAACACCTGTATAGCTAATAAATGTGATATCAATGTTGCTAAACAATATCAGATGGAGAAGATGATAGTACTCCTGGACCACTGTGGTCACTGCTAAGCATTTATTGTGAGATGACACATCATTAGTAATGGTCATGGCTAGTGATATATCATGACAACTACCCAATGGTCAGTAATGCTTGCAGATGAAGATCAGATAAGTTGGTATATTGTTACAGTTACAGTAATTAGCACTGTATTGTACATGCAGTTTATTTAGTTTTTTATCCTCCTCTGCCATTTTTAAGTTTGAACCACCTTTTTTCAGATTTTTGTTTTGGGAACACACTGTATGTGTATAACTGTATTGGATTACATAGTTCAGAAGTTTATACTTCTGTTTAATTGAGCAGATGAAGACAAGCTGTAAGTGTTATGCTCATTACTTGTTACTTTAGATGGATTAGATAGAGTGATTTATGATGATCCTTTTTTCATCAGATTCTGGTTACTGTGGTGTAGTGACCACTTGTGACCCTAGTATATTCTATGCATCATTCTCATGCAGTATTACATTTGCCCTTTAGTTTTGATATACCATGATCACTGTTACTGTGTGTTTCCAATGGTTAGGGTTTTGAGACATCAACAGTCATCACATTTCTGTCATGTTCATATATATGTAAACTAAGGAACCCTAGTTACTGTCCGATTGATTGTTATGTGAACATTCCATCACATTACAGTGACACAAGAGTGGTTTCAAGGTGGTCATATGTATTAGTCAACACTACTTTAGGTTTGATTCTCAGCATTGGGATATCATGCTTACACAACATTCTTGGTGAGTATTGTGAGTTAATACACATGAGAAATATAAATTGTGATAATGTTGAGTATCAACACTCCCTGAAAGTTGATAACAAATTGACAGTTGATATTATGAATCCGTTGATACAAGAACACTTCATATGATTTCACAAAAGGATAATGAGAATACATCTTACCACATGGCCAACAGCAATGGCGTGGGATTTTGCAGGATGGGCGTAGCCAAGATTGTCCCTGATGGAGTTGTTGCTCCACGTGCCTCTGCACATCCTCCATGCATGTTTGCGCCCTTTCCTGATTGGTTGGACAACATTAGTGTGGTGTATTTTCCCCTGGTACTTGATATATATCATGTGGGGGTTTAATTTTGCCACTGGTTATTTTTCCAATATAGATCTGATGAGTGACATATATAAATGAATATATTATTATTATTTTTAGGGTCCACATTTGAGCCTCTGTTTCATGTTTTTGTGTTGCAATTTAATCATGTAGTGTGACTTTAATTGTTTTATGCATCTTGCAGCAACACCTTTCACATTGGCATATGCAGGACCATTCCAAAATATTACAAAAATATATATATATTTGAGGCGTATTTGTTCCTTGGGGATTGTTGTGCAATTCAATCTAATGCCTTCCGTTGCTTTCCCGTATTTTAAAGTACAGTAGTGTGTTTTTATTAGCTTTTGCAGTGTAACGAACAGGTGTTTAACCCACTTGTGAGTCCTATTTGGAACCTGTAATATTTTTTTTTATACATTTGCCATTTACAGGATTAGAAGCAATTGTGGGCTTTTGGAATTGTTGCAATTAAATCTCGATTTGTGATTTTAGCGATTGTAACATTTGCCGGCTTGAAAGGTTAAAGGCAGAGATGGGTCGGAGTGACGGTTTTGAAAACCTGCAGGAATTTTCAGCCTGTAACCTGCAAATCGATTGCCAGTAGCTAGAAGAGGCCAATTAAATATTAGTAACATTTACGGGCAACGTAACGGGCTCCAGTAATTAGAATTTTCTCAATTGAATAGGGGAATTTGAGTCCCGACTTTATCACTATTCCCTCTAGATCTTCAGCTAGCAAAATCGGGGCTCTCACAACTTCCCAAGCCTCTAAATGCAATTGTAACAACCTCCAGCTAAATAACTGAGTAAAAATAAATACTTAGTAAGAATAATAACCATATATTCCCAAGTCTGGCGCTCCTGATGCAGACATTCTTCAGCTTTAAAATAAACCATTTACTATCACTAACAGTCACTTCTATATGTGATGGACTGTTGAAAAACAAACATTAATAATTCTTAGCTTATCTTTGTTTTAAAAGATGTAATTGTTATTAAAAAATCGCAGGACAATTATAACAACACTGTTAATACTATTAAACAAATAAAACTTCAACCAAAATCCAAATTAGTAATAAATAATAATAGCTCCATCTGTAAAAATGATAATAGTCATGTTGATTTAAGGGAAGGCTTTTGTTTTTTTACTGAGCTAATCGCTTGCTGGTATCCCTATTTCCCTGATGGTTCCTATCTTAAAGGGACCATCACTTGTTTGTGTGTTCCTGTATCCTGATGACTGGTGTTCCTGAGCTGAATAAACAGACAGGAAGCAGACAAATCCAAATCCAACACAATCCAAGGGGCGTTCCTGTAAGCAGAAAGCAGGAAGTTTTGGGGTGTACGTGGTCCTCTCTCCTCTGGGTCGTGACTCATACCTCAAGCATGAATGTCCAATTCTATGAAATGTCTCTTCAGTGAGATGCTTCATAAACACAGAGAGCAAATGATCGACATTTGGATTCCCATACGCGCCAAACAAACAGGAAGAACATGCCCAGTTGGTTAAATGAGTGTAACCACAGAAATGTATTTGTGTTCATATATCTGTCATTATTTTTATTTATATGAGTTGGAATTATTACTTTTACTTATCACTTCACAATTTAAGAACATATTCAGGCAATATATGCATAAAATACCTAACTTTCAAGCACAATTATCAAATACTTACACTCCAATTTTTAAATAACAGCCATTTATTCATAAGTATTTTCATTTCTGCAACTGTGGCATTTACTGTGTCTCTTTAAATACAATTATTACTTATATTTTTTCTTATCTACCTTCTGTCTTAACTAAAAGTATGGAACTATCTCTCTAAATTGAAATAGATGCTCCACAGAAAAAAAAGAGGTTTCTTCAAATTTCACAGCTTAATGACAATATCCATATGTATTATAAACTGATTTAAAATGACTTAGTCCGCTAATATCAAGCATATTTATTCTTAAATAACAACTTGCTATACATTGCACTACTCATTTTTCTCTACAGCAAATTGTCTGTGAGGTATGCTGCATTGCTTGTGCTGCATTATTATGCTAATTTGTGGCACAATATGCTTATTTGCAGCTAATTGCTTGATGAAGGTGGGGATGGGAGCAATGCAGATAATTAGTATTCATGAGACCCATGTCTGGACAAAAAAACAAAAATGGGGAATTTTAACAACTATTTAAATTAGATAATGTTCTAGTACAATCTAGAGCCGGTCAAGCACTTTAACAAAACTTAAAAAAAGCTACATGAATTTTTTCTACATGTATTTTTTACATTTAATATGGTTTATGATATAAAAAATGTGTGTACTGTTTGATAAACATAGGCCTCCATTCAATTGCAAGTCTGCAGTTGCTTTCATACAGGCCGTAAGTCTGCAGACTTGAAAATTGCAACAGTTACAGATTGATTCAGTTGAACAAGCCCGCAGTTACATGGCCGAAAGCCAAAACCATAAACCATAAACCCGTAAGTAGCATTTCAGGGCATGATCATGATCAAATAAGCAAGCCTGTAACTGCTGATTTAGAAATAGCCAATAGTAAATGAGACCGTCTTCATGACGTCAGTAAAATATGGAGGCTAAACGTCAATCAATTAGTGTTTAGGACTTGCAATCCGGCAATGTACAAACTAATAAAAATGAATAACTATACTGTTCTAGTCCACGTGGGTGGCCTGATATATATTAACTCCTTGATTACAGAGATTGATATAACACGGAAATAAAAGGTAAAATAATATTATTTTTTTATTGCAGATTTGCGAATTTGAGACTGTTGTGCAATTAATTCTAATGTCTTTCATCGCTTTCCCCATCTTTTAAAGTGTAGTATTGAGTTTTTATTTGCTTTACCAGTGGTACAAACAGGTGTTTAACCCCCTTGCGAGTTCTAGCTGGTACTCGTAGGATTTTCTTCTACATTTGCCATTTACGGGTTTGAAGGCAATAGCAGGCAGAGGAATTGTAGCAATTGAATAGCGATTTGCGATTGTAAAATGTACGGCTTGAAAGATCAAAGGCTTAGATTGACAACCGCAGGGATTTTGAGCTTCTAACCCGCAAACTGATTGCGGGTAGTTAAAAGCACAATATTTTATGGGCTCTTGTAACTACAATATTTGTGTAATTTAATGTGTCAGTCATTTACAGTACAAACACCTCTAAAGGAGGAGCAAACTTCCCACTTTTGACAGAACACAATTAAAATATTAGTAAAGGTGTATGAAAAGCACATTCTCTTTGTTGGAAACTATATTTGAAAATGTTTCAATGTATAGTTTAATATAAGAATCCAATGCTGAACAAATGACTTTAAAATTATAATTGCTTTGGGAATGCCCCTGTCAATAAGTGAGCAGCCAATGAGGAGTTGAACTGCACTGGTCATCAGATTCAACCATTAGAGCATATATACAGGTAAAAATATATATCAAGGAAATTTACACAAGAGCTCATGTTGACTCCTTTATTATTTATGTGTTTGTATATGGGAAGTTTCTATTGGATGATAATTTCTGTGTTTTTTCACTTGATTATCATCCACCAATGCAAGTTCTGAGGATGTTGAGAACCAAGGGTCCACTGTATATGATGCATTTGTTGTACTTATGGGAAATATTAGTCCCATGTAAGATCCCACTATCCGCAAGGACTAAGTGGATGTAGTGCCTGAGTTGTGTATTTGCAGAAAACTATCCTGTTAGGTAGGAGAGTCAATTACCCAGTACGGCAATATAGAGATAGCTGCTTTTTTTTAAGAATCAGCAGGACCTAGGTTTTTCTTTAATTGGGAATTGAATTCATATTCAAAAAATTAGAAAAGCAATAATTAACATTAAACTAACTTCTACACCTTCAGATTAACTGCTTGTCTCCTTCGGTCATCAAGGGATAGAAGATGGTCTGACTGAGAGGCAATATAAAATGGTCAAACATAAGCTTATGTGAAGATAGGTAAAGATGCAGTTTATTTGCTGGAAATTTGGGCCTTGACTACATTGCTCCCACAAAACATCCTGCAAGCCTACTTTTGCCCTGCAGGCATTTTTACAAGCAACTATCAAAATAAGTCTTAAGGTTGTTATATACTTAGCACTTTATGGTTTCGATAATCAATATTTTTTGACCAAGTCCTGTTTAGTCAAGAAGGATAACCTTTTTAAAATTACCTTGCCTAAAGATAAGACACATTCATTATCACGTTATATATTACATATATTCAGTTGTTCCCCCTTAAAAACCTATCAATATATGAATGATTTTAATAGCAAGGCTCATTACTGTCGTAGAATAGCATACCTCTTTCCATTTCTGTCTTTAGAGATTATTTGAAATAATGTAAAATAAATCAAGAACTTGACCTACATAACTACTCAGGGCATTCATTTAGAATCGGAGTTGCTTGAGCCACTTCCAAAAACAATATACAAGCCCATGTTTTACAACAATTTGAATGCTGGAAATCAACCGGTTATTCACTCTTTATTCTAAACCCTAGCTTTGAATGCAAATTAGCTTTTGAAAAATAAGCTAATTGAATGTTCTTCTATAATAAATGTAATGTCTGAATTAACTTCATTCTTTTTCTTTTTTAGCCCTCTTAGAAGGCAAACTTTATGCCCATGCCTGGGCCAGGGCCCTATGCTAATCCCTGAAAAAGCAATTATGAGTATCCTACATAGCTATGTTAATCACCCATCCCTAAAACATTGCGACCAAACTGCTATGGGATTTTGCTACCAGTGAACTTCAGACACAGACAGAAAGCAAGGCATAAGTCTCCATTGAGTTTTGCACTAACAATAAATTATGAGTTACTCCCTGACACCCTATGCTAATAAGATTTTACAGATCACTCCCAAATCAGGGCACTGCCGTAACTGAAAAAAACAGAAGATTTACATGTACCAAACACCACCTGCAAATGCTTTGAAAACCTTTGTTGAGTCTCCCAGAAGCATTTAAAGTAACAGAGTAACAGAATAGCACAAAAGCACAAAAAAATATGATATTTCATCATTATTTGACACTTAGCAATCCAATATCAAGATTTGTGTAATTCAAAAATATAATATGTTGGTATTAAGCCTGTTTTAGGATATAAAATCCTGGGTAACAAACAACCAAGTACACAAGGTGTTAATACACGTCATAAAACCACGTTGACTAGGAACAAACACTCTAATGCATTGTCTATAAATATATGCAGCCTTATTAAATTGCAATTCGGCCAATTGAATAGGGCTCTATTTAAGCACATAGCATATTTTTTTTACAGAAGTTTTTAGTTATTGAACTTCTATCCAAAAGCAAGGTCTTCACCTACTAACAATTTCTGTAAAAAATATATGCTTTGTGCTTAAATAGAGTCCTATTCAATTTTTTTAATATCAAAATAAATTAATAAAGAAAATCAATTGCTTTATTTATTATTCTCTGTTCCCTTGCTATAGCTAGTTACTGGCAGTTGTTCCTGCACTTCCCCCTTGGTGGGACTTCCTAATCAGTAGTTGGCAGCTTGGAAAACACAGGCCCCCATTCACCCCTCATTAAGATTTATTAAGTTTACATTTCCTATTGGCTCCTAGTGCTGTCTCATCCATAAAGTTTGGTTTGGCCCTCCCTGAACAGATATCTGTCGCTGCTACATAGCAGGATTTACGTATCTGAGCTGAGTGCTGTAATCTGGGGGAGTGAATAATTTGAAAGTATAGAACTTAGGGGGAAAAAGCTCTAGCAGTACATTTAGTATAAATTGTACTATAAAGTAATATATTTTTTATTGGACTAATAATCCATAATAAGAGACACGCTTTTAAAATTTTCTTCTTCTGGTCTTTATCAATACTGAACTATTTAGTGGAATATAGAAATTAAATCTTTAACAAAATTAAAAATACAAATAATCATGTTACACAGAGCATGGTGTAGACATAGATACCTGGTAATAAAATCTAGCAGAGTGTGAAGGCATCATTACGTCACTGAAAAATGGAGGTTGGATTTCAAAGTCTTACGGGATTCAATTACGAGTTACAATCAGACCCACATTCCAGAAATAATGCAATATTGATAAAGCTGTAAGTATGATATTCTAGTCCACTCAAGTTCCATTATATGTGTCATGGTTTAATTGTTTAAGGACTCATATTGTCAGTAATTTATGAATATGTCCAAGGCAGCATGACATTGTTACATTGGGATTATGTGTTATTGTGTGGTTATATGTTGCCTGTACATGGTTATTATGTATCCTAGTTATAATATATTATAAGAGGGAAAATGTTATACAGAACATATGTGGAATTGGTAGAAATGCTCTGCATAGAAGTTAGCTGCAGATCATTGCACACTCACACATACAGACATTGGGTCAAGATAGATGTATGTACTTCAAGTAGTCCTAAGCAAAAACTTGAGTTTAACATAAAGGTATGTTCACTAGATATCTGGTGAATTTGATCTCAAGAGCTTTGATAGCCCAAGGTTGGAAGCCAGATGGTCTGACATCACACATACACAAATGTACACAAGGGTGATGTATTGGAGAGTATACATATGTTGTTTTAATCATTCAATAAAGGTTGAGAGAGAGTTTTCACATAAACAAGGAGTGAGACTATTTATGTGTGTTGTATCCTGACTTGGGGAGTGGTCTTGCCATGGGCCACTAAGTAACCTGGATCCAGTATTCTCTGTCTGTACCTTTTGGGACTTGCCCTCTTCAGAAGCCATCTTTTGTGCCACAGAGAACATGAACTACATGATTTTGCTGGGGTAGTTTGAACTAGGTTCATATCAAGCCCACTTGAAGAAGCAGATCGTGACAATATGTATTTAGCACATTGATAGCTGGGATCGATATAACACAGAAATTAAAGTGAAAATAAAGTATTTTGTATTGCAGATTTGCAAGCCTGAGAATATTGTGCTATTAATTCTAATACCTAACATCACTTTCCCTTTTATTATTAGTACAGTAGTGTGTTTATATTTGCATTTACAGTGCTACGGATAGGGCTCTAACCCATTAACTGGTCCTCTCTGGTACCTGTTGGCCTTTTGGCTCCATTTGCAGGTTACAGGGTTGAACACCAGTGAACACCACAATTTAATAGCGTCATTGGAACGTAGCAGTTACAGGCTTGACAGATCAAAGGGTTTGCTGGCAGGCACGTCGCAATCTCACCTCCTGTGGGGTTTTCTCGCCCTTCACTCGCAGATCGACAGCGTGTTGCTTTATGGGGCCAATTTAATAGCCATATGTCTTGTGGGCTACGTTACGGGCTACGGTTTTTAACGTTGATGGAATTTAATAGGGCTGTATGACTTGAAAAAAGTAAAGGACTGTACTAGCTTATGAGGAGGCAACTGATACTGATCTCATGGTGTTGAAACTCTGGAGCAACCTCAAAGAAGCAAAGATCGGAAAAAACACCTTGAATCAATAGTTTTTTTAGGCCCTGCGTTTTGTGTATTAACATTATGTTTACATACAGTATTAAGTATTAGTATTAGTTACAATATAGTATAAATTAAAGTTGGTGCTGGATAGTCTGCTGCCGTTTTCCATTTTGGATATCAGTACAGTACAGTATCAACAATAAACTTTAAAATTGCTGTGTTCCTCTTTAGTGTTTTTCTTAAGTTTTGCCCCTTTTTTGCTTTATCCAACATTTCAATAATGCAACATAATTGTGATCCTGTTTAAGTGGGGTAATAGAGACTCTACTGTATGTTAATTTTGAAAAATGTAATCATGCTTATTACAATTAATGCTTGACTGGAATAAGGAAGCTTGCTAAGCACAACAAACATTTTATCTTGGCAAAGTTGCAAAAGAAAATATTACTAAACATTAGAAAGTTTATATAAATTGTATAAATATCCTGCCTTTTAGTGCTATTCACTAATTTTACTCATGCATCATTTAGGTCAGTTTCATTAGTGCATGCAACCATGCCCATATTTTATGCTGTTGAATAGCCCAAGGTGAGTATGCCGTTAGCTTTCAAGATTAGATTAAATGGCTACTGGTTTAAAGCTCCCAGGATTGCTTGCTTATGCTAGCATTGTGTAATGCATTTTACAAATATTAGATTGTTATTTCAACTTGTACAATGTTATATTTACTTTAACAATTTGTCTTTTTAACTCTAGAACCAATGCTGTTGAAACAATGATTTGATTGCAAGATGCAGAGCTTTATATCGAAAAACAAATCCACAAAGCAAAGTTCAGTGTTTAACATCATTTTATATCTTCATGTCAGTTTAATAATCCGTTTTAGTGACCATAAAAACTTAGCATGTTTTTTATTTAACAATGCAAATGTATATTTATAATTACTTTAAATTACACTTTTCAAATGTCAAGGCTAACTATGTTAAATAACATTAAATATTTGAGTGAATTAATTAATTTGGAGGTTTCAATACTTTTACAGGAACCACAGTGAATTCCTACTCTACTCACTGAAAATTGTTTTCTTGTCACTTGATAATTACTTTTTCTTGATAAGAGTCGAGAAGGTTCAGATATGTTGTTGTGTGTTCTTTGTACCTAATGTACTTTGTTAGGTACTAATGATGTCAATCACATTATGTTAAACTGTTCAGTAATCTTGTTCTATATAAAAAATAACATCAAGTTGAAATTATCTGTCAGATTTTAATACTAAAGGGACATTTTACTTACATGAAACTAGAATATATCACTGTGAGTAAACAGATCAATAGCATTCATTTCTTTATATTTATTGGTGTCTAGAGAGAACATCAAATCTAAACATAACATCCGTATCATGCACACTGCAAATGCTATATATGTATTAATATAAATGAAAATTTATATAGCATAACATTTCAATTAACCAACAAATTGTAAAAAGTCCTTTATTCATAAAATACCATATTGGTAAAATGTTGTCTTTCATCTGAGAACTAAATTTTTATTTTATTATCATAAATAGTCTTTACGCTAAATGAATGTCGTTATTGCCTGTAATTTTCAAAACAACAGTTGCTGAAAATGACTACTTTTTTCCTCTGTTTTCAAATGATATGTTATAGTTTGTCAATTTGATAGATTGATATATAAACCTGTCTTGATAATGTACACTAAGGAAGTCAATCTACAAAAGATAGCGAGGTGGAGCTGTATGAGTCTATCCTAACAGTTTGCCGTGAAGTCACCACCTGCATTGGAAGGATACTCAGTGCTGTTTTTGCCTGTCCTGATAATGTACCGCCAGGAGATAACTCTACCTTTTACACCTGGCACTGCTGTATGACAGACCAGATTTGTATATAGATTTGTAAAGAGTAAATATAATTTAAATCATTAAAGTTGAGGGATAAAGGGAACAACTTAGAATTCACTAACGTGTGTCTAAAGGCATTAAAACATTTTTAGTTCTCTGTGATATGATCATACTATATATACATCATCAACCTTTCAAAAAGCCTGCAGAGTAGAAGACTAAAAACACAGGATTTCATACCATGAAGGTAATTAGAAATTAGAAAATCAGTAGACATGGGCCCCTATTCAATTGCAAGTCTGAGGGCTTAAAATTTCCTACAGTTACAGAGCGATTCAACTGATCAAGCCCGCAACTTCCTGGCCAAAAGCCTAAACCGTAAACCATGCAATCGTAAGTAGCATTTCAGAGCGTGATCATGATCAATTAAGCAAGGTCGTAACTACTGATTTAGAAACAGCCAATAGTAAATGAAACCGTCATCAATACCTCAGTAAAACATAGAGGTTAAACGTCAATCAACTAGAGTTTAGAGGCCCGATATGCGATTGGACTCGCTATCCGACTATGTACAAAATAATAAAAATGAATGACGATACTGTTCTAGTCCATGTGGGTGGCCTGATATGTTTTAACTCATTGACTCCCGAGATTGATATAACACGGAAATAAAACAAAAAAAAGTTTCTTATTGCAGATTTGCGAGCTTTAGACTGTTGTGCAATTAATTCTAAAGTCTTTCATCGCTTTGCCCGTTTTTAAAAGTGCAGTATTATTTTTTTTATTTGCATGTACAGTGCTATGGACAGGTGTTTAACCCTTTTTAACATTTGGGGGCTTGAAGAATTGTAGCAATTAAATAGCGATTTGCTATTGTATCATTTATGGGCTTGAAAGATCAAAGGATTAGCTGGGTTGGAGTTACAATTTTAAGAATCCCAGGGATTTTTAGCATCCAATGCGCAAATTGTTTGTGGCTAGCGAAAAGACTCCAATTGAATAGCAAATGAGTTTACGTGCTCTATTACCGGCTCCCGAAACTACAATTTTCACAATTGAATAGGTGCCATGATGTATCTATGCAAAATGCAATTTTTTTATGGACGTTTCCTTGCTACTGATTGGTTCATATGTTAAAATGAGTATTATGAATATTTTTATTCTGCAAGGAATGAGTAGTGAATGAAAAGCTTAGGAATGGGAAACAGTGGAGGGTGAAGAGTTAGTGGGGTTTCAGAAGAATCCATGATGTGTTTTGTGTTAGAATTGTTGTCGTTTCCATGAAGTGAATTTTGGTGATGTTAAGTGAAAGAGATTGACTAATAATTGAATTTGAGGTATGTGAAGTATGAAGAGGAATGCAGAGTCAAATATAATCCCAACACAATGAGCTTGAGGTGGGGTTGGCATGATAACAAAGTTGTCAAATACAAGGAAAAGATTAAGTGTGTTTGTTAAAGAATGAAGAAGGAACAGCAGGAATTCAGTTTTGAAATACTGAGTTGTAAGTAACACAAGGACATCCAGGAAGAGATTTGTAATGAGCAGATGGTGACTTCAACTAGCAGGGAAGGTTATATATCTGTAGAGGAGCAATATAAATGGTTATGACTAGAAACCGAAACAAGGTAATCAGTGTAAATATAACCATACGACCAAATTATATATAGCTCACAAAACAACACTACAGAAACATGCTTTTTATCTCTTGTTAGTTTATAAAGCTATTAAAGTAGTATTAATGCAGCTCCTACTAAATTGATTCAGAAACTACGCTTGCTCTAAGTGAAGAACAGTATGCTTCAGGGCTGTATAAATATCTATTAAACCTGAGCTTTTTAATGTTAGTTTATAACTCAGCTATTGTTTTTAAGCACTCACTATTTATTGAATTTTAAAACTGATTTTGCTTCACAATGGATGAGGTATGCTTTTTCTGTTTGAGCTGATAAGTGTGTAGAGTCTGAATAGGTAGACATAAAAGTGCAAAGGACCTAGGACGAGAATTAGTCCTAGCTATCCTAAACCATGATAATACCTACAAAGCAGCAGTCTCTTATGAGCAAAAAACATTTCCCAACTAACCAAGCTCTTCCTTCCCCATTCAAGCCTCTAGTGTACAACTACGTGGAGAATATGCCAATATAGTTAAAGCCCAAACTACAAACATTAACCCAAATAAATTAATGAGGATATGTAAGATGTGTATTTTACATTGACAAGAGCCTAGATTTAGACAAATTTCATTTATATTTGAGCTGAAATAGATTTTCCTAATTTTTGCTTGAGAAAATACTTAAAGCAATAAAATAATCGCTAATTCTACCCACTCTATTGTATTTTATAAACAGTGACATGAAAAATGCTGGTGCTTTAAAAGGAGTAATAATAATAATAATTGCTATACTAGAAAAGATGCAAGTCATTAACAGCAAGGCAAAGTGAAATGTGCAACAGAATTAGCAGGCAAGCCCATTAAGCGATATTTGGTACAGCACTTACTTGACACAATATATTAACAGAAAATTGTAATTTAGGTTATAAAGAAGAACAGTATTGTGATGTTATAAAGAGTGTATGATTGAAGAGGTATATACAATGGTTAACACCCTGGTCTGCTTAGAAGCTCAAAATGGATGTGACCATCTGCCTCCATCTTATGCAAAATAGCCTTTGAAGCAAAAGAAAGATGCTGATCTACTTAAGCTGATCTGTAATTTGCTTTAAACTACCACTACCAAAAGTTAAATAAGCTGTGCTGACAGCCCTGAGAGTACAGTAAATACTGTAATAAAATACTTGATACCTCCTTCTCTTTTTTTCCCAAAGGAGCCCAGGCCAGCCTTCCCCAAATAAGTATCTTCTCTGGACCAGCTCGACTTCAATATTATATGGGCCAGGAACTACCATATGTGCAAGCCGTGTTCAGCAGAGATAAGGGCATAAGGGATCAAACTTCCAATGTTTGCTGCATAAAAGAGAAAACAAGAGAGTTCCAGAAAAACATTTACTTCTGCTTCATAGACTATTCTAAAGCCTTTGACTGTGTGGAGCACAACAAAATGCAAAATGTGTCAAGTACCCGAACAAATGTGGGAGTACCAGACCATGTCATCTGCCTCTTGGGAAATTTGTATGTGGATCAAGAAGCCACAGTCAGAACTGAGCATGTAACAACAGATGACTGATGACCTAATGTGAGGAGAAACTAAAGGGCCGATTAATGAGGGTGAAAGAAGAGTGCAAAAGCTGGCCTACCGCTCAACGTTAAAAAAGATGAAGATGCATTCTCAGTTTCTGGAAAATAGAACTGAGAATTAATATTTCTCCTAGCAATATTAATTATGGCCTTGGATTCATCCAACTTGGCCTTACTCATGATCTATTCCGTATATAAGTTGAATAAATAAGTTGACAATATACAAGCATGTCTCAGTCCTCTCCTGATTCATTTGGTTGTTACATAAAGGGCTTCTTGGTGAACATTCAAATTCCTCAGAAGGCTAATGAGATGGTCCAGTAGAAACATCAAAGGCTTTAGAATAGTCTACGAAGCAGAGGTAAATGTTTTTTTGTTTTTTTTCTGGAGCTCTTTTGCTTTTTCTAATATTGAGCAGACATTGGCAGTTTGATGTCTTGTGGCTCTGCCTCTGCTAAATCAACTTTGCAAATCTGGTAGTTTTCAGTCCAAATATTGTTGGAGCTGAGCTCACAGAAAACTATGCATTACCTTTGTGGCATGTGAAAATAGTGCTATTGTTTGATAATTGGAACACTCTATGGCACTGCCTTTTTTGGGGATTGGGATGGGGGTAATTCATAAACTGTGAACCAATTATTGTTTGCAAGGACATATCTAAGAAGTCCATTGGGATAATAACACAATGAGCATTCAGTATTGAACCTTTTTTTTCTTCTATTTATATAAGTCCTTGTTTCTAACAAAGGTATTACTTCTTTTGAAAGCATACAAATGTGTAGGCTGTTTTTCAGAGGGATTAAAAAAAGTGCATTTTTTGCTCAGTCCAGCTATCCAGGAATCTTGAATCTACTTTCCAGAACTGCATTCACATGCAAATAACATACAGTCTCCATGGATCCTGAAGCAAGGCTACTTCCAGGGGAATACCTAGCACTGATACACAAAAACCCACAGAGCAGCAGACCTAACCAGTTGGATACATTCACTGGCTGGTCTAGCCTGCCCATTCTCATGACAAAGTGGTGTAAGGAAAAAAGCCAAGTAACGGAGGCTTGGAAAACAGTAATAAAGTTGTCCCAGTGTTATCAGCTCAGCGTGTGCAAATTTAGAGATCTGATCCACAGTAGGGACGTGTCAGTACCAGGCCACAGGAACAGGAATGTGATTGTGGTGGAGATGCACCAACTGAAGTATTAGGGGGACCCAAAGGACTCCAGGCATGTCCCAAGGAAAGACCCCAGTTATAAGGCTTCCATGTTCTATGCTAAGGAGCTCAAGATGATATGGGGAGCAGATGTGGAAGCTCCACCACTCTTGTGATGAGTGGTGGAAGGGGTACCATGTCAGACCATTGAGGAGACTGAACAGGTTTTTGTGCTAGAGCAATTTTTCCAGCATTGCCCAGTCAGGAAAGCCTGAGTCTAAAACCAACAACCCACCACTGCAGAACAGGAAGGAGGAACAGTAAAGGTAGACCCAGGAGAAGTGGGAGTTCCACCCCTATCCAGTGGTCTCCACCCCAACAAGTCATCATGATTTCCGCACCCGATTCCATAGCCCAGCTTGGACCATAGCCCCGAAAAGAGGGGCAACCCCCATCACAGTCTTCCTTGCCTTCGCAGGCCACCTCTACTGCCCCTTCAGCCCCAAGAAATGTAGAAGCCTGCCAGGAGGTGCTCTACTTTGACCTCCATCACCTGGGATACCTCAAGTGGGACTTTCCCCATATCCACATAGGAAATCCAAGTGGTTCCCCTTGCCATCTACTCTGTGTGGGCGGTCAACCCCACAGCAATGGAGGGCTAGTTTTTAATTGCTCTGAGGATGGAGTCTGGCCTTAGTAGCAGTATTTTGTAACCTTTTTTCCAGTTATCCCCAAGGTCAATAATGTAGCCACCATGTTCAGCTGTTCAGATGAAACCTTGTCAATAGTAATTTATACAAAATTAAGAAGATACACCAACTGTTACAGAATATTATCAGCTCAAGTTTAAATGTACAACTATTGAACCTGTTATGAATTACAACAACAATTAAAGCGGTTCCTGATTTTTATAATGCTGAGCCTGACTTCATATTTTTTTAAATACTGCATATGTGTAAGGGCATTTGGACTGTTTTGAGTCAAGTGGAAGTCCAAGACGAGGAGCATACCTGCATACCCGAGCCACAATCCGTTGCCCCTAGTGGTCAGCTATGCGAGAAGAAGTGCCTGCCAATCTTCTGGGCCCTATAGAAACCACAGCCCTTTATTTCTGAGGCAGAGTATATGTTTTCATAGATCGCAGTCCATTCTGCTTGCTCAACAGGGTGGTCGGGGATAACTGTTGAGATGGAGATTAGCCCTGCAGACTCATAATTTTACTATCAAATGCAAGCATTTTAGGTCAATTGGACATCTCAGATGTCCAGTCTATTTTGGTTCTTGAATTGCCTGGTGACTTAGAAGGAGAAGTGAATGTGATGGCAACCCTGATGGGGGAGAACACTGAATTAAAGTAATGTGATATCTGCTTCTCTTTCTTCCCCAAAGGTGCCCAGTCTTGGCTCCCCAAGGGAATCCCTTCCTTGTGCCAGAAAAAGATGGACATGACACCCCTGGGCTTTGTTGTTTTCAGCTCAGGACTACCCATGCTTTCCTCTGTGTGGACTGTCTATGTTCTGCAGACCCTCATCCCTAGTGAATACCCCTTGTGTCTGTGTGTTTTGTACACTGTATGACTAATCACTTGTTATACTGATTTTATCTGTGTTAAACAAGCCTGATATTGGTATATATTTGTTATATGTGTTTTTTTTAATTCATATACTGTGATCCAATTATTATTTGCAACTACAGGTCTGAGAGGCCCATTGTGAAACCAACCCAATGGATTTCAGCACTGAAGACCTCCTGCTGAGTGATTAGGTTAGCTGGATTTGGTTTCTTGATAACATTGCCTCTTGTTACTCTGAACCCAGACTAAGTGAATTACTGTTCTTCCATATCTTTAAGTCCCTGTCTATTTCAGTAAAGTGCATTACCCCTTCTGAAACCATACAAGCATGTCAGCTGTATTTCTAACGGGCAGGAAATCATTTTTTTAACCACTTTACTCTAGAACAGCTACCTAGAAATCCTACAGATTATGAATCAAAGCTTTCCAGGGGAGTCACAAATACAAACTAACCAGCAGAGGAGAGGACATAACAGGCAATATCCATTTAATGGCCAGTACAGCTGGTCCGTCCTTCTAACATAAACCTTTATGATTCCCTTTATTATTTCCCTTTATTATTAATTCCCTTTATTATTCACTATTTTTATCTACTGCCTACGGGGGCCTTAAACTGCTGAGTATTAAGTAAATGGTTGTAATTATAGATAACCATTCACCCTTCCTAATTCAAGACAACGGTAGCCCCAGCATTCTGAGTGACAAGGCAGCTGGAATGAATAGCAGACAAAAGGGTTATTGTGCACTGGTAAGCATAAATGAGCTTAAAACTCAATTTCACTGCATGATCTGATAGTTTATATTCTTTTTTATACACTGACAGGCCTGTTAGTTTTTAAAGGGAAGTACAATTAGATACCCACTTGAAAATTATTGTAATAAAAATAATACATAGTGAATGAATATTAAATATAAAGTGACTTTTCCCATAGGGTCTATGGGCCTCATTCAAATGCGATTTGGCCAATTGAATAGGGCTCTATATAAGCACAAAGCATATGTTTTTACAGAAGTTTTTAGTTAGTGAACACCTTGCTTTTGGATAGAAGTTCACTAACTAAAAGCTTCTGTAAAAAATAAATGCTATGTGCTTATATAGAGCCCTATTCAATGGCCAAATCAAATTTGAATTAGGCCCTATGTACTTACAATAATTTGATCATCATCTGATCACCCACTATGCTTAATTTATTATTCACTCACTTATTAATTACATTATTAATTACATTTGTGGCCAAACTGTTCTTTAATTATGTTTCAAAGTAGTATGCTACTTTAAAAAATAGCATTTATAGCAGTATAGTTTTGCTACATTATAAGAAAGAAGGGAGGGGGAAAGTGCAATAGATACTCCTAGTGCAGATTACTTTGTGCCTCTTCGTAGTATTAGACAATATACTTCTACAGAGTTGTCTCTCACCTTTGGTGACCTCCAGAATGCAAGGTACTTAAAAGCTGGATGTGATTCTCTCTCACAGGTAGGTATCAGAAGGGATGTTTCAAGACCTCCTCATGGTTTTCGTAGTGCACCCCAATATACAGTGTGTTTCTATGATCTATGAGGTATACTTGAAATTGCCTCTGTAAGGTGTCAGGCATACTGACAATAACACTTAAATTTCTTTATATCTCTATATAATAGTATACACCAATGATTCTATAAAAAAACATACTGGCCAATGTAGGAATTGGACTAAATATCCTAACATATTATAGGTACAACTAAAATGTAAAGATTTGTAAAAAAAACACAATATAAACAGTGATATCATAAAAGACACTAAGGTCTCAATGTTTATCAGTGGTAAAGTGCCCTAAAAATGTGTATGTATGTAGATGGTAGAACAAATGCGTTTCACTGCTCCTTGTCACAGCTTCCTCAGTGATTGGTATTCCGATAATAAGCACAAATATTGGACAAAAATATTGTATGCTATATATACTATAATATTTTTAAGCTTTTATTTGTCCATTATAGGGATGAAGGCTGATATATGCCTTCACCTTTTAAATGGATATGTGTCTAGATGACTAGAACCTATATGAAATAAGACATAACATTTTTTAATGTATGGATATATAAAATGATTTAAAAATGCCAAAAAAGGAAAACCGGGGAGATAAAATGAGGCAATTGTTTGGAATATATTGATTCGATTGACACAAAAATTGCATTGTATATACTCTACTATTGGAGGGATACAATTATTCCAGCCTTAAGTCAAGGTATAATTTACTGAAATGGTAAATCCATATATTTAAAGTGTATTAGCCCGCTAGTTATATATGTCTGTACCTTAAACAGACATGCATTAGAATGTATAGAATCTGGCTCTCTTAATATAACAAACTTGCAAATGTGTCCTCGAAACTTGCCCATAAATATTATCTGCTCATAGGATAAAGAGACATCCACATACATGCACAAATCGTATTCCTTTTGTTCTTTGCGACATCGATCTCAAGTGGAACAATTCATAAAAAGAGATAAGCTCTATTCGCCATTTGAAAAATAGGATCAAGTGTCAGAGTCTCTCTAAAGGGATGCTCAGCGGTTTACTATGCCAGTGCCATATAAGTCTAGGACTTCTAATAAAAGGACATCTGGCTGGACGGTAACTCTCATTTAACCACTTCAAATGTATATAAAAAGAGCTAACTTCATAAATTTTATAGCCATAGATGGAAGTTCCTATATTGCGATATAGTTAATTTGTACAGGGATGCAAGGGGCATTAAACTAGGCCAGAGAACTCGAAGAAATCGCAGGCTAAACACTACTTGACTTCCGGGTTCGCAGTGCGCATGCGCACATCTTGAGTGATGACGCACGCAGCGTCGTTGCTAGGGCTTGGCGCGTTTCGACATAGAATGTCTTTCTCAAAACTTTTACCTTTTACTATAGATAACTTTAAAAAAGAGAGAAAGAACCTAACAGAGAAATTCATAGAAAAGGGATACAAGAGCACAGGAAATAGATCTACCCTATTCTTGACCAACAACAACAACAACAAAATGGATGAACAAAGTAATACATGCAGATTCCTTACTAGGTATAATGCAGCATCTAAAGAAATTACAAAGAGCTTTAAAAAGCTATGGCCTATACTTACAGAAAATTAACTTTTACATGAAATTCTATCCGGAATTCCGACCATTACGTTTTAAGAGGAATACAAACTTGAAGAATCTAATTGCACTTAGTCAACTTAAAAAAGAAGAAAAAAACACCACAAGGAGTACCTCTCAGATCAGCCAATCTAGGGACATATCCATGTGGAATTAAGAACTGCTCCACTTGTAAACATGTAAAGAAAAAGAACAGAGGTGTAATACTTTCTACACAGAAAAATAAAGACTACAAGATTAAGAAAATTATAAACTGCAGAACAGATTATGTGGTGTACACCATTACATGTCAATGTGGGAAACCATATGTGGGACACACAACAAGACCACTCAAAACAAGATTTAGAGAGAACCTTTATAATACCAAGAGAAGATTTACGAATGGTTTCTCAGCGCATGCAACCAAGGCCCACAATAAAGATGTTAGAAACAACACCATACAAGCAGTAGAACACGTCAAACTGAAAAACAGGGGAGGAGACAGAACCATCTCCCTGAGACAAGCAGAAGAAAAATGGATCCATCAATTAGGAACCTTGGAACCAGAGGGCCTAAATAGAGACACTGACATTACCGCATTTCTGTAAAGGTTTGACCATACATATGGGATGTATGTAGGGTCAGGTTTTTTCTTGTATACAGTATTTTGCTACCCGTGTATAAACATGATATGGGGAGATTCAAATTTTTGTTAGGCCTCTGGTCTTTTGAAACAGACAGGGATGATCACTCCTAGAGTGATTTCCACCTGCCCACCTTACTCTAGTATGTAGGACTGGATAACTGCCATAGTGTCGTTCCACCTGTAGTTTATACCAACTCAATATATAGAAATTGTAACACATCAACCTTTTAGAATAACTGGTTCCAGTTTAGCCTATAATGAATCAAGATTAAACTGGCAACAGCGAGTTCTCATGAAACATTCTGGGAGATTAGATGCTAACATTTCTAGTTCCTTTTAGGTTTTTCTAAAATATTCCAACTAGTTTAAAAAACGTCCAAAATGTCCACTTGGTAGCTAACAAGTATTTGCAAATATGCGCATCTATCTAGGCTACAACATCAGTCGTCTTGGCTTTCCACCAGCCTTTTTAAATATTTATTTCAGTATTTATACCCCTTTATATATATATTAGTAAATGTCATTTTATTAAGCATTTTAAGTATGCAGTCCATTAGACATCTTTTTTGTATTCTGTGAGCCCTCCAGTTTCTCCATTTCGCTCACCATGGCTACCGGGTGTCTGACATCATACCCCAGGCTAACCAGGAAGTGTTTATTAGATTCCCAGACAGAAGGGCGCCATTATTGTCAAACAGCTAGACGGCAGCACAACTCAACTAGTTCCTGGACAGACACACAACACTGGACACCAGGTTTGTGTGTTTCTATAGTAAGCTTTGGATACCAGATATATGCCGGGTTCTATCAGGAGCAAGCCAACATATGGTTCTCTGTAGGGGGCATATCACACAGAAGAGTAGGTCTTCTCTGCTATGGATATGGGGCCTTTATGTCAGTATGTCAAGCCCCAAATTTCCCAGATAAGGCCCCATTACATTGGGTATACGATTCACAACATTAGTACTACTATTGTTATTTGTATTCAATAATTTATGTCATTTGATTACCATGGAATAGATATGTGTGGATAATTGTATATTTCATTATTATATTATAGTATATTATTTTATTATGTTATTGTTATTGTTTATGATGTTATCTCTGTATGTATGATATGTAAAGGATACAGATATCTAAATGCACATATAAATTCAACAGAGACATATAGTTTTAAATTATTTGATTGATACTGTTAACGTGCAGGACGCTTTCCTGTATAAAGGAAATAAATTGTATATGTACAGGCTGACCGAAGGTATAAGAGGTTTACAGTACAGTATTTTATTAAATTATGTCACCACGCTAGAGTACTCACTGTTCACGCATATTTGTTATTGAATAGGGATTGTCACATATTTATATACAGGAGAGGATCATGCATTCATATATGGATGTCCTAGCTTATATGCACTAGTCCACGATATTTACGAAATTCAATAAGGCTAACTTGGTTACCAACTAAGACCCTGACCTTAGAGGTCTCTATAGTTACATGTATACATATATATGTATATATATATTTATATATGTATATATATATATATATATATATATATATATATATATATATATATATATATTTATATATATATATATGTATGTATATGTATGTATGGGTATATATCCATACCTTAAAAGATTTTATGTCTTATTTCATATAGGTTCTAGTCATCTAGACACATATCCATTTAATAGGTGGAGGCATATATCAGCCTTCATCTCTATAATGGACAAATAAAAGCTTTATCTAATACTTCAGATACACCACATTTGCCTGCATACCAGGAGAAGCAGCATCCTCCAAGAGTGAGATCTACAGAGCCCTAGGAATATAACAACAAGACCCATCCAAGATCCCATAGAAAGAGTGTGGAAATATACTAACATCCACATATTATCCACATCAACATATTACCTACATAAACCGAGAGAGAATTATCTTGGACTGACATTATCTGAGTAAACTAAGTGCTAAAGTCCAAATTGGGAATACAAAAAGCCCAATACCATATCCATTTTTTCTACATTATGATGAAACCCATTGTGTTAGTTTTACAATGTGCCTCTTAGACCCGTACTTGCAAATAATTATTGGATCACAGTATATGAACTACATATACTATGCAATAGCCAAAATAATAGATTCCGGCCCGGAGTAATAGCATATTCCCTTGCATGTTCACTATTTTCAAATGGTGTTCTTTAAAAGAGTACATTTTAAATAAATGATCACAGTGGTCCTTTAATAGAATAATGCCATAATTGCCATACTTAAAAATATGTTTAAAAAAAATAATGTATATATAGAAAAATATAGAGTAATATTTAATATTTTACAGCTGCTTTAATAAAAATCTGAACTAGGGCTTACTGCAGATGAAACAAGCTTACAAGTGTATGAGACATGCACAAGGCTTGGAAAAAGAGGACACTTCTTTTGAGCAATACATTTTTATTGTAGTAAATTGTAATAATGTCCAGCAGGCAAAAAAGGTCTGTCTTGACTTGAAGGGGTAGCAAACATCCAAGTTAGCTTTATGCTATAGGATTGTTTACTTTGATCAATAAGTTGTAAAATTAAATAAATAATATACATAGCAAATTATGCAGGATATATTATTTTACTAAGGCTATAATCCTAGCCTTATTATTTCATAACAAATTATTATTTCATAATATTTTTAGTTGTTATTCCATGACAACTTTTTTATTAGCAGCAGAAACAAGTAAATTAACTATTGGATCAAGTCTTTACCCTAGGAGAACACGTATTCTTCGATTCATCTGAATACAATAGTGTTTAACGATACGCCCATTTGTATTCAGAATAAAATTCTGATACCAATCTGCAGAATTTTGGAATTCTGACATATTTTTTTTTCTTGTAAAGAAACAGTCACATCTTTTCTTGTCAGTTAAAAAAGGAAGTTTCTGTAGATAGGATAATTTCCAGATAAGTTATCATGCTCCCTTTATCTTAGCACATTGGATACTAAAAATGTATGATACCTCTGAGGCTAATCGTAAGATAATTGTATTGTGTAAAATTTTATACTGGCACATGTCTACAATCCAGTGACTCCTGTTTAGTGCTTCACATTATGATAAGAAGCTTCCCTTAAACAATGCCATCTGGCAAAGTATATTTCTGTTTACTATTACACATCAATAATGTTCCTGCAATGGTCTTGGGATCTCATTAATTGTGTAGATAACTGTTGAGCCAATACAGTACCAGATGTTTACAAAGTTTTCATTAACTTTTTTCTCAGACAAGAATGCATTTAATTATTTTAAACAGTTAGCATTTACTGTTGTGTGGTACTCCCTACATTTCACTAATGAATCAAAAATGTTTACCAAGATTTGAATACATGTTACTATTTACTCATATATGTGGGCCATTTTGATAAAGCAATGATTTAGTCTGAGATATGACACTTTCCATTTTTCTACATTCTAAGACTAATGATTGTTCTAATCATGTTAAAGTTAAATATTTGGCATATTTGGCAATTATTTACTATATTTATTAATTTAGTGATGAATTGCCAGGTACTTCAAACATTGTAAATGCTATAATATAAAACCTTTCTACAATAATCATTATTATAGCTCTTGTATATTTTGGCATTTTTATAATAAAGAGTAAATAAATAGTACATCTGTGTTCACATCTGAATGTCTAAAACAAGTTAAAAAGCCTGCTGCCAGCACAGAATTCCGAGAAAAAACAGTTACTACACTGCATTCTGGGAAGCTGAGCTGGGACATGCAAATGTGCCCACAAATGCCTCGCTCTTCAATCCATAGTAATTATTAAACATGGCTTATGCATGTGGTAACTTGTCTTCCTTGCATGGTAATTTATCTTCCTTTCAGGACCTCCTTAAACAGGTCTAGGTAGGAGGGCTAAGAATCTTTACTTCCCTCCCACAATTGCTAAAGGAAGTGATGCATGGACAGGATGTGATGAAAATCACATCATCTCAACTAAGGGTATATAACATAAGGCCAGGCAGGAAATCGTTCTGTTGCTTCCTTTTCTTCCTTGGACAGGATGTGATGTCGAACTTGCAGCAGTGAGCCATTACTAGATGTGAAGGCCTAACCGTGGGTGAGATCAAGCGTGTGGGGAAGGGGATTACTATATAGATAGATAGATTTAAAAAGGGTTGTTGCTCCATGGGTCTGGGCTGTGTGTTTGTGATACATTTATAGTATTGTGTTGTTGCCTTTTAATAAATACCTTTTAATGTAGACGAACCTTGTGTAATATATATATATATTAATTTGGTGATACACCACATTTGGCGACCACGAATTTTAGACTTCTACAAAGGTTATTTATGAGGTAATATCACATTAATAGATAGTCAGATTTTTTTTGGGGGGGGGAGAAAAAAAAAAAAAAGTACTTTGTCTAATTATCCTCTGCATGGGAAATCAAGTGCTGATTGTGTGTGGATCCTAGTTCGGGCCTCCATTTTAATATACAAGCTTGGGCATCAGGCCTCAATTTTGAATATATTAGTTTTGTTGTGTGTTTCAAATACCTGAGTTTGTTGTGTTTTGACTACGTTAGTTCAGGCCTAGTAGTTTTTCAGGCCTTCATTTTTATTTTATTGTAATAGACTACCAGCATAGGCCTCAATTATTATTTTTAATCCTTTATATCGTACTAGCTTATTTTGCTACATAAAACAAAGATATCATACAGGTTGTTTTTGTGGGTTTCAAATATCTGAGTTGAGTTTTGTTGTGCTTTGACTATCAGAGTACAGGCCTAGCCCTGCATTTGAATACACTATAATAGGCTTCCATGCGGCTTCTTTTTGTATTTGAATGCTGATTTGATTCCTTTGTATCCTAGTTCGGGCCTCCATTGTAATATACAAGCTTGGGCATCAGGCCTCAATTTTGAATATATTAGTTTTGTTGTGTGTTTCAAATACCTGAGTTTGTTGTGTTTTGACTACCATAGTTCAGGCCTAGTAGTTTTTCAGGCCTTCATTTTTATTTTATTGTAATAGACTACCAGCATAGGCCTCAAATATTATTTTTAATCCTTTATATCGTACTAGCTTATTTTGCTACATAAAACAAAGATATCATACAGGTTGTTTTTGTGGGTTTCAAATATCTGAGTTGAGTTTTGTTGTGCTTTGACTATCAGAGTACAGGCCTAGCCCTGCATTTGAATACACTATAATAGGCTTCCATGTGGCTTCTTTTTGTATTTGAATGCTGATTTGATTCCTTTGTATCCTAGTTCGGGCCTCCATTTTAATATACAAGCTTGGGCATCAGGCCTCAATTTTGAATATATTAGTTTTGTTGTGTGTTTCAAATACCTGAGTTTGTTGTGTATATTTTAATAGGCACTACTGGTGTTGAAGTTAATTAGCAAGTATTACCTTCACCATACTAAGATGAGTATAATTTGCATTGTGGGTACTAGTCTATTTTTCTACATATTACACCCGGCCTACTGAATAGTCATCAACTATTGTTGGCTACTCAGAAGCGTGCTACTTTAGTCGCAAATTGATTTGGATTCTTACTTGGGAGAGTAAAAGAGTAGGAATGTCTTTTCAAGGGGCCAAATACTTTCCCACAGAAGTGCGTGAGTACTTTAGGAAACATATTCAAAAACATGATGGTCCATATGAGCTTCCAGAGCCAGCAAACCCAGACAGTGAAAAAAAGGAGAGATTAATGGATGTTCTAACACAAATTGTAAATAACAAAAAGTATAGAACAAAGAAAAGAAAAAGTTTGGTCACACAAGCTGTTGTAGCCACAATAGGAGGCCTAATAGACTTAGTTGTAGAATTACGGCAGCATAATTTGGAAACAACAAATAAAATGGAAGAAGCAATGGACAAAAGGGATTGTTTAAAAATTGCAGCTTTGAGAACAACTACAATTGTTGGGGAACTAGAAAGGGAGTTAAGGGAAATAGAAGAGCAGAGGGATGCTTATGGAGTAAAAAAAACAGAACTTCAAAACATAATAATGGACTATAAAAATAAAACAAAGTTAGAAGGGATAAAAGGAGTCAGAGACATTGCCAAAATATATCCAGACCTGGATATGTTCGTGGCACAAAATAAAGAACCAGTGCCGAAAATGAACCAAGATAGAAAAGAGTTCTTATGTTATTCTGTTCCACAAGTAGATACCATACCACAAGCACAGTTATTGTTTCAGAATTATTTAATGCAAGGCAAACACCTACAGGATTTTCTATGCAGACTCGACCGATGTCTATGGCAGATAAAGACAATTTCCAGAAATGGTGGGGAAGTATGCCAACTAACAACTTTAATACGTTTACACATTGGTTTATGAGGGGAGCAGATGGAGCTAAAAAAGGAGGTCTTAATTTAGAGGAATGGACAGAACTGTTAGAATACGCTATGGGTCCTTTGGCTAGTAGACTATTGGGATTTAATAACAGTGTGTCAGGCAGGAAGAATTGCTGCAACTAATTTCTATCTACTTAGCATAGAGAAAGAAATAGCAAATATTACCATGAGGCCAACAGATGGTCCTAGAGAGGTAGCTCAAAGGATATTTTTTTGGTATACTCTACGACAACCTCAACAGCCTCTAGTGCTGGGCTCACCAGAACATATAGCAAAAGTAATGGAAGCCCTTCCCCGGGAGTGTCAAGAATTTGTCAGGCTTTTTGATCCAACACCAACAGACTTGGAAATGGTACTAACTAGAGCTGATAAGTGGTGGATCAAGCATCCTTTCACAGAACAGGCCTGCTCTGTTTCAGCTGTAAGAACATTTAAGGTCGAGTCTGGTAGAGATATAGATGGTAAATGGAGAAACCAGACGTGGGATGTACCCCAGAACAAGAAGGATGATCAAAACTGGAGACCAAAACAGAACTTTGACAAAAGATGGAGAGATCCACCTAGGGACTATAGGAATAGGGATGGCAGCAACTGGAGGGCTAATCAGGAGGGAGAGAGAAACGGTAACATGGGCTATTGGGAACTCAGGAGACAGAAGGATAGGATAGAAGAGGAAAATCACATACTTAAAAACAAGGTAGCTGAGTCAGAGAGGAAATTGAAGGAAAGTGAGGCAAAGATGCAATATAGTGTTATAAAAGAGGGACAGAGTAGAAGTGAGTCACAATGACAAATCCCAACCCCTGCGCCTCAGCATCTCATTCACTCAGCTAATTTAACCATGGATGAGGCAGGTCGGCCTACCATTTATACAGTCATCGCAGGGGTAGGGAAAAATATGTTGGTAGATACAGGAGCAGCAGTTACAATGACCAACAGGGTCAAAAATGGGGATTCTTCAGTAAGTATTATGGGAGTTACTGGGAATCCACAGGAGGTTAGAGCAGGTCCAATTGATGTAGCAGTTGGAGAAAAAACAATACAAGTAGAAGCAATAGTGGGTTGACCAGAGGAAATATCGGGAATAGAAGTTTTAAAAAAAGGAAATTTCATTGTAGATCTTGCCAATTTTTGTTTGTGGAAGACAGAAAAGGTGAATCAGGTAAGTACAGAGTTGACGAAAGGGGTTGTGCTCCCAATGGCATATATTGTCTATCCGATAAAAAGTCTGGAAAAAAACAAACTGAAACTAGACGGACAACCAGAATGGCTGCAGAAGCTAATCCAAGACATACCTGTTTGGGCTACAGATATGTATATGTTTCTAATGATGGAATCTAGTGTTCCCACAGAGCAAGGCTGTATAAGAATGAAGATGCGTGTCAACAGAAGATTGTTGTGGATCCTTGTTACAGGATGGATAAGTATAAGCTGTATCACAGTAGGAATGGGGAGACAGGCAATAAGGCCAGAAGATACCGCAAATAAGGGAGAGAGTTTGAAAAGATTGGAGTTACATTACGTTCAAGCAGATAGATTTATTTGGCCCAGGGAATTGGAAGTAAAAGAGGGTGGAGGGTTACAAGTAAACATTATTTTGCCACATAATAGTACCAGGGGATTAGCTCTTAGAGCTCCAATAAAAAGTATAGAGGGACATAACTGGGAATGGGTTATAAGATATGGACAGATAATGAATACAGGAAACTTTAAAGGAAGGACTAAAATAACAACAAAGGTACAAGGGAGGTTTACAAATACTACAGTAGTAGTGAGTAACTTAACATTAGAAGAAGGTGGAGAATGGGACGCTGCAGTTATAGCTGCCCAGCCTGACCTAGAGGAATTCTGCAATTTTGATACTGGAAAGGGGTATGTTCTAACAATAGATGAAGTATTTGTTTCTGTAAAGGAGCGGTAACGTTGTAAAGATCAGAAGAAGGTACCATGGCCAATAGGCGGATTGGTGGTGGTACCAACACATGAAACAGTTGTGCAAGGGGTTGGGTGGACTTACTACCCAATAATTCTAAATTTTTATGATTTTTCTATTCCTCCAAAGTGCCCGGAATCGCAGTGGTTTAAGCAAAGTATACAAGAGACCATCATTGAGTGGACCGGAGCAGGGAGTCGAGAAAAACGGGACACACTTGCAGCCCTTTTAGGAGGAGTCGGAACTGGATTGGGAGTATGGAATTCAGCAGACATCATTGGACTGAACAGCAGGATAAACTCCCTTACTGATGGCATGGGACATGCTATGAAAACAGGTGGAGTAGCTGACTCCCTTATAGTGAGTAGACTGACAGACAATGTTGATGACATACACACCATTGCCAACAACCTGCATCTAGTTGAGGAAAATATTGCTTCCATTGCTAACAGCATTAAGAATGAAATAGTGGGAACTGCCATTTTCTGTTCTATGATTGGAGGAAAGCTGTTGGCAGATTTAAAGGAAACTATTAAAGACATCCAGGAAAACAAGTGGGCAAGACAAATCAATGCAACAAGGATTATCACGTCATTGAAAAGAAAAGGAGTGGACATCACTGAGGACAATCTTAAATACAGCTATATTGAAGTCCCAGATCAATGGATGCCACATGGACTACAATCTGGGACAATAGGACTAATCCTGGCAATTCCCCGTTGGGAGGGGCAGGCAGAGCAACTGAACTTTATACATAGCATTGGCACGTTAAGTGATGGAATCTACAAGCAACACTTCCCATCAAAAAGACTGGCCACTATTACAGAATTGGAGATGGATGAAAGCTGTTGCAGGAAATCTCAACACCGATGGCTGTGCAGTTGTGTTTGGGAGAAAGGAGCTGAGGAGGATGGCTGGGTGCAGTTGATAAAAGAAAACCTGGTGCAAGAGGTGATCCGCATAGGGGACATTGCATGCTTTATCGGCCACTCTGAATATAGGACAGTTGATGAAATATGTTTGGTGGAAGAAGGGTCTTGTATCATGGTAAGAACTACTATACATGTAGGAACTCATACACTATTTCCATCAAGAAACCTTACCACTGAAATGATCAATTTTACTGCAAATGCAGATTGGACAAATTTGACAATGAAGCTTTTTCCCCCAATTCCAAAGCTTACCTTGGAACTTCATGAGTTAGTAAAACGTACCAAACAACAACTACACCCCATCAGCTTACTGCTGGAACAACAGAAAAAGGAAATAGAAATTACTACAAAAAACGTTGAGCATCCCTGGTGGGGAATTCTTACCAATGCCGAGACACATCCAGTCCTACGAACACTGTCGCTGGTACTCATGTTCATTCAAGTATTAACGACAATTATAATAATATACTTTTGTGTGGCAATGAAACAAATGAGGAAGAAACTTGCAAGGAGGATATATAATAATGTTTTGTCTTGTTCCTCTTCTTTCTCTCTCTCATACATTCTTCAATAAAGTTTTACATTGCACAAACATAAACATTTATCACACACTCTCACCTACATTCTATAAGTTCTGTTTTTGTGTAATATGTGGATTGACAGCCATAGGAAAGTACAGGAGAACTTATGTCGCTGAGTGAACTATTCCGGAGGGACGGTGGGTTGAATTTCTCCTGTATATCAGGTTTTTGCTCCCACTAGGTTCTCCTGTACTAGAGGGATAACTAGAAAACTGAGCAACATAGAAGAAGAAAAAGTGAGGGAATGTGGTAACTTGTCTTCCTTGCATGGTAATTTATCTTCCTTTCAGGACCTCCTTAAACAGGTCTAGGTAGGAGGGCTAAGAATCTTTACTTCCCTCCCACAATTGCTAAAGGAAGTGATGCATGGACAGGATGTGATGAAAATCACATCATCTCAACTAAGGGTATATAACATAAAGGCCAGGCAGGAAATCGTTCTGTTGCTTCCTTTTCTTCCTTGGACAGGATGTGATGTCGAACTTGCAGCAGTGAGCCATTACTAGATGTGAAGGCCTAACCGTGGGTGAGATCAAGCGTGTGGGGAAGGGGATTACTATATAGATAGATAGATTTAAAAAGGGTTGTTGCTCCGTGGGTCTGGGCTGTGTGTTTGTGATACATTTATAGTATTGTGTTGTTGCCTTTTAATAAATACCTTTTAATGTAGACGAACCTTGTGTAATATATATATATAGATTATTTTGGTGATACACCACAATGCATGCTATATTACATAGCTTTAATGCAAAGCCAAGGTTGGATTAAACACAAGCTGAGTATCCTATCCATTTACAGCTGTTTCAAGCTTACTGGCTATCATCAGCATAGAGCAGGAACTTAGCCTGTGTTGTGGACTTTATGCGTAGGTGGTAAACCACAGCAATCATTTATATTATAATGGGCAAAAGAGCGATAGAAGCCCTCCACCATACAGTAAATAAATAGTACATCAGGAAACCGATTAACTTGCCACTTATACTAGTGCAAAACACTCAATTATATTTTACACTTCAGTATGTATGATATTAAGCATAAAAATGAACGCGTGGCACTTACAAACTAAACAAAACAATTGAAGGTTGAATATAAAAAATGTCTAGATATATTCAAGAAATTATTAAAGTGACATGGCAGTGATTCCAAGTAAGGTGATATAGAATATACGAAAAAACAAACACACTCCTACTATTAATAGTGTATCCTGTCACAGCGCTATACTAGTTTATAAGTATTGAAAGTTCCTTCCCAATGATTTGCATACAAATACATACATAGATACTCACGTATACGTCGGTAAGTTTAACCACCCACAATAAAAATAGATGATATTTCACGTATCACTATAAAAATTATATATAAATGTCCATAATAATATCAAATGGAAATATCAATATATAATAAGAGAGAGAAGCACAGTCCCGCAAATCCTTACTTAACTGTAGTCGGGAAGGGCCAAATCTGTTGTTGTTTTTTAGATGGAGAAGACAAGATTTAGTTAGTGATTGTATGTGAGGGATGAAGGACAGGGCGGGGTCCAGTAGAACCCCAAGACAACGGGCTTGGGACGAGGGGGTGATGATGTCATTATTGACAGTGAGAGAGATGTAAGGAATTGACACAGTGGGAGAGGGAGGGAAGATTAGGAGTTCAGTTTTAGACATGTTGAGTTTGAGATGGTAGGTGGACATCCAAGAGGATATACTAGAGAGGCAGTTGGAGACATGTGTTAGAAGAGAGGGGGATAGATCTGGTTCTGATAGATAGATTTGGGTGTCATATGCGTAGAGATGATATTGCAGCCCAAAAGAGTTTATTAGGGTACCAAGTGAGGAAGTGTAGATGGAGAAGAGGAGCGGACCTAGGACAGATCCTTGGGGTATGCCAACAGACAGGGGGTAGGTAGAAGAAGAGGTGTCAGAAAAGGAGATACTGAATGATCGATTTTGTAGGTATGATGAGAACCACGAGAGAGCAGTGTCTCAAATACCGAGGGAAGAGAGGATATGGAGTAGAAGTGGATGGTCAACAGTGTCAAAGGCAGCAGAGAGATCTAGAAGAAGGAGAATAGAAAAGTGACTTTTTGACTTGGCAGTAAGCAGGTCATTGGTGACTTTAGTGAGAGCTGTCTCAGTGGAGTGTTGGGGCCGAAAGCCGGATTGGAAGGTGTCAAGAAAAGAGTTCGCGGAGATAAAGCTGGTAAGGCGGTTATAGACGAGCCGCTCCAGCAGTTTGGAAGCCAGAGGAAGTAGAGAGATAGGGCTGTAGTTAGAAGCAATGTCAGAGTCAGATGAGTACTTTTTGAGTATGGGTGTAATTGTGGCGTGTTTTAGACAAGATGGAAACTTGCCGGTAGTTAGGGAAAGGTTGAAAATGTGTGTGAGAGCAGGGATTAGTGTGGTAGAGAGGGGAGGGATGAGCTGAGATGGAATAGGGTCCTGGGGAAATGTAGTGAGGCAAGTGGATGATAGCAGGCTAGAGACTTCATCCTCTGTAGCTGGGGCAAAGCAGTGCAGAATGGCTGTTGGATTGGGGGAGGGAGAAGAGTGGGTGTGGTTAGATAGTTGTGATGGTAGAGTGAGTGAGCCACTGTGAGATGAGAGTTCATTGTGTATATTTTTGATTTTATGAATAAAATGGTTGGCAAAGTCTTCAGCTGTGAGAGAGGAAGGGATGGGAGGAGGTGGTGGGTGGAGGAGAGTTTTGAACGTTGCGAACATACGCTTTGGGTTAGAGGATAGGGTTGATATTAGTGAAGTAGATAGATCACAGCAACACGTAGAGATAAAGGTGAGAAGAGGCGGATTGTATGAACTTCAAACAATGAGAATTGGAGGGATGGGACAGGGGGTAAGAGGTGAAATGTACAGCGAGTGGAAAGCAATACACCCACACCACCACCTTGTTTGTTCCCAGGTCTAGGTGTGTGGCTGAGGTGAAAGCCACCATGAGAGAGCGCTGCAGGGGAGGCAGTGTCTGAGGATGAGAGCCAGGTTTCTGTGAGAGCCAATAGATTGAGGGAGTTGGAGATGAATAAGTCGTGAGTGAATGTGAGTTTATTGCAGATAGACGAAGAAAGGTAGAGTAGAGGGTTTGTGACATGTGATGGGTATCAGATTCTGGGTGTTACGGGTGTTTGCTGGCCATGAACCAGAGCGTGGCTGACAGCGAGTGGAGATGAGTGAGGGGCACGGGTTACGGGAAATATCTCCCGCAGCCAGGAGAAGGAGTAGTGAGAGGGAGAGAAGATGGGACTGGGACTTACAGTGTTGTTTCTGCTTGTGAGTGTTAGGGAGGGGATGATGTTGTGACTGGAGGAGGGAAAGGAGCTCATGGGAGCAGAGAAGAGGAGAGGAGAGCAAAGAAGGCGAGATGGTAATATTGTTGGGGACATGATATTGAGAGACTGCAAAAGAAAGTCTGAGAGAAAGGCAGTAGGTTATAAGAAAGAGGAAAGAGTGAGAAAGCATTGTGACATTGTGTAAGCTCAGCTGAAAGATAAGATGATTGTGTGATAGTGGGGTAAAAATTATTGTCCTAAGATAAAAAGTTGTAGTGATAAAAGTGAGGTTTCCCTGTGGCCTCCCCCAACCCCAGTTTTTTGCCCCCCAGCCCCAGAGAATTGCCCCCCAGCCCAAGAGAATTGCCTTGTGACCTCCACCAACCCCAGAGAATTGCCCTCAGCCCCAGAGAATTGCCCCCAGCCCCAGAAAAAAGCCCCCCAGCCCCAGAAAATTGCCCTGTGACTGCCACCAACCCTAGAGAATTGCCCACAGCCCCAGAGAACTGCCCTGTGACTGCCACCAACCCCAGAGAATTGCCCACAGCCCCAGAGAATTGCCCCTTAGCCACAGGCAATTGCCCCATGACCCCAGTGAATTGCCCCCCCCAGGACCAGAGAAATGCCCTGTGACCTCCCCCAACCCCAGTGAATTGCCCCCCAGGACCATAGCATTGCCCTGTGACCTTCCCCAACCCCAGTGAATTTTCGCCCAGCCGCAGAGAATTGCCCCATGAACTCCACCAACCCCAGATAATTTCCCCCCAGCCCCATAAAATTGCCCTGTGTTCTCCCCAAACACCAGAGAATTGCCCCCAGCCCCATAAAATTGCCCTGTGACCTCCCCCAACACCAGAGAATTGCCCCCCAGAGAATTGCCCAGTGACCTCCACCATCCCCAGAAAATTGCCTCCCAGCCCCATAGAATTGCCCCATGACCTCTACCAAAAAATTGCCTTGTGACCTCCCCCAACCCCAGAGAATTGCCCTCAGCCCCAGAGAATTGCCCCGGGACCTCCTCCAACCCCATTGAATTGCCCCCCAGACCCAGAGAATTGCCCCATGAACTCCCCAGCCCTAGTAAATTGCCCCCAACCCCAGTGAATTGCCCCCAGCCCCAGGTAATTGCCCCTTTACCTCCCCCAACCCCAGATAATTGCCCCATGACCTGCCCCAGCCCCAGGTAATTATCCTATCACTTGCCCCAGTGAATTTCCCCATCACCTGTCCCCAGCCCCAGTGATCTGCCCTGTGACCTGGCCCAGCCCCCGGGAATTCCCCCATCATCTGCCCCAGCCCCAGTGAATTGCCCCCAGCCCCAGTGAATTGCCCCATGATCTCCTCCAGCCCCAGTGAATTGCCCCATCACCTCCCCCAGCCCCAGTGAATTGCCCATATCACCTGCCCCAGCCCCAGTGAATTGCCCTCCAGCCCCAGTGAATTGCCCCATGACCTCCCCAGCCCCAGTAAATTGCCCCATCACCTTCCCCAGCACCAGTGAATTGCCCCATCACCTGCCCCAGCACCAGTGAATTGCCCCATCACCTGCCCCAGCACCAGTGAATTGACCCCATCACCTCCCCAAGCCCGAGTGAATTGCCCTCATCACCTCCCCAGCCCCGGTGAATTGCCCTATCACCTCCCCCAGTCCCAGTGAATTCCTCCCCAGCCCCAGTGAATTGCCCTGTGACCTTCCCCAGTCCAAGTGAATTGTCTCATGACACACTCACTCAGACACTCACTCACACAGACACACTCACATAGACACACACTCACATAGACACACACTCACACATTCACAGAGACACACTCTCACACTCCCAGACCCTCTCACTCACACAGACACACTCACAGACAAGATGCATTCATAACACACCTTACTTTAATATCCCTTTAATATCTAAACCTTTGGCAGCAAAAGTGAGTACACCCCTAAGTGGAAATGTCCAAATTGGGCCCAAAGTGTCAATATTTTGTGTGGCCACCATTATTTTCCAGCACTGCCTTAACCCTGGGCATGGAGTTCCCTAGTGCTTCAGATGTTGCCACTGGAGTACTCTTCCACTCCTCCATGATAACATCACAGAGCTGGTGTATTTTAGAGACCTTGAGATTCCCCACGTTCCGTTTGAGAATGCCCCACAGATGCTCAGTAGGGTTTAGGTCTGGCGACATGCTTGGTCAGTCCATCACCTTTACCTTCAGCTTCTTTAGCAAGGTGGTCGTCTTGGAGGTGCGTTTGGGGTCGTTATCATGTTGGAATACTGCCCTGGATTGATATCTCTTGTGAAAAAAGGGGACATCTGGCAAAACATCAAGCTCTATATTTGATACTGTATGTTGTGCTGTGATGTTATGTTGAGCCAGCTAAAAGAGCAATCAATAAGTGTTATGCTCACAGTAATATGCTAACAGTAAATCAAAATGGCGGAACAATGATAATACAGTACACAAAAAACAAAATGGAGGAACAATGCTGACTGTATACAAAAAGGCATATCTTTTCTCCTAAAATAGATGGTTCCCAGGTTAAGGATGAGATCCGTTCCTGAGAACGAAAGTCAGATTTGTAGGTAAGTCAGATCCCTGATGAATAACAATAATAATAATAATACTATAATGATATAATGACTCATGTATGTGGTAATAATAATACAATGTGATAATAATAATACCCATGTACTGTAATAATAAGTTACATAAACTATTGTGGTTGAACTTGATGGACTAAAGTCTTTTTTCAACCTAAATTACTATGTAACTTTGTAACTATTGTGCTCTTTAATTTTTTTTCAAAGAAACAGTACATAAAAAAACACCATGTGAAAAGCTTTGTGGCCCCATCTTTCATAGAGATCATTTGTAAGTCTGGTTGTTTGTTACCTAGGGACAGTCTGTATAAGGTATTACAAATGAAGTACAAGATGTAGTAACCAGTATTTGTAATAGTAGATATAATAATAAATAAACTGAAAGGACGCACAGGTTATAATAAAGGGGAAACCATGACACTAATATATATGCATGTATATGTCTTTATGTAAATAGAGAATGAGAGGGTACGTAAAATATAGATCTCTAACGCAATATGTTTGCTACAGAATACAGATATTTAGGGGGCTGGGCTTCAGTTCTATTGTTTTACACCTCAGGTAGCTGGGAAATAAATCCAGGTTGGACCGATGAGGTCTTGCTGAATAATATCTTATAATAGGCTCTCAGAGAGAGAGAGTACTAGTATATTAGACAAAGTGCAACAACTATATATTTGTCCGGCAGAATTTATACATAGAAGGAGCTATCCTAGATGAACTATACAAATAGTTGTAATAGTGAGGTTTTAGTCCATTGTAAAAACTATTATATGAAGAGACAGAAAAGATCCCTTTTATTGGGGCACACCCAATCGCCCAATATACATAGGGAGAATAATATTAAAACATAACTTTTATTAGTAATATTAAAAACCATTGATAAAAATCGTAAACACCAGACGCTTTACCATATGAAGTTTATTTATTAATTAATAATGGGCTATCCGGATGACGTCATTCTCTGACGGTTAAGCAATGAGACACGCGAAAATAGTAGATTGGCTTGTTATTATATTGAAAATACATTAGCATTGTGTAGCTTCAATACAATTAAGTGAGTCTCCATAGAAGTGAGAAAATATACAGGAAATATATATTGAATCAGAAGCATGTCGATGTTGATTACAAATACAGCTACTATGAGTGTGAAACATATTAGGGACCTGGATAAAACAAGCACAATTCGATTGGTGACTTGCTACTTATGATAAAAGCTAATAAAATGACTTATATGCAAAAAATATTAAACTCTGATCCAACTAGCTATCACTGCCCATATATTTTATTATTATTTAGACATCATTAGATTAGTTTGTCATTAATTTAATATATATTAACAGGCACTAAATGGAGAAAGCACCTTAAGAATTATGAGAGCACTTTATATATTATAACATTGGATTATTTTTTGTATACTGTGAGTTAGCACTGTTATTAGTTCCTTTATTTGTAATGTGCTAACATATTCCGTAGAACTATACAGGGGTAAGTTGAAGTCAATATTAACACAATGAAGAGAACATAATGGAGAGCTTAAAACCAAATGTACACAAAGCTTTCACTAAAGCACATAGGAAGTTTGCAAACTTACAGACTTACAGTCTAAAGGCACTAGCACTTAGCACTTTATTATTATTAGTCAGAAAGATTTAGGTCACCTTATTTAGATTGCGATCTAGTGGATAAAGTAGGACAGTCTCCATTTCTATAATAAAGAGATCCAGATAGCCCATTATTATTTGATATATAAACTCTACATATGGTTCAAATACAAGAATATTGGACATCAAAAGATGGCTATAACGACCCAGTGAATCCACCAATAATCTCACGTATAGGCTTTTTTAAAGAACATGTTTTGGAATATGTAGACTATTTCTTGATCACCACACTGACATCATATATAAGAGATACTCCCCTTCTCCTGGAAGTTATAACAAATCAAAACTGGAAAACTAGCTATAGCTGGATTACACTGGACATATCAGCATTATATACATCCACCCCCCAGGATTTAGGGAGTGTGGCTATCAAATACTTCTTTGAAACCTATGATAACATAGAGATTACTCAACAAGAAGTCATTCTGAATGCAATACTTTGCGTACTAGGATCATTTGAGGCAGGCCTGTTTTATACTATTTATTTTGGTGGTTTTATGAGGTATATATGAAGTCTAAGTGTGTTAATATAGCTATTGTTTCTGCCTTGAACTTACTCATAAATAGTGCTATGGAATATGTTGGCGCGTTACAAATAAACAATAATAATAATAATAATAATAATTACAATTATTCTGTACAAGAATTACTTCAGGTCTGAAAATTACTATTATCTTCAAAAAAATAGGTATAGCAATGGGGACCAAGTTTGTCCCAGTTTTGCCAAAATATACATGGGCCTCTAGGAAAATAAAAACATTTTGACTCAAAACTATACGACAAAAACATCATACGCTGGTGGGGATTCATTGATGATATTACCATCATCTGGGATGGAAAAATCAAATAATAAATGAATAATTTTATCAGACATGAAGTCGAACACCTTAAATCTCAACTTTACTATGAATTACGTACTAGGATCATTGATTCCTCTGATCATTTGAGGTAGGTCTGATCCCCCTCTGACCCATCCTTGCCAACAGGATCTATTTTATTTTATTTATTATGGTGGTTTTATGTGATGTATATACGCAGACTAAGACTAATATAGCTTTTTATGCCTGGTGTTTATTATGTGGGTATTCTATATATCACTATGTTTTTCATCACCTCCGCTAAAATAGGGTTTGAGACTAGTGATGTCGCGAACAGCGGATGCGAACTTTCATCAAATGTTCGCGAACGGGCGAACCCGGCGAACCGCCATAGACTTCAATGTGCAGGCGAATTTCAAAACCCACAGGGACTCTTTCTGGCCACAATAGTGATGGGAAAGTTGTTTCAAGGGGACTAGCACCTGGACTGTGGCATGCCGGAGGGGGATGCATGGCAAAACTCCCACGGAAAATTACATAGTTGATGCAGAGTCTGGTTTTAAGCCATAAAGGGCTAACATTCCTAAATTGTTTGGAATAACATGCTTTAAAACATCAGGTATGATGTTGTATCGATCAGGTAGTGTAAGGGCTACACCCGCTTCACAGTAACAGACCAATCTCCCCGTTTAATGCACCGCAAACAACCGCAAACAGTCCCTTTGCACAACCGCAAACTCCCCAATTGCACAAGGTTGGATACCAAGCTAGCCATGTCCCGTTCCTTGTCCTCACTGATGTCATTGAATGTCTCTTCCTCCACCCAGCCACCAAGGGTCCCCGGAAGGTGACAACAAGCCCCCTGGGACGCCTGCTGTGTTTGGTCTTCCACCTCCTCAAAGCCACCTTCCTCCTCTGACTCCTCTTCTTCAGACTCCCAGAGTCTGGGGGCTTCCACTGCCCAGCATGGAAGATTATACACAGGTCAGAGTCTGGGGGCTTCCACTGCACAGCATGGAAGATTATACGCGTTGCCTCTGTCTGCGTTATTATAAGTTGTGTACTGTAAAGTAGTACTATTCCTATCGGTTAAATCCCTGTTAGGTCCACTATTAGGGGACGTGTATATGGCATGGATTTTTGGAAGCGGGAGATGGAAAAAGATGCTTGGTCGGTCTTCCCACTTCAAATTTAGGGCACTGCGCGTGCAATCTAAGGTGCCACCAGATATGAGTGTCACTGTGCACTGGCAAAAGTTGGCAGAGTAGATGCAATAGGCTTCACACACACGCCTGTAGGCAGGCAATTGCTATTCAATCTATTACAGTCAAAAAAATGTTGTTTAATGTCACTGAGCACAATATAAGCTGTGAGCCTGACACAGGCAGGCAACTGAAATTAGATTACAGGAAAAAAATGGTTGTTTTCAATGTATGTTACACCACCAGGTATGAGTAGTGAAAATAAGCACAATATAAGCTGTTAGGTGTTAGCCTGTCACACACACACGCTGGCAGGCAGGCATAGATTACACACAAAAAAAATAAATAAATGATGTTCAAAGTTTCCTCAATGATAAAGTATAGGGGGCGAACCGAAAAGGGCGAAACCGGCGGACGCGAACATGCGAAAATCGCTGCGAATAGTTCTCCGGCGAACTGTTCGGGACATCACTATTTGAGACATATTACACAATAATCCTTATTGGTTCTCTGGTCGTTTAGTAATGGGGACAGAGATGCCTGATTGTTGCCAGCATCCCCTAGCAACGGAGACGCTAGATATGAGCGTGGGGATGATCTTAAACCCTAAAGCACTTCGGCTGCCATTCACAACTATCGCCCTTTTAGGACGATGGACTTACTAAGAGGACCAACAAAGGTCTATCATGACTTTTTTACAAGTTCTATATATATTTTTATCATTGAGAAGGACTTTTTTTATAGACTAAATGTTTTTAATATACTATATTATATTTTAGTTATATTATTTTATGCATTACTTTATATTTTACTATGTTAATGCGAATATCCACTTTAAAGCTATTTCTACACATATATAGCATCCCCATTACTGGGATAAGTGTGGAACTCTGATACCTATTTTAAATTATATTGTCATTACTGATGCAAGAATGGTTTATATATCTTGATAATACCTTGATTTTTACCTACCTGTTTTCCCTGTTCCAAACTATATGGGACAGACAGCCCTCAGAGTGTAGGTGGCAGAGAGGAGGGGTATATACATCAACAAGCAGGTATTTGGAATATGCCACATGTTATATGTATCATATGTCATGATACATACAGCATTCCTACTTGGACAAGAAGACTTTCCTTCTTCACACTTTTATTTTGCATAGAAATGTAATACTACATCAATGGTCGTCCTATAGGAACCCCGTTTTTCATAATGTGCATAATACGCCATAGAAGACCTTAAAATACTTCACTGGCTCCTACCATTAACTACTGTGGCCCTGTAACAATTAATGCCACACAGAGGACTCCCATGGTAATTAGAAGTTAACCCCTAATACCATGGGGGTTCTTAGAGGACCCCCATGTATCTAAAATTAACCCCTAGTATCATTGGGCTCCTCAAGTACCCAATGGCACACTAAGTAAAATAAAATAACCTACAGTAAAAAAGTAAAATCACTATATTATCAAATAAAAGTAAATACATACAATTAGCCTAACTAAATAACCCAAAACAATAAATCAAAATGACAATAAAAACAAAATGGCTGAACTTACTGAATTCATGAAAATAAAAAAAATAATGTTACATATAAAATAAAAAATAAAGACAAAAAAATAAAATAAAACTACTGAAAATAAAAAAAGAAATGAAAGTATTGTATTTTGGCGATTTGCAAACTTGAGAATGTTGTGCTTTTAATTCTAATGTCACCCTTTGTGTTCCCCATCATTACCATTGCTGTATTTAATTTATATTTGCATCTAAAGTGCTACAATTTGTAAGTAAGCACTTTGCGAGACCTCCTTGATCCCAGTAACCAGTGGTTCGATATTTGCCATTTGAGGGCTTGACGGAGTGATTAGCATGGGAAAATTGAAGCAATTGAATAGCGATTTGTGATTTTAGCAGCCGCAACTTTTGCGGCCGTGAAAGATCAAAGGCTTGGAGGCAAGTAACTTGCGATTTTACAAATCGCAATGGATCGCTGCTCGCAGCAAGTAACCCCGATTGGAACCTGCAAATGGAAGGTATTTGAATAGCAAAGTAACCTATGACTTATGGATCCCAAAATCTCAGCAATAGAATGAGGCTGTATATTCAGTTACACTTACCGGTTGCCCATAATACATGACGTTTTTTCCGCTGTTAGGTATTTACTTTTATTGAATATTTGATGTGCCACTGCTAATTCTTGTATGGGAAAATTTTTGAACCAATTAGAATGCTCAAATTAAGTCAGCTTTAAGGGAGCTCTTTTAGGAGCAGAGGATTGGAGGCCTTAATGTTTGCATTTATTGTTATTATACCTGTAGGCATCTGGTCTCGCTTTTGGATCCCTACCTTGTCTTGTTAAATCAGCTCAATGGAGCTGTAAGTTATCTTATGTAGGATCACCCAGCATTGGTAGTCATAGCAGAGAGGCCAGAGAAATCATGGTCCACTGGTGAAGAAACTGGCAACCCCACTCCAGTATTTTTTGACAAAAAAGACATGGAGGTATCACTGATACAATATCAAGGTCACGGAGAGTCAGACACAATTTAATATCTGAACAACAACAGGTATCTTGCAATATATCACACTGCTCTGGAAACCTCTTGTCACTCTCCTACATAACTGTGTCCTCAAGGATCCAGAAGAAGGGAGTGACGAAAATATTTGAAAGCCTAGGACTTTGGTTTCACCACTTTATTTTCATTACTAGTGACTTTTCATACACTTGAACTATATATCTGGATCTCTTAATGTGTACAACCTACAGAACCTGGGAAACTAATGAACCTGGGAATCTAATGAGGTTTACTTATACAAAAATCTATACAGATAATAGAGCGCGTGAGTAGTTAAGGGATAGGTATTATGGGTCATGTTCCTGGCAGCCAAGAGAGAAATGAGAATAAGCGAGAGGAAATGTGAGTGCATTTTTGTGAACGCTTCTTTTTTATTGAAAGACTTTATCAATTCGAACATTCTGATTGGTCCAAACAATATTCCTACACAAAATGAGCAGAGGCAAATCCAATACTCAGTTCAGATTGGCTTAAATATGATTGACATGTATTAAATAGTTACATAGTATTTAAGGTTGAAAAAAGACTTTCTGTCCATCAAGTTCAACCTTTTAAGATCTACTCTGATCTGCAATATGAAGATTAACTATTAATTAATTAGTTGTATTAAAAAAAAAAAAGAAAAAAAGAAATCAATTCCCTCCTGATCCCAGACACCGGTGATTGGACTTCTCCCTGGATCAATACTGCCTCTCTAATTATCCATGATACCCTGAATTCCCTTTTTAATTAGAAATAAATCCAGTCCCCTTTTAAAGTTATCTATCGAATCCGCTGTCACCACCTCCTCTGGTAGAGAATTCCACAGATTAACCACCCTTACTGTGAAGAACCCTTTTCTTTCTTTAAGGTTGAATCTTTTTACTTCTAACCTCAAGGGATGTTCTCTTGTCAGTTGAAAACCTCTTGGCACAAAAAGCTCCCATGACAAATCTTTATACTGACCCTGGATGTATTTATATAAGGTAATCATATCTCCTCTTAGACACCTTTTTTCTAGAGAAAATAAGTTTAATTTGGTTAGTCTTTCTTCATAACTTTGCCCCTCGATTCCCCTTATTAGTTTTGTTGCCCTCCTCTGTACCTTTTCGAGCTCTAAAATATCTTTTTAATGAAGTGGTGCCCAAAATTCTACCCCATATTCCAAATGAGGGTGTACTAGAGATTTGTATAGTGGCAGAATTATATTTGCTTCCCTGGCTTCTATACCCTTCTTAATACATGCATATATTTGATTTGCCTTTGCAGCTGCTGCTTGGCTTTGAACACTGTTACCTAGGTGGTTGTCCACAAGCACTCCCAAATCCCTTTCAATATCTGATAAACCTAGAATTTCCCCATTAAGATTATAAATTGCATGGCTATGTTTCCTTCCCAGATGCATAACTTTACATTTATTCGTATTAAATCTAATCTGCCATTTAGATGCCCATTCCTTAATTTTATGTAAATCTCTTTGGAGGGAAAGCACATCATTATTTGATTTAATTACCTTGCACAACTTTGTGTCATCAGCGAAAATGGAGACACCACACTCCAATCCTACCTCTAAGCCATTAATAAATATGTTAAAAAGGAGAGTCCAATCAGAGTATGTTCCATTTACAACAACCCTTTGCTTCCTGTCTTTTAGCCAGCTCTCAATCCATGAGCAGATATTTATTACAACTCCGGTATCTCTTAGTTTGCACAATAGTCTCCCATGTGGCACTGTATCAAAAGCCTTTGCAAAATCCAAAAAGACTACATCCACTGAGTTGCCTTGATCCAGGTTCCTACTAACCTCCTCATAGAAACTAATTAGATTTGTTTGACATGACCTATCCCTCATAAATCCATGTTGATTCCTACTTATAATCCTGACATATTCTTGTATATTATCCCTTATTATCCCTTCTAAAATCTTCCCCACTACAGAAGTGAGGCTCACTGGTCTATAATTCCCTGGATTTGCTCTTGCTCCCTTTTTAAATATATCACATCAGCTTTTCTCCAGTCATCTGGTAGAGACCCTGTGTTGAGTGAATCTTGAAAAATTAAATATAATGGTTTGGCTATTACAGAACCCAGTTCCCTTAGTACCCTTGGATGTATTCCATCAGGACCCGGGGCTTTATTAACATTTATTTTTCCAACCTTTTTTGGATTACTTCCTGTGTTAACCAATTATTTGGCAAAGGTAGTTTAGCCCCATTATGTTGCTGTGTCCCAACCACTGGTACCTCCCTTGTGTATACCGAAGAAAATAACCTATTTAGCTCATCTGCCTTTCTTGGTCACTAATTATCAGACGGCCTGTGTCACATTGTAATGTTCCTATAGCTTCCTTCCTCGCCTTCTTCCCATTAATATACTTAAAAAATATTTTAGGGTGAGTCTTACTCTCTTTTGCAATTAATTTTTAATTTTCTATTTTAGCCAGTCTAATCGCGCTTTTGCAAGCCTTGTTGGTTTCCTTGTATTTCTGTAAAGCAGTATCTGTCCCCTCTTGTTTGTATAATTTAAATGCCTGTTTTTACTCTGTATTTTGATCTTTAAATCATTGTTAAGCCACATTGGATGGGATTTACTCCTTTTACTTTTATTCCCACACGGTATATGCCGATGTGTATGTATATTTAGTAAGGATTTAAATGTTGTCCATTTATGTTCAGTATTTTTACCTGCCAGTTCTCTGTCCCAGTCTATACTTTGTATTGCTGCCCTTAGACCATGAAAATCTGCCCTTTTAAAAGTAAGAGTTTTCGTTGGCCCCTTAAAATTTAGTTTTTTTTTATTCAATCTCAAATGAGACTGTGTTGTGATCACTGTTTCCCAAAGGTTGCCCTATTCCAACATTTGATACTATATCAATATTATTTGTGATGAGTAAATCTAAGATAGCTTCATTTCTAGTAGGCTCTTGTACAACCTGGGCCAGATAATGATCCCTGAGTGTACTCAAGAACCTGGTCCCCTTAGATGAACTGCTGGTCTCATTTACCCAGTTTATTTCATGGTAATCAAAATCTCCCATTATTAGAACTTGACCATACTTAGCTGCATTTTCAATCTGTAACAATAATTGTATTTCCTCACTTTCAGCTATATTTGGGGGTTTATAGCATACTCCTACTAATATTATTTTGGAATTTGCTGCTCCGCTATTTAACTCTACCCACAAACATTTAGCTTTATTATTATTATCATTTATTTATAATGCGCCAACATATTGCATAGCGCTGTACATAAGATATGTTCAAGACAAAGATACATACAAATTAACACATAGTAAAACAAGGAGGGCCCTGTCTTTGAGTTTGGAATCCAGTGTCCATGGTGCTTTCCCTAAAACACCTTGTGGGATTGAAACTCGCACACTTACATCCTAAAGGTTTATCACTAGGTCCACCATAATTGCAGAATCAGAAGCTGCAGAAAATAGCATTTATGCAAAAGCATAGGACTTAGTTTAGTTCTTTTTTTTTATTTTTTTAAATGTCTGTTTTTTTTAGGCGGAGGGCCTTTTCCATGGCCCAGAAGATTGAGGCTGGCTTCAATGAAAAAATCTTCTATCAACATGGATAGCCCATTTTATCCAGGGCAACAGACTGATGACCAGGGCATCACAGACATCTGTAGATGGGCATTGAGAGTAGGTAAGTATGGAATTGTGTTCCATACAGGTTTCATTTATTTTTTTATTTCCTGTGGTTTTAATTATTTTTTATTTTATTTATTTTTAGTTTATTTATAATCTGAATCTTGTTTTTATTTTCAGTAATTATTTTTTTATTTTCTGGTAATTTTCTTTCTGTATTTTTTTTCTGTAATTTAATTTGTTTAATAGTATGGATTTATTTTTATTGTAGTGTAATGTTTTTATTTTATTTAGTTTTTCTGTAGGGCTGTTCTTTTTTACTTAGTGAGTCATGAAAGCCCTTGTGGACCCCATGGCACATAGGGGGTTAATTTTACATACTGTGTGGGTCCATATTGCCTTAACATGGTTCTAGGGGTTAATGTTAGATATCATGGGGGTCCTTTAAGTTACTAGAAGTTAGCTTTTAACTACCATGGTAGTCCTTTGGCTACCCCAATAGTATAGGGGTTAATTGTTAAATGCAACAGAGATCCTTACAGGACATCTGTGACAAGGGTTAATAGTAAGAGCCACGGATCTCTTTGGCATAAGCAGCACATTCTGAACCATGGTGCTCTTTATAGGACCCATGTGTAGTGTTAAATTTAGATGCCTCAGAGGTCGTTACAGGACCTAAGTGGAATAGGGATTAATTTATAGTGCTATGTATGTATTTATTTAACAGAGTACTGATTTTACTTTAGTTTTTTTACTGTAGGGTTATACTTTTTTTTAAGTCTGGGTGTTTGTATATGAACATCTTTTTAGTTGCACCTAATCACCCAGGATGTAGTATTATTATTATTATTATTATTATTTATTTGTATCGCACCAGTATATTCTTTATCGCTATACAGGGGTTAAGTACAAGGCAAAAACAAAATTAACACATTGCAAAATAATGGAGGGTCTTGTTTTTGAGCTTAAAATCAAAAGTACATAGTGCATGTTTCTTCTAAAGCACCTTAGAAAGCGGAAAACTTCTATTTACATTCTAAAGGTTTGGGTATGATTTAAGGGGGAGATACATGCAATGTGGCGGTGTCAAGGCAATAGGGGTCAAGCAAGTGGAAGTGGCAGTGTGTTGAAAGTGATATAAAACTACTAGTGAATTGCCCGTCAAAAAATGACGGGCATGAAATCATAAGGCAGGGAATGTTGTTTTATACATTTTTTACCGTGAGGACCTTCAGCTCTCATTGCGCGGCTGTTGTTTTCTTTTTTTATTTGTTATTAGAGGGGCTTTTTTTGTGTATATATATTGTTGTATGCCAATGAAATAATTAATAAATTAATATACTTTACCTATTCCTAAGTAATATATGCAGGAAGCATTGTGCTGAAGAGCTGACAATCTGTTTCTATGTTCCTGCAGCATCCAATGTAGGTTTGCACGGTTCTGGAGCTGAGGTGTAAGTGTCAGCAATGTGTGCAGTGTGTAGTGTAAATGTAGTGCGTGCGCGAGGTAAAGCCGTTAGTGTAGCTGTGTACTTCCGCATTGGGTAAGTTAGTGTTGTGAAATGGCGCGAATGTGTATGTGTTACGCTGGTGTGTATGATTTTCCGTCCTTAGTAAAAGTGTATCTTTACCTCATACGGCTTTTTGGAAAAGCCGTATGTGCTTGGTGCTGTTTTGCGTGTTTATGGTCCTGTAGCCTCGTTTTTGTTTTTTTCGGTAGCCATTTTCTCTCTTGCTTAGGGGTGTGTGTAAACTCGGGAATTTGGACATAAATTGAGGTGTAACTTCCCTTGCAGAGGTCCTGGGTGCCCCCCCCCCTTGCTGTGTGTAAGCTTTTTATGTATATTTGTGTGTATTTATTCTGTTTTTAATTATTATTTTTTTCTAAGTCCTGCGTCTCGTATTTTTGTCTGCTAAGTCCGTAAATTTCCTGCGGTTTGTATTTTTGGTAAAGTGCCGCTTGTGTGGGTGTTTGTAATCATGTGTGAGACGACGTAGAGCCTCCACCTCCGCAAATGGGGCCCCTTGATTTGTGAGGGTCCGCATTTGCAGCCTGCAATGAGCCGATGGTAGAGCCTCCACCTTCTGCAAATGCGTCCCTTTGCTTTGCGAGGGACTGCATTTGCGGACCAACTGCGTACCTCGCTTCGCGAGCTCACAAAGCGTGACGACAATTCGTAGTTTGACTATTATATGTGATGGACTGTGTAGCTGTGCATATTAAGGTGATTAGCAATTTTAAACAGATGCGAATTTAGTGATTTCTTTGAAGGTTTTAAGGCAGCAATATGGTTTAGTGAAGCGAGGCGAAGAGTTCCACAGAGTAGAGGTCGTGGGGGAGTATTTTGAGATAAGGAGGATGTATTTATTTAACTAACTTATCTATATTAAACTGGTATAAATTTAAGAAACCACATTGGCCACGTTACTCTTTATGGTCTTTTCAATAATTAAACTTGATTACAGGCTTACGGCCTTATTAAATTAGCCCTCGTAGTTCCCTCGGTCCTTGCAAAAGACAGTGTTTTGCAGTTTGCCTGGACCGAATCCCCAATAATTCCCTTGCAGCCTGCTTTACGAGATGACTCCGAAAAATGGCTGAGAATAAGCTCTGAGAGAGCTATGGAGTAACACGCAGCCTTAAATCTATGAGGTGAATCTCGCACCTTAAAGGGCCCGCGGCACACTATTAGCAATCCCAGCCGCGGCACCTAAAATTAACCCCCCTCTATGCTGTGGGGCCCCATCGGGAGCCCTGAAGTGTCCCCACATTAACCCCTTGCTGCAGGGGTCCAGCAGCCCTCCCACATTAACCCCTTTAACATTTAAAATGTTTAATTTCCTGCCTCGCGGGTCCTTAAAGGACCGTAAAGGTCCTGAAAGGACTCACGCTAAAAGGCAACTAAAATTAACCCCATAACTCATTGGGTCAATACAGACCCCATAAGCCCTTAATTAATCATGTCACTCATTGGGGTCAATACAGACCCCCATAAGCCTTAATTAACCCTGTCACTCATGGGGGTCAATACAGACCCCCATAAGCCTTAATTAACCCTACAACTCATGGGAGTCAATACAGACCCCCATAAGCCCTTAATTAACCCTGTCACTCAGGGGGGTTAATAAAGACCCCCATGAGCCTTAATTAACCCTATAACTCATGGGGGTCAATACAGATCCCCATAAATCCTTAACTAACCCTAAAACTCATGGGGGTCAATACCCTAACCTATTAACCCCTACCTACCTAACATGACCTACCTAACCCCCTATTTTACCCTCCACCCTACTAATTACATTAAATAAAAAAAGAATCACAACACCCCCCACACTACAGAAAATATAAAAAAGCTAATGTACATAAAATAGAAAAACAAAATCACCCCACCCCCACACTACATAAAATAAAAAAAGCTAATGTACATTAAAAAAAAAGAATCACAACCCCCCCCACACTGCATAAAATAAAAAACGCTAATGTACATAAAATAAAAAACAAAATCATCCCCCCCACATTACATAAAAAAAAAAAAAAAATTACACACCTGCAAAGGAATACACAAATACACATAGCAATCATGTATACATTATAAATATACACATAACTACATGACATTTCCCCTATCTATACCTAACACCCAATCTAAACACCCCCCTGTCTATACCTAACACCCAATCTAAACATTGCCCTGTCTATACAAAACCCTAAATCTAAACACCGCCCCGTCTATACCTAACCCCCAATGTAAACCCCCCCCAGTCTATACCTAACTCCCAATATAATCACCCCCCCCCAGTCTATGCCTAACCCCCCAAATCTAAGCTAAAATAGAATAAATAAAACCACTTACCTTTGCAGATGTCCCTTCTGATGGCACCCCCTAGGAAAAAAAGAAACATCAAATTATTCCAACAATAAACATTACATATAATAAATAGATATCACAAATACAGTATTAAACTTACCTTTCCAGCATGTCCCATGTCCATTTTCATCTGTTCTCCGGCTCAGCCCCTGGAAAAAAGATAGATCACATTAGTATAACACAAACACAACATACACAACATTAAACTCAAAAGAAAATAAATATAAATATTACACATTGAAAACGTACCTGTCCTCGATGTCCCCACCCTTCTTCTCTTCTTCTGCTCACAACAGCCAATCAGAAGGCGCAGATGCCTTCAACACAATCACCCTGTGGGGGTGTATCTCATTGTGATTGGCTTTAAGCAATAGTGCCTTCTAAATTGGTTTAAAAAAGATTGATAGCTCCTTCGGACAATCAGAATGGGAGATAGGGGTGTGTCCCATCCTGATTGGCTCACACATTGGCGCTTTCTGATTGGCTGAAATTTGATAGACAGCGTTTTCAGCCAATCAGCCTTCCGGAAAAGGCTCTAGGAGGCTCATGAGCGTCGAAGAGGTCGGCGAGAGTGGACCTCCGTTAGTTTTTTTTTTTTTTTCTGGGCGGAAGAGCAGGAGGCCGGGGACATCACTGGGAGGTAAGTTGAATGTATATTATGTTTATTTTACTGTATTTTGTGTCTATATGTTGTATTAATGTAATGTGTTTTTTTTAACAGGGGCTGTGCCAGAGAAGAAAAGAAGGAGGACGGGGATTTTTTTTTCTAAATAGAACGCGGATTCAGCAAGGGCCCAGCCAGGGCAGAAGAGAAGAAGGCCGGGGACATCGGGGACAGGTAAGTTTTCAATGTGTAATCTTTATATTTTTTATTTTTTATTTTAATGTTGTGTATGTTGTGTTTGTTTTATACTAATGTTATCTATCTTTTTTCCAGGGGCCGAGCTGGAGAACAGATGAAGATGGACGTGGGACATGCTGGAAAGTTAAGTTTAATACTGTATTTGTGATATCTATTTATTACATGTAATGTTTATTGTTGGAATAATCTGATGTTTCTTTTTTTCCTAAGGGGTGCCATCAGAAGGGACATCTGCAAAGGTAAGTGGTTTTGTTTATTCTATTTTAGCTTAGATTTAGGGGGTTAGACATTGACGGGGGGGTGTTTAGATCAGGGGTTAGGTATAGATGGGGGGTGTTTAGATTGGGGGTTAGGTATAGACATGAGGAGTTTAGATTGGGTGTTAGGTATAGATAGGGGGAAATTCATGTAGTTATGTATATATTTATAATGTATTCATGATTGTTATGTGTATTTGTGTATTCTTTTGCAGGTGTGTAATAATTTTTTTATTTTATGTAGTGTGGGGGGGGGTGCCTATGGAGTTAATAGGCTTCTAATTGTCCTAGGCTTATGGGGATCTGTATTGACCCCCATGAGTGACAGGGTTAATTAAGGGCTTATGGGGGTCTGTATTGACCCCCGTGAGTTATAGGGTTAATTAAGGGCTTATGGGGGTCTGTATTGACCCCATGAGTTATAGGGTTACTATTGGGGACCCCCACTGCATGGGGTTAATGTGGGGGGGCTGCAGGGGTCCCTATGAACCTCTGCAGCAAGGGCCCCCCAGCATAGAGGGGGGTTCATTTTAGGTGCCGGGGGGGTAGTTGGAGTACCCCCCACGGCAGAGCTTATGTGTGGGACTGCAGTGGAGATCCTGTTCAGGACCCCCGCAGCAATTGATAAAGTGCGGGAGCCTGTGAGATCATCTCGCAGGCTGTCACTTTTCATGTAGATTTTCTCTGTGTTGATATGGACGGCCCTGCTGCGTAGTTCACAAGTTGCTCGCAGCAAGGCTAATTTAATAACGTCGTAATTTTAAAAATTTGCAGTACGTAGGGTTTAAGTAGAAGTCTCTTATCTACAAGGCTGGAATTTGATAAGGCTATAAATGTTCAAGAAAGTAAAAATAAATAAACACAACCTTTGTTTTATTTTTATATGTAATTATTCTTTACTGCAGGCTTCCATTTTTTTCCTAGGCTGTCCCTTACAGCTATTATCTCAACAGGGTGTGTGGCCAAAATACCTTTTTTTTCAATCTTTACTCCTAAATATTACAGGCACTACTATTCCAAATAACCGAAGTATAACAGACATCCATTATCTCTGCTTGCTTATTCCCATTCACTGCTCACATAAGCTTTTCCTCATCCCTCTGTTAGTTGCTAGGAACATGATCCATAACAGCTGCCCCTTAACTATCAACTTGCTCTGTTACCAATATAGATTAACCCCTATACTATGGGGACTCCCAAGGAGCCCCATGGTTAATTATAATACATACACAGGGGTCCTTATGGACTCCCATGATACCTAAAATGAACTCTTTTTGGGGGACCTCCAAGCCTCCATGGCACCCTTCCTACCACCACAGTGTCCATACCGTAACCCAATGTCCCTAACATTAAAGCCCCTATACAAATGAGCAATTGTTAATTACTGGAGCCTGTAATGTAGCCTGTAAACTAATTTGCTATTCAATTAGAGTATTTTAGCTACCAGCAAACGATTTGCGGGTTACAGGCTGAAAAAACACCTGCAGTTGTCAAAATCGTAACTCTGACCCATCTGATCTTTTGATCTTTCAATGCCACAAAAGTTACAATCGCTAAAATCGCAAATCGCTATTCAATTGCTACAGTTCCTCAAGCCCTCAAATGTTTTCATGCCTGTAAATGGCAAATGTAGAAGAAAATCCTACGAGTACCAGATAGGACTCGCAAGGGGGTTAAACACCTGATTGTAGCACTGTAAATGCAAATAAAAAATCATTACTGCACTTTAAAAGATGGGGAAAGTGATGAAAAACATTAGAATTAATTGCACAACAGTCTCAAGCTTGCAAATCTGCAATCAAAAAAATATTGTTTTTACATTTTATTTTCATGTTATATTGATCCCAGGAATTTAAGATGTTAATAGATATCAGGCCACCCACATGGACTAGAACATTTCCTTCATTAAGTTTTAATATTTTGTACATTGTTGGATTGTGAGTTTGATCGCATATCAGACTTCTAAATAATAATTGATTGATGTTTAAACTTCATGTTTTAAAGATGTCATGATAACGTTCTAATTTACTATTAGCTGTTTCTAAATTGATAGTTACGGCCTTGCTTAATTGATCGTAATCCCGCTGTGAAATGCTACTTACGATTGTATGGTTTATGCTTTCGGCTTTTGGCCCTAAAATTGTGGGCTTGTTCGATTGAATCACTCTGTAATTGTAGAAAATTTCCAGCCTGCAGACTTAAGCCCTGGATAAGCAGGCACCTTCATGTTCATTTAAGAATTTATCCTCCTGTGGGGGTAATGCTTATAGTATAAAAATACCACTCAACTGCTTCTCTACACATGAACACACACATTAAAAAATATGGGCGGTATTTGTCCCTTTTGCCCCCCCCCCCCCCTAGTTCCTATACCCATGTCGTCATCTTTGACCCATGGAAATGGGCAGCCTCCTACAAAACTGCTGCTCATCGTGAGGCCCGCAAGATTTAGAAAAAGGCTTGCAATGAGCACCAAAGGCGCTCATTGCGAGGCCTGCGATTAGCACCAAAGGACGTAGGACTTTGGAGCTCATTGCGAGGCCTGCACGACTTTGAAAAAGCCAAGACTTTGAAATAATAACGGCTTTAACAGCCACCATTTTTTTCAAGCCTGTAACTTGGAAGCAGTTCGGATGCCCCCAAAAGACGCCAATTGATTACATAATTAACTGACAACCTTACACACAGCACAGGCGGAGAGGCAGTGAGTCTGTTAGTGAGGTTGAAAGCTAATTTGTTCTTCATTTTTTTAAGATCTGAAAACTGCTAAGCGAGAAAAAATATTGGCGTCCGTAAAGCCTGCAAATTGGAAGACCATTTCAGGCTTGGGGAAATTGATCAATTTTTCTAAGCTTGCAAATAGTTTCAGACCCATACAGCACAGAGTAGAGAGAGCAAGGAGTAAGACACAGGGAAGGTAGAGGGGGAATAGTGTGGAAACAGACACAGGGGAGGGAGGAAGGAGACACAGGGGTGAGAGGGGGGGGAGAGACACAGGGGAGGGAGATAAGGGGGGGGGAATTACAGGACAGGGATAGGGGGCAGAGACAGCAGGAGGGAGAGAGGGGAAAAAGACACAGGGGGAGAGGGTGGAAGAAACACAGGGGTGAGAGAGTGGGGAGAGGCCTGAAATTTGCAGGTTGGAGGACCCCTGTAATGAGCAATGAAGCCTTCAAAGATCATCGCGAGCCCCGTAAACTAGAGGGGGGAGAGGCTCGCAATAAGTGGTGAAGGCGCTCATTGTGGGGTTCGCAATGAGCAGCAAAGGTGCTCATCCCTGAGCATGAAAGGTGCTTATTGTGATGCATGAAAGTGGCTGGTTGGCCCACTCATTGTGGCGCTCATTGCGAGGCCTATGATGATCGCTGAAGGAGCTCATCACGAGGCCCTCAAGTTAGAGGGGCGAGAACCTTGTTTTGTGTGGCAAACAGCATTGGCAGGCTTAAAATTTCATTGCCATCATTTTTGACGGGCAGTTCCCTAGTTGCATATAAAAAGTAATACACTAGACACTGTATTATGTTTTCTATTCTACAAACATTTTAAAAATATTTAAAAAATAACATTAAAGTGTTTTTTTAATTGATAGAGAATGAAAATACCAATGTCTAACAAAGAAGTTAATAAATAAATTAATATTATTAATAACAGGTTTGAAACAAGTTTTCATTTTGCAAAGTTTCCATATACTGTAGCTTGTTATCTTAAAGCAAATCATACATTTGGCCAAAGTCTGCAGAAAAAAAACAAAAAATCAACCTATATTGGTTACATTTTACAAAACATGCTGCTTACATACCAATGGCCTCATTCAATTGGCATTTAGCCAATTGAATATGGCTCTATATAAGCACAGAGCATTTCTTTTTTTACAGAAGTTCACTAAGTAAAAACTTCTGTAAAAAAAACTATGCTTTGTGCTTATATAGAGCCATATTCAATTGGCCAAATCGCATATGAATGAGGCCCCAAGAATACTTGACTGTTAAAAGGATCAGTAATGAATGGTTTTGTAAATTATATATTTATATTTTATAATTAACTACTTTGCCATACTATTTTTTTACCTAGGCAAAAATGCCTTTTCTTCTACATTGAACACAAGATGTGTCCTTAACACTGCACAGTGCAACATCTTTAGACTCTTTTTAACTTTTTGCTAAAAGTTACACAAGTTATTTTAATACATGTATATATTTTAGGTTATCTTTCTTTCTTGAAGCAGAATTTCAGGGATGAATATTATTAAATATTTATTGTACAAAAAATTGTTACATAAACAGGTTTACTGCATTGCGGTCGAAATATCATAGGGAAAACAGGTATTTTGGAGGTATAGTTTCCTACAAACTATTGGTGTAGAATTATATACTAATTAAAATTCCTAAAAGTTAATACATTGTAATTCCAACTGCATTATATACCCTAGACAATGACAGTTTGATATATGATTAAATATGTGAAAGATAAATATTTGCTGAAAGCAAAGATGAACAGTGATATAGAATTAAATATAGAGATTTAGTGAGCTATTTTAGAGACATATACAGTTAAACTGCATATACTGTAATCTAAATTGGTATAAAAAGAATATTGATAAGACCCGCAATATGCATGTTCATATAATTATATAAATGATACATATATATATATATATATATATATATATATATCACAAGGTGCACACTGGATGCCCCATCCCACTCCTCCTCTTCCAGTTTGCCTGCTGCTTTTCCTCACTCTTTCTCTTTTTGCCATGTCGATCCTCCTAATTTACCTACCCGCTCCAACTATACCTTGAATAAACGAGGAGCCAAGGGAAACATACAACAGCTTGCTGTAAGCACCAGGTACTGTGGCCCAAGTCACATGATGTGGGCTGGAGGATGAGGTCATGGGATTTGGCCCCTGTACTTTACAGCAAGCTGTTGTAAGCCCCTCTTTGCACCTTGTATATTTTGGGCATTTAAAGGCTTAAAATATTAATGGTAGAGGTAAAGGAGACAAACACTGGTACTGCACCTGTATAAGGAAGGGGGATTGAGAGGCCACCTTAATAGGAATTTTTGGATGGAAGGAGAGAGGTATAGAAGAATGCAGGTGCGGCTAATGACTACCCTGGCCGTATGACATTAAAATGCAAACTCACAAAAATGTTAGATCAACAGTGTATATTGATCAAATAAATCTCTTAAGTGGAATATCTTAGTACATCTCTGATAACATCTTTGTACTCTTCAGACTGGAGGATAGAAGATCACTAAGCATACTTGAGCATCATTACTGTAAAAAAATAAAGTGCTTTTCGTACAGTTCCACTATTACATAATCACATATATAGTTGTGAGCGTACGAGTTGTTGCTAACGCTGCGGGCTCGCGTAGCGAGCCCGAGCCCGCGGGCCTCGCGTAGCGAGGGCCGCGACTCGCGCAGCGAGTCGCGGGCCTCGCGTAGCGAGGGCACTGTGCCAGGTTCTCAGTTGCTGGCATGGAGCGCCGCAGGCGCTCCTTGCCAGCAACTGAGGACCCTCGCAAAGCGAGGTCTTCAGTTGCAGCAACTGCGACCCTTGCAAAAAAAAGTTTACGTCGCAACACATTACGACACTCGCAAACAACATACGACACACGTTCACACACATTACGACACTCGCAAACAACATACGACACACGTTCACACACATTACGGCCTCGCAACACTCGGACGCAACTCACGAACATTACAAAATTACAAACACAATACATACACACAGCACATACATAAAAACCTTACCTACACGAAGAGGGAGCACCCAGGACCTCAAAAATGCAACTTACAACTTAATTGCACTCAAAATAAAAGAGTTTAGACACTAAATAGTTTGTTAAGCGACACAAAAAATGGCCGACGAATAAAACGAAAATGAGGCTACACACGCAAACACCATACAAGACACGTTACCACACATTACGACTTCGCAAACATCGGACGCAACACGCCGACATACAAACATTTAAAACTTAACAAAGACACACAACAAACACATAAAAAGCTTACCTACAGCAAGAGGAACCAGCCAGCATCTCAAAAAAACAAGTTACACCTACATTTAAATCAAAATAAACACTTTAGACACTAATACCATCGCTAAGCGAGAGAAAAAATGGCCGACGAACAAAACGAAAACGAGGCTTCAGACGTAACTACACTACACTTACTCGCAATAATGAAACACATACTATGCGGAACGTATCACAATCATATTAAACACCATTTTGAACAGTAATACGCCTAAAATGGCGGATGGAACGCAAATTGTAAGCTGGAACGCAAATAGCGCATGCGTATTGCGTTCTAACGGTCTCACTTTCCAGAACTTTCTACAAGTTTATAAATACTGCCTATTTCACACAAAAAAATACATTTCTCCTCAGGTGATCAACGGAGTGACTTCAGAGATAACTGCTGCTTTTACTTGAGAAGACAATTCTTTACTAATTTACTACTTTGCATTGTGCAAATTACAACTGAGAGGTAAGCTATAATATATTACATTTTATTATCAGGACAGGTCAAACAAATACAAACAAAAAAATAGGATTTATGTAGTCATCATGTATGGCACATTTATGTGTATAGGCTCACAAAAAAAATACGCTTCATTTAACAAAACAACAAAAAAACATAATTTAATATTAAACAGAGCTTTATGTATAGTGACGACACGCACATATATGTCTATAATGTATAGTCACATGTGACACGCACATATATGTCTATAATGTATAGTGATATGTCTATAATGTATAGTGACATCTGACACGCACATTTCTGTGTATTGCCCCTTCATAGTGACATGTGACACGCACGTATATGTGTATAATGTATAGTGACATGTGACACGCACATATATGTCTATAATGTATAGTGACATCTGACACGCACATTTCTGTGTATTGCCCCTTCATAGTGACATCTGACACCGACATATATGTCTATAATGTATAGTGACATGTGACACGGACATATATGTGTATAATGTATAGTGACATGTGACACGCACATTTATGTGTATTGCCAATGCAACAAAATTAGCTTACAACAAAATCAGTAAACAACTACATTTAAATGACATTATATCTCATGTATACTGATATGTCACACGCACATATATGTGTATCATCTATAGTTACATCTAACACACACACATTTATGTGTGTGGTGGAAAAAAAAATATAAGGTTAATTTAACCATTTAAATTTGACTCATGTATACTGATATGTCACACGTACACAAAATAATTACATTAAACTATGTAATGTGCTTCATGTATGTGACATATGTGTGTAGCCCCCAACACAAAATAAGGTTAATTGAATTAATTTACTGCAATTCAATAGATCATATAAAGCTGAATCTTTCTATTTCTTTTAATATTCAAACAGACTCTGCATCAACAGCGTCTCTCAACAATTTGCACCGTGCACTGTGAAGCACAATCCCTTTTAAAGAACACCAACAAATTTGAAGAGGTAAGATACAACAACACATTACATGCTCAAAAGGCCATGCTTTGCTAGATGACAAATTATAAATATACAAATAACTATTTCACTTTCTTTTTCAAACAGACACTAAAAGAAGACCGGCGGATTAAGATTGGCAGGAGGGGACCGTCTGTCATTCAAAACTTCTATCAAGGTAAAGTATTAAGTATAAACAAGAAATAACCATGAGCCTTATTCAATTGCAACTTTCTCAATTGATTAGGGCTCTATATAAGCACATAACATTTTTTTTATACAGAACTTTTTAGTTACTGAATTTCTAACCACAATCAAGGTTTTCAATAACTAAAAACTTTGCTCAATAAATATGTTATGTGATTATATAGAGCCCTCTTCAATTGGCAAAATTGCAATTCAATGAGGACCTATATGTCTTTAATGGACAAGGGCCTCACTCAAATGTGATTTGCCCATTTCAATAGCGCTCTATATAAGCACAGAGCATATTTTATAAAGGAAAATTTTCTTTTGTGAACACGTTCCTTTTGGATACAAGTTCACTAAATACAAAATTCCGTAACAAAATATGCTCTGTGCTGATATTGAGCTCTATTCCATTGGCCAAAACACAATTGAATGAGGAGCTCACAATATAACAAATGCAGTAACCAAAGGCCCTCATTCAATTGCTATTTTGGACAATTAAATATGGCTATAAATAAGAACTTTTAGGCCCTTACTCTATTTTAACAAATATATGTGATGTGCTTATTTACAACCCTATTCAAATTTCTACATTGCAATTCACTTACGGCCTTAGAGTACTATTACATTGTAAAAAATGCAATTGAATGAGGGCCAAACTATGCAACATATGATACACACAAAGGCCCTCATTCAATTGCAATTTGCCCAATTGAATAGGGCTCTAAATAAGAACATAACAATTTCTTAAAACTAAGGTTTTAGTTAATAAAAAAATATCAAAAATACAGTTTTTCAATGACTACAAAATTATTTTAAATAATATGCTATGGGCCTCATTCAATTGCAATTTTGCCAATTGAATAGTGCTCTAAATAAGCACAAAGCATTATTTTTTTAAAGAAGTTTTTAGTTAGTAAAAACCTTGCTTTTGGATAGATGTTTACTAACTAAAAACGTCTTTAAAAAAAATATGTTATGTGCTTAGAGCCCAATTCAATTGGCCAAACTGCAATTGAATGAGGGCCTATGTGCTTATTTAGGGCACGATTCAATTAGCCAAATCGCAATTCAATGACACACAAACTGCTACACACAAAACAGAATTTCTTATTAAATGTTTAACAACCTATAAGCCTTACAAAGAAGCAAAAATAAGAATAACAAAAGTGTTGTGCACCTAATAGCATTGTATAAAAAAGCACACAAACTCATAGCAAAATATATTAACATTCTTCTTTAATGTTTAACAACCTATAATCTGTACAATCAAGAAGAAATAAGTTTTGCACAAGTGATGCGCACCAAACAGGATTGTCAAAAACTAACACAAACACATAGCAAACTACCTTAATTAACCTTTATCGGGATGGTTATAGTTATTGAAACATGAAATAATATAATTAAGGTAGTTTGCTATGTGTTTGTGTTAGTTTTTGACAATCCTGTTTGGTGCACACCACTTGTGGTATAGTTATTTAACCTTTATCGGGATGGTTATAGTTATTGAAACATGAAATAATATAAATAACTATACCACAAGTGGTGTGCACAAAACAGGATTGTACAAAAAAATAACATAAACACATCTTATTTAATATATCACAACCCACAAGCCTTACTAAGAACCTTCAATAAGAATAACAAAAGTTGTCGGATTGTACAGAAAGTAAAAAAAAACAAAGATAGAAAAAAATAAACATAACTCATACAATACAGTCAAATTAATACATTTTTAATTTATTTAACAGACATTTCACTCAAACAACATTTTCTATTTTACATTACAACAGATACTGCGTGAAGACAATCGGACGAGGACTTTTTCCACAGGACCGGACCATCGGACGAGGACTTGGACCAGACCAGCAGACGAGGAATTTCAACACAGGACCAGACCAGCAGACGAGGAATTTCAACACAGGACCAGACCATCGGACGAGGGATATCGCCACAGGACCACAATATCGGACGGGTGCTATCGCCACAGGACCACACCATCGGAAGAGGACTTCCAACAGAGGACCACACCATTGGACAACGATTTTGAAACGAGGACCAACAAACATTCGGATTTAAATCACACTTCAACCAAGGTAAACTATAATAAGTACTAAAGTATAAAACTAAAGAAACTGCTTTCAGTTGCATCCGTGTCAACAGAAAAATAAAATAATTAATTTACTATCTCCCTTATTTTATTTAAATTGCTACTATGCAATACATAGCTCAATAACCACATCACTTTTTTTTTCAGCAAAGAAGTTTTGCAGTGGGAAATATCTATCCACAAACAAAGTTTTTAATAAATAAAACCATTATTTTCAATAAATATGTTACATGCTTATTTACAGCAGTATTCCATTGGCCAAATTCTGAGCCACTGAAGACAGGAATTATAAATTTAACTAAATATCAATGATACATTCATGATTTGCCTTTTATTTCACCAATTGTGCACAATAATCTTTAACAGTAATTACAAATTTAAATATACACAATTACATTTATTTTTTTTCCTTTACAGATTAATATGGCTGATAACGAGACCAAAGAAGAGAAGAAAAGACGTCAAACTAGAGAAAGACAAGAGAGATGGGCCGCCCAGCAGACACCGGAGGAGAAAGAAATTCGAAGAGAAAAAGAACGGAAAAGACTTGCAAATAAAAGAATATCAGCTGCAAAAATGAAAGATACAACCAAAAAAAATAAAAAAATAATAAAGCATTTACAAACTGTTCCTAAAACATCAGATGACATTTTACAACATACCAGTCAAGACAGACCAAAAAAAACAACTACAAAAAATAAAAACATTTACAAACTCTTACTAAAAACTTACAGGAAATTTCAACCGAACAAGTCCAACATATACCAAGAAAATCTACGAAAAAAACTAAACATTTAGAACCTGTTGTTGAAACATTTCATGACTTTTCATCTGATGAATATCAAAGTCAACATCCAATATGCGTTGCAAATTGTCCTTTACTGAAGTCTTTAGCAGTAGAGGTTCATAGTTGTGGGGACATGACTACTCAATGTCAATTTTGTGAGGCTTATTATTTTAAACAGGAGAGACCCCGAGATGGACAATTTATTAGTTGTTGTCAAAAAGGAAAGTTCAAACTTCCACAAAGGAAACAATTTCCAACCTATTTACTAAATATTATGACTGAACCTACTTTTCCAAATTACAACAATTTTAAGACAAACATAAGATCCTACAATAGTGCCATATCATTTGCATCTATGGGGGCAACATTGGCTGCTAATGTACCAGGACATGGTCCTTACTGTTTTAAAGTCCAAGGACAAATTTATCATCGGACTTCACATTTACATCCAGAGGAAGGAGAGCAAAGAAAATTCGCTCAACTATGTCCTAGATACAATGGAAGCTGTTGACCAACGTATGCAGATGGAAGAAAATAAAAAAATGCTTACCCAGTGTTTTTATAGAGCTAAATAACATTATGGACAACAATCCCTACAGTAAAGCTTACAAAAAATTGGCAGAAGTAGAAAATGAACAACTACTTCATGCACAAAGACATCAATTACCCATGCCAAAGGTTAATATGGTGCTTAAAAGAGACAGACATACTGATAAACGTCGTTATAACTTGCCAACATCAAATGAGGTTGCAATGGTCTTTCACAATGATGAAGGAGAACCACCATTTCAAAGAGACATTAGAGTATATCCCAGAAATGAGGACCAACCATTTATTAATATTAATATCTTAAGTCCAAATTTAGATCCAATGACATATCCCATCTTTTTCCCACACGGAGAAGCAGGTTGGCAACCAAAATTAACCCTTCCCAGTTACCCAAATGCTAAAGCCAGAATCCGAAATAATGTTTCTATGCTTGAATTTAAAGTTGCTCAAATTGCCATTAGAGATGAATTTAATCCAATTTTATGTGGTGGCAAACTAACACAACAATGGATTATTGATTCATATTTGCAAGTTGAGGCAAATAATTTAAACTTTATAAAATATCAACAAGATAAACTACGTGTAGAACAATATTGTGGACTCATGGACTATGTTGCTGACGTGGCTACAAGCAGAGACATGACAGCTGGCAAAGCCATCATTTTACCATCTTCCTTTCAAGGATCTCCTCGAAATATGAGAGAAAGATACAATGATGCTATGGCTATTGTGACAAAATTTGGAAAACCAGATTTATTTGTGACATTTACATGTAATCCACAATGGCCAGAAATTAATCAAAATCTACTTCTTGGACAAAGTGCTTCAGATCGACCAGATTTAGTAGCCAGAGTTTTTAAGATAAAATTAAATGAATTAATACGTGACTTTACTATAAATCAGTTATTTGGCAAATGTCTTGCTTATGTATATACCATTGAATTTCAAAAAAGAGGCCTTCCACATGCACATCTTCTCATAATACTTCAAGAGAAAGATAAATTAGATACTTCGGACAAAGTGGATGCAGTCATAGTTGCTGAACTACCGGATCCAGAACTATATGGTAGACTATATGAGATTGTTACTCATCGCATGATTCATGGACCCTGTGGAGACCTTAATCCACAATCACCATGTATGGAAAATAATCAATGTTCAAAAGATTTTCCAAAAGATTATAGAGACAAAACATATGCAAATTGTGATGGATATCCACTTTAAAAAGAAGAGAAGGAGATAGTGCCATTATTCGTGGAAAAAAAGTGGACAATAGATATGTAGTACCCTACAATCCACATTTACTCATGAAGTACAACGCCCACATCAACGTAGAAGCCTGCACTTCCATCAAATCCATTAAATATGTCTACAAATATATTTACAAAGGTTACGATGCAGCTACTGTAGTCGTCAAAAGTGCAGACAACCCTGAAAGTAGTGAGTTAGTACATGATGAACTTGCATCTCATGTAGATGCTCGCTATGTCAGTGCGCCAGAAGCTATGTGGCGGCTTTTAAAATTTGAAATGCATGATAGATCACATGCAGTATATAGGTTAGCAGTACATTTGCCACAACGACATTTAGTCTATTTCCATTCTGGAAATGAAATGAATGCATTGGCCCAAAGTGAAGATCGTCACACTACACTAACTGCATGGTTTGCATTAAATTCCACTGATGCTCAAGCAACACAATACTTATATATTGAAATTCCATATCACTATGTTTTTGTGAATGGATTATGGAGAGCAAGAAAAACCAGAGGCAATAAAATAATTCCACGAATTTACACAGTCAGTCCAAGAGATGTTGAACGATTTTGCTTACGGATATTACTTTTAAATGTTCCAGGAGCACAAAGTTTTGAACAATTAAGAACTGTTAATGACATTGTATATGAATCCTTCCATTTAGCTGCAAGAAATAGAAACTTACTCGCTGATGATACAGAGTGGGAAAGATGTTTAGAAGAAGCAGCACAATGTCAAATGCCACGACAGATGAGAGAACAATTTGCTTTTATTTGTATCTTCTCAAATGCTCCAAATGCATTAGCTTTGTGGGAGACTTTTAAAAGTAATATGGCTGAAGACTTTATGCGACGATACAATGAACCCATTGCACACTTAAAAGCCTTAATGGAAATTCAAGAAGTCTTTTTAACTCATGGATTAAGTTGTGCAAGTTTTAATTTGCCTGATCCAGGTCTAATAGATGACATTAACTTTGAAGACTATGACATTCAACTACAAGCAGAAAGAACAGAAGAAAGACTTGCAACTTTAAATACACTACAATTGCAAGCATTTCATGCCATTAAAAATGCTATAGATGATGACATGGTGACAGAGCGTTATTTCTATCTTGATGGACCTGGCGGATCAGGGAAAACATATTTGTACAATTTATTAATGAGTTCAGTACGAGCACAAGGACAAATAGCAATGGCGTTTGCCACTACTGGAATTGCTGCACTTTTATTAGAAGGTGGAAGAACTGTTCATAGTGGATTCAAACTGCCAGTGCCTATTTTGGAAAATTCAGTGTCAGATATTCGCATGACATCCTTACAAGCAAAGAAATTGAAGAAATGTAAATTAATTATAATAGATGAGGCCACAATGATGTCATGCTATGCCCTCCAATGTATTGACCGTTTGCTTCGTGAAGTCATGGATAATATTTTTCCATTTGGTGGAAAGGTAATTTTGTTGGGTGGCGATTTTAGACAAACATTACCTGTCGTTGTACATGGAAATCGAACAGACATTATTGAAACATGTATAAAGTCAAGTACAGTATGGAAACATTTTACCCATCTTCAACTGCAACAAAATATGAGATCAGAAGGCCAAACTGATTTCAATGATTGGCTTATTAAAATTGGAGAAGGAAGAACAGAAAAAATACTACATTTACCTGACGACACTGTAGAGATACCACCTCATATGATTTGTCAACAAGATATTATATCGGCTATATTTGAAGGGAGCATAAATAACGAAGAATATTCTGAGCTTGCCAACCAAGTCATACTGACGTGTAAAAATAAAGATGCATTAATACTCAATAATGAAATCTTAAAAAAAATTAATGCACCACAAAGAAATTATCACAGTGCTGATTCTGTACTTGCTGATGACAATGAAAGTCAGGCAAACTTTTCAACTGAATTCATTAACTCTTTAACTCCTTCTGGAATGCCACCACATATTTTGCAGCTAAAGAAAGGTGCAATTATCATGTTACTGCGAAATATGAACCCAAAAAAAGGCCTATGCAATGGCACAAGATTAATTGTTCAACAATTAAAGGGCCATTTTATAGATGCTGAAATTTTAACTGGGACCCATAAAGGAGAGAGAGTTTTCATACCAAGAATAGATTTAGCACCAAGTGAAAGTAGTCTCCCTTTTATACTTCAAAGAAGACAATTTCCCATTATTATGGCATTTGCCATGACCATTAATAAATCACAAGGTCAAACTTTCAAATCTGTGGGTATTTACTTGGAAGAACCAGTTTTTGCACATGGTCAATTGTATGTTGCGTTGTCACGGTGCAAAAATCCACAGGCTATTAAAGTTTACATTGAAAACAATGAAAGTCAAGGTGATTTATTAGAAGATGGACGTATTTTTACTAAAAACATTGTCTACTATGAAGTACTATAACTTTGCAGGATACAAATTAAAGATGCCAACATTTTTTAAAAGCATTCCAAAATACATAACAATTGGTTGTTTAATTCAGTCATAATTAATGAAAGTACTGTTTATGAATGATTCGCCTCACAAAATACTTGCCTTGCATTTTTAGTAAAAATTATGTTAAAATGTTAAGTCACTATGTTAATGTTTCTAATGTTACAAGTTTAAAATATATATTTTAAAGTTATTTCATTCAACAGATTAAAAAGTGGATGTTAAGAGGTCAAGCACCTTTTAAGTCACAATGTAAATATTGTCTGTTATCTTAAGATTAATAACTACATTAATGTTTATCGCCAGGTTATGTGCTCAGTAATGAATTACTTTAATTACGTACGTTTTAAGCAGAGTTTTACTGTATGCCTTCCTATACATTCAATGTATATTCAAGTTAACAATTATTGTGATAGAAATTGCATGTTAATACTGTAACAGGGCGTCCCCTTCTGGCGGGGTTTGCGTCCTGCACTTTCTTATCTTTTCTTTATACAGGGAGGAAGACACAGCAGGCTTGTCCAAAGTTGAGTTTTACTGCTATTTTATTTGTTTGCATAAACAGAACAAAAACAGTGCTTGTATTCAGCAACAAAATAAAACCCCACATAAACGTGCTTACTATACTCAGGAACGCCCTGACTATATCCTGCGCAGCTTATCTGTGACAGGAGAGTGCCACCTTGTGGCCAGGATGCAAACAGTCTCTTAACTTTGTTATATCGCCACCTTGTGGCCAGGAAACATACAGTCTCTGATGTCTTTTCCTCTATGGCTTCTGCCAACAGTGGGTGAAGCCTAGGGCCCTCGTCACCCTCTTGAAATGAGGAACTATCACTTTCTCTCAGTGCACTCTTCTTCCTGGGGCATTTGTACTTCTCATCCTCATATGGTGAAAACAACATATATTTGTCACCAACCTTTCTATCCCTTGTTGCCTTCGGCTTCCCAGGGATGGGGTCTTTAGATAATCCTCTCTCTGTGGAATATCTCCAATACCACAGAAGTCTTCTCTGTGCGCAAACTCTGGAACTCTGCAGCCTTCCTGACTGTCTCGCTCCAGCACAAATCCCAGCTCTTATGATCCCCGCAGCTGAGCTGTCCAGGGCTTTCACACACACAGCTCACGGCTGTTAGGCCCAAGCCTAAGTGAGAGAAACTCCACCCATCTCTCTGCTGCTTTTAAAGGCAGTATCCAGCTGGGTTTCCAATTAGCCTCTGATAACTGTCTGGATTTAACTCTTTCCATTCTCTTACAGAGCTCTCTTGTGACCCCTAGTGGCACTCCATCACATATCCTCCCCCTCAGCTCAACACCATGTAGTTGAGCTACATGAGCCGAGAGGCCGTAAACGCTCACTCGTAACTTAATCTTCCTTTTGTCTTCTCGTTTAAGGGGCTCATCTTCATAGGGCATAATATTCTCTGGTGCAACTATGCAGTATGGGCTTGGGTCTTGCTCTATTCTCTTGAGCTCAACAGCACGCGTACTTCCATGCGCCAGGAGAACTTTCCCTTCTTCAATTGATCCATCAACTTTGACAAAGTAAGGCTTGAGATACCCCTCGAATAAACTACCATGGGTTTCGTCCATCGCATCATCTATGGGGAACACACTGTCTTGTTCGCCACATGGCACCTCTGGACCTGGTTGGATACTGACAGTATCTCCAAACCACACCTTTAGGTTGTTACACACAACTCTGTTCCTCCTGATCTTCTCATCTAGGCAAGTGTCATCTGTACGACCTTTGTACGCAGTTTTCTGTCTCTTCTTTCTTTTCAGAAGAACAGGTTTTCCTTGGTACAACAGAAGCTCATCCTTCTGGACCGGAGTCATCGACATCCCTTTCTCTTCATTGCTTTGTTTTTCTTCAATTTCTTTTAATAGGACCTGCAGTTCAGATAATTCTGCAAAGAGCGATTTGGTTGTATAATGTCTCTCACAACCGGTTTCTTTTACATAATCTTTGTAACGATTTACCTTGAGTTCCTTACTCTTAGGTTTCCTTTCTTCCAATTCTTTTTCTGCTTTCTGGGCAGTAGGTTTGTCCTCCTCATCAATGGGTTTCTTTTCAGGTTTACGTTCTTTGACTTGAACGGCCTTGACAGAGGGACGTGAAATTCTCGGTGACCGTCTTAATGTCTGGCCTATGCTTTCCTCTGCTTCAGGCTCCTCCGCTTCTGCCACTGCGGAAACCACAAATAATGCGTCTCCTCTCTTCCTCTTGTTGGAGACCCTGATTGTCAACTTGAGACCATCTTTCTGCCTCTCCGATGTCATTTCCTTCCCTTCTGTTCCACTGTTTTCATCTTCAGGCACTAACTTAGATCTATGTTTACTTTTTAAACCTGGAGCTGGCTTCTCTGATTTTGAAGACTTCTCTACTTCTGGCTGATCTATCACAGCTGACGCCATAGTTTGCTTTGCACCACTCTCAACTTTACTAGATGCTTCTTTGCCTACACTCGATCTCTCTTTATTAGAGACAGAAATAATGTCTTTCTTTTTCTCTGTCTCTTCATCCTTGGCACTGGTTTTGTTTGAATCGGTCTTACGCAGCTCTTCTTTTGAAAGTACTTTTTGGTTTGATTTTTCAAGAGATGAAGTAATGTGATCATTTCCAAGATCTGGGGATTTTTCTAAATTCTCTGAGCTTGAAAGCTTACTGTTCTCTTTGAGGTTATGTAGACTTTGGTTTACGTCACTCTCTAAGAGATCTTTCAGATTTTTCACAGTCTCTTCCATAGCAAGCAATTGTTCTTTTAGGTGAAGGATTTCTTCTGTCATTACCTCCTTCCCAGAGATTCTCTGTTCATAAAGCCGTAATTGGTTGTCCTTCTCAATTAATTGCGTCTTTAGAGACTCCATTGTGGCTGCGTGAGTCTTACTTTGCGCTTCATTCTCAGTGTCCAGATTCTGGCATTTAGCAATTAGATCAAGGATGGTTGCATCCCGTTCTTGCACTTTAACTGCCAACTCTGATTTTTCCTTTTTTAGCTCCTCGGATGTGGCCAAACTTGATTGAAGACCTTTCTTCAGAATCTCAACAGCTTGGTTTAAAGAGTTTAATTCTTGTTCATTTGTGGATTTGTACTCATTAAACACATTAAGAGTTGACTCTCTCTCACTAATCACCTTATTGTGCTCTTCCCTTAACTGAACCATCTGCTGGGCCTCGCTCTCCAGTTTTCTGGTGAACTTTGCTAGCTTGTCCTCAGTTTGCTTCAATATACTGCTTAGATTGTCCACGTCGTGGTTGAGTCCAGCTATGTTTTGTCTTGATGACTCTTCATTTCTTTGCATGTCTTCAATCACCTGCACCTTCTGCCTCTTCTCATCTTCCACCCGATATTGGAGTCCCTCAAGCTCCTTGTCCTTTTGCGTTAATACTGTCTTCAGCTTGGAGATTTCCAGTTTCAATATGGTTATTTGACAAATCAGCTGCTCCTCTTGAGTTTTAGCCTCTTGGTCTTGTCTCTCCTTCTGTACAGTGTTCTCTGAAAGGGATGTCTGCAGATTGGTAATTATTCCCTGTAGCTGCAGTTTCTCAGAATCAAACTGGGCTCTCTGGGTTTCTAGTTCTGCATTGGTGGAGCTCTTCTCTTGTTCTAGCTTGGTGATCTGTACTTGGAGGGCTGTACACCTAGCAATGATTTCAGCTCCTTCCTGGGTCAATCCTTGCATCTTCAGGATGTCCCCCATGCGCTCTCCTTGTTCTCGTATATGGTTCTCCCCCATATTTTCCAGCTTAGACTTGGGAGGACTCTTCCTCTGCTCCCAAATAGGCATCAGTTTCTCATTCCTGTAGGACACTCTGTAGTCCTCAAATGCAGGCATCCTCCGCCATTCAGGAATATAGTCTGGCATCATCTTTACCTCTCGCCGGTCTGGTTTGGTATGACACATCTCCAGGCTCTGCGTCATATGTCCTGTCTGGGACAGTGTGTACTCCTTGAGTTTTTCTGCATTGCGGTCAGCCCGTTTCTTTTCTCTGTTATAAGCAGCTTCCACTTCTCTGAACTGGTTTTTTATCATCTCTAAGTCGGCTGCACTTTGCGAGTAGCTGGCCTTTTCCACTTGAAGTGAAGACTCAAGGTCCAGGATCCGCAACTGGATAACTTCAGAGTTAACCTTAGACTCCCGATGGGCTGCTCTTTCCGATTCGATATCTTCTTCCAGTCTTTTTACTGTGTGTGCTGCTGTCTCCAGTTCCAGAATCAGTCTCTCCTCTTTCTCACGACTGTATTCCAGCTCACTCTTCTGACGTGAGAAGTAATCCATGGCGACATTTTTCTCTGCTTCCATCTCATGTAGCTGCTTGTGCAACACTTGAACCTTCCTGTTTTGGGACTGGATCACAGATTCCATTTCTTTCTTCATCTCCTGCTCTCTCATCTGAAGCTCCTCAATCTTGACTTTAAATTGTCCTTGGAGCCTTAAAGAATGCCGTTTCTCTTCCTCTAAGGCCATTCTGTCTGCACTAGCAGGCTCTTTTGCTTTCTCAGCAATATCTGTTACTGTCTCGACAGTTTCTTTTGTGCACTCTGCATTCTCATCAGCAGCTCCTGCCGTCTCTGTGGCGGCTCCTGCCGTCTCTGTGGCGGCTCCTCTGTCAGCCTGCCAGTTCCTTGCTTGTCTATCTTGGACAATATCACCAAATGACTTCTCAACGCCAAGCTCCAATGGGGTGTCCATAATATTTGGATGGAAATCTCTCCTTGTCATGCCAGTCGAACCTTTCTCGTGTGGTTGAAGTATAGGAGCACTTCCCCGGCTGGCTTGTTGCACCCCCAGCGCCTTTATGCTGGTTGTAAAGTACGCCTTCTGTTCATTCTGGGTACTGATTCTCTGTGCTCTGACATCCCGGGTAACTCCAACTCTGGCAAGGATCTCAGCTTTGAGGTCATCATAATTTTCTTTATTTTCTTCATTCAAGCTCAGATAAGCTTTCTGAGCTTCGCCCGTCAAATACGGGGCAATGAGGCTGGCCCAGTACCGTTTGTGCCACGCCTCCCTAATGGCTGTTCGCTCAAAAATGGTGAGGTATATGATAACATCATCATCCTCTGTCAGCTCCCAAAGAATTTCATTGGCTCTAGCTCTGGCCAAATCTTTTCTATATTTGTCCAGTATAGCTTCATTCTGGGCTAACTGGATGGCCCACTTTCTAGTGAACTCTTGATGAGCAGCTGTGGCCTCTCTCATGCGGATTGTTTCCTCCTCGGCTTGTCGCTGCTGTTCCTGCTGTTGCTGCTGCAGTTGCTGCTGCAGTTGCTGCTGCTGCTGTTGCAGCAAGGCCTTCAGTATATCCTCCATCACTGTACTGTACTGTGGGCTGTCTTCTTGCACTCAGACACTTCACAATCCCACCACTGCCACCAGTGTAACAGGGCGCCCCCTTCTGGCGGGGTTTGCGTCCTGCACTTTCTTATCTTTTCTTTATACAGGGAGGAAGACACAGCAGGCTTGTCCAAAGTTGAGTTTTACTGCTATTTTATTTGTTTGCATAAACAGAACAAAAACAGTGCTTGTATTCAGCAACAAAATAAAACCCCACATAAACGTGCTTACTATACTCAGGAACGCCCTGACTATATCCTGCGCAGCTTATCTGTGACAGGAGAGTGCCACCTTGTGGCCAGGATGCAAACAGTCTCTTGTGATATATCGCCACCTTGTGGCCAGGAAACAAACAGTCTCTTAACTTTGTTATATCGCCACCTTGTGGCCAGGAAACATACAGTCTCTGATGTCTTTTCCTCTATGGCTTCTGCCAACAGTGGGTGAAGCCTAGGGCCCTCGTCACCCTCTTGAAATGAGGAACTATCACTTTCTCTCAGTGCACTCTTCTTCCTGGGGCATTTGTACTTCTCATCCTCATATGGTGAAAACAACATATATTTGTCACCAACCTTTCTATCCCTTGTTGCCTTCGGCTTCCCAGGGATGGGGTCTTTAGATAATCCTCTCTCTGTGGAATATCTCCAATACCACAGAAGTCTTCTCTGTGCGCAAACTCTGGAACTCTGCAGCCTTCCTGACTGTCTCGCTCCAGCACAAATCCCAGCTCTTATGATCCCCGCAGCTGAGCTGTCCAGGGCTTTCACACACACAGCTCACGGCTGTTAGGCCCAAGCCTAAGTGAGAGAAACTCCACCCATCTCTCTGCTGCTTTTAAAGGCAGTATCCAGCTGGGTTTCCAATTAGCCTCTGATAACTGTCTGGATTTAACTCTTTCCATTCTCTTACAGAGCTCTCTTGTGACCCCTAGTGGCACTCCATCACAATACTGAATAATTTAAAGGTCAATTGTTTTTACATTCAAATGTTAATACTTTTAATAAAAAATTAGGTTACAAAATTTATTCACTATGTTCCTCTTTATAATGTTCAAAATTATACAAATGTTTTGTCAACTTCTAAACTTACATACAAAATAAAGTTAAAGTTTCTAAATATATACTTTGAAGGTTATTGCTTACATATATTTTAAACTTCATGTTAAAATTTCGCAACGTTTCAAGAAGGCTTTTTACTTTTTGCTTTCCTATTCATTCAATGTATATTAAAGTTAACAATTCTTCAGATACAAATTACATTTTAAAAAACCATTACATCAACATTTTACAAAAATATACGTTCATATTAAAATACTTACAAGTGTCAAAAATATATGTTAATAACTAAACAACTTGACAAACATATACATCACATTGCCGTCATTTTTTGACGGGCAAGTCGCTAGTGTATTATATAATGCCTCTGCAAAAATGCCTTGTAACAATTCAAAAGCATATTTGGTTGCATGTAATAAATTAAACTGATGCACAGGCTAGAAAAAGACCAGTGCAGGTCAGTATTATGCTAAAAAGATGTCCCATTTATGCCAAGTAGTAAACCAGAGATGATTTGCTTCCCATAACAGAATACGTTTACTCAATAGGAGATAAGCTTTCTCCCATTACTAAGAAAAGGGAAACTAAAACTAAAAATGTGCTTTTCTTACAGAACCATAGTGCTCCTTACATTTCCATTCATTGTTAATGAATTAAACAGACCTGGACCCAGAGTGATTTAGTCCTACATGCTTAAGGATATATCAATTCATGCATACATGTTCCTCTGATTAGAAAATGCAATAAAACACCACATATATAGAATTTAAAAAGGAGATAAGAATCAAAGTCTTCAGTCTGGGATTTTAATATCTGGCATTATGGTATAGAGAATATCCCCTGCAAGGTAGGAGTGAGTACGGGTATTAAAAAGAAAAAAACTTAATTCAAGCAAATTAACATATAACTTATCTCTTTTTTTAAATAGTTTTTATTACAAAATCTGAACATATATAAAACATTTGTGTGACATCAAGTCGTTCAGTTTACAGTGAATACAGTAGTAAAAAACATTATCAACTTTTACTAGATGTTATACACATATTGATACACAGTACAAACAATTACACATATCCAAAATTCATACACATTCATACCTACAGACAGCTTATGTCAATAGATCACTTTACGTGATCTCCAAAACACACCTCTAATTAACTGGTGAAATAGTTAAGTTCTGGCATCCCAAATCAGCAATTTTTTACTGTTGTTATTTAAAACTCCGATATCATGGAGGTTTCCCTCGAGCTCCCGGCAACGGTCCGTTTTAACTAAAATGTCATTCCAAATTGGAGAGATAACTTGTCTCCATTTAGAGACAATCGGCATTTTAATTATTGTAAATACTGTATATACTTGAGTATAAGCCGACCCGAGTATAAACCGATTTTACTGGGTAAAATGAGTAACTCGAGTATAAGCCAAGGGTGGCAAATGTGCTGCCCCCTGTGTCCCTCTTGTGCCCTCTGTGTCCCCCCTCTCTCTCCCGTGTCTCTTCTCCCCTCTCCCTTCCCTGTTTCTCTTCCCCCTCTCCCTTCCCTGTGTCTCTTCCCCCCTCCCTTATCACCCTCCTCAAACCCACTCCTCATCCTCAACCTCCCTCCTCATCCCCCTTTCTCATCCTCAACCCCCTCCTCAACCCCCCTCCTCATCCTTCCTCCTCATCCTCAACCTTCCTCTTCAACCCCCTCATCCTCAACCCCCTCCTCAACCCCCCATCCTCAACCCCCTTCTCAACCTCCACCCCCTCCTCATGCTCAACCCCCTCCTCAACCCCCCTCCTCAACCTCCCTCCTCATCTACCTCCTCATCCTCAACCTCCCTCCTCAACCCCTCATCCTCAACCCCCCCATCCTCAACCCCCGCTCCTCAACCCCCTCCTCAACCTCAACTCCCCTCCTCAACCTCCCTCCTCATCCTCAACCTCCCTCCTCATCCTCAACCCCCTCCTCAACCTCCCTTCTCATCCTCAACCTCCCTCCTCATCCTCCCTCCTCAACCCCCCATCCTCAACCTCCCCATCCTCAACCCCCTCATCTCCAACCCCCCTCCTCAACCTCCCTCCTCAACCCCCCCTCAACCTCCCTCCTCAACCCTCATTCTCATCCTCAACCACCCATCCTCAACCTCAACCCCTCTCCTCAACCTCCCTCCTCAACCCCCCTCCTCAATCCCCCTCCTCATTCTAAACCCCCTAAATACCTCCCCGCTACCATCACTTACCAGCTTCTGCTCCGGCCTCCGCTCCTTCTTGACCCGGCGAGCATGTGATGTTACATGCAAGCCACGTCATTAGCATATACCGGGTGCCGGCACACGGTATATGCTGATGATGTGATGTCACATGAGCGCCACGTCATTAGCATATACCGGGTGTCATATGTGACGTCACATGCGTGCCGGGTTAAGAAGTAGCAGAGGCCGGAGAAGAAGCTGGTAAGTGAGGGTAAAGGGAGAGGGGGAGGTATTTAGGGGGGTTTAGAATGAGGAGTGGGTTTTAGAATGAGGAGGGGGGTTAAGAATGAGGAGGGGGGTTGAGGATGAGGAGGGGGGAGGGAAAGAGACATGGGGTTGTTAGAGAGTCACGGGGGGGTAAAGAGACACGGGGGGTAGAGAGACACGGGGGGTAGAGAGACTCGGGGGGGTTAGAGAGACACGGTGGGAGAGTGACTCGAGTATAAGCTGAGGGGGCCCTTTTTAGCCTTAAAAAAAGGGATGAAAAACTCGGCTTATACTCGAGTATATATGGTAATTGTATCATATAGGCTATTTCTTCAATTTTGTAGTTCTTCAAGAATAAATGTAATAGACCAGGGCTAGCCGTCAGAGGGACAACCTCCTTAAGGGTAATCAAAACAGAGTCAAAACATTTTTCCCAGAGTGATATAATAAGGGGGCAAGTCCACAAAATATGAAGATAACTACCTTGCGATCCACAGCCTCTCCAACATAATTTGTCCTCACTTCTATGAGAGAAATTATATAGCTTGATTGGCACTATGTGCCATCTGTTTATTACTTTAAAGTAGATCTCTCTTTCGGCCGCGTTTTTAATTACCTTATTGGTGTTTATTAAAGCTTGATCCCATACTTTTGGGTTTAAGTTGATCTTCAATTTGTTTGACCATAAGTGCATATTTTTTGTTATATTTGACTCTGAGTACATAAAAAAATTAACATTTTAGAGGTCATGCGAGAAAATTCACCTCTAAGGAGAAATACTTCAAATTAATTCAAATTTTTGTTTAATCTGCGAACCTTAATTACTAATTCTAAAAAAATATTTAATTGGGCATACGTTAGCCAGTTAAATGGCTTAAACCCATACTTTTTTCCAGTTGCTGAATAGTTCCAGTTCGCCTGAAATAAATAAATTATTCAGATATTGAAGACCATGATTTGTCCAATGATTTTTCCATACTATATTGCAAAATTTAGTAACTGTTACAATTGGAGTAGCCATACTTAAAGATGGAAGATTATATTTATTATTATTTATTTTTTCCAATATGACAATAATTTCTTTACAACAAATGCCTCTTTCTGGATAGATTTAGTCTCAAAACTATTTATAAAAATTAAGGCTTTTAAATCCTTATTCAACACCATATTACTTTCTTTTAGAAACCAGGCCAAGTTATCAACAGCCTCTAACCATTTAAGAGCTTGAGCAAGTAATGAGGCTTTTTGATAGAGATATAAATGTGGATATGCAATTCCCCCTTTAGAACATTTGCTGGACATTTCAACCCTTTTTATTTTAACGTGTTTTCTTGAATGAATGAAAGTATCAATCCTATTTTGTAGCTTTGCTATATATTGTCTAGGAAGTTCCAGTGGAATACATCTCATCAGATAACTGATGATTTGCAAAATCACCATTTTAATACTGTCAATTTTCCCTGAAAAGGACATTTTATGTGTTTCCCAGCTTGATAATATATTTTTTATTTTCTCCTGAGTTGTCTCAAAGTTCACTTTGATCATATTTTTTATATTTTTATCAAAAGTAATACCCAGATGTTTAAATGAGTTAGCCTCCCAATCAAAGGGAAACATTTTCTTCAGTTTAAATTTAAGTGAATTTGATACATTGATACTCAAAATGTCTGATTTCCGAGCGTTTAATTTATAATTAGAAACTTTACTGTATTGTTCTATTACAGTAAGTCCAATATGTGAGGCAAAGTGACAGCACCACATCGTCTGCAAACATAGTAATTTTGTGTTCCCTCTCTTCCATCCCTATCACCCTCACTGCTTCGTCATTTTTAATAGCTAAAGCTAAAGGTTCCAATAATAGAATGAAAAGGGTGGGGAGAGGGGACAGTCTTGTCAAGTTCCATTACTAATATTAAACTCTTAAGATCTAAAACTTGCTCCAATTACTGAGGCTGATGGATTAGAGTAAAGGCATGGGAACCAAACTAACAAAAACCCATTTCCAGCAAAACCTGTCTCACATACCCCTACCCTATTCTATCAAATGCTTTCTCAGCATCTAAAGATAAGAACAGGGTGGGGGCCTTACCAGCCTTGGCCACACACATTAAGTCCATAATCTTCCTAATGTTATCTGGTCCTTGCCTACCGGTCATGAATCCTGTCTGCTCTTTTGAAATCAATTTATTTAAGTTGTGTGTGTAATGATATGGAATCACAAGGTTGTGGAGACCAGCAGCCAAGGTCAGCAATAATCCAGTTCAGCAATTTGTAGGTGAAACAGGAACAAGCTTTATTGAAGTGATCAGAAACCACACAATAATCTGGCAAGGATACAGAGACAGGAAGTGCCTTATATAGGCCAAGAACCAGACAGCTGACCAGACACAGCTAAAGAGAGTTGTCACTGATTGCATTGCTTTTAGAGTCAAGGTATCAGATCTCAGGCAAATCTGCAAGAGGCAGGCTGGCGCAGTGATAGGGAAGAGGTATAGCAGCCTGGGGACCAGGGTTCAAAACCCAGCAGAGTCAATTCCTCACAGTGTGTCAATCTGAACACCAGTATCTTTACATACAGTTTCAAATCTGTATTCATCAAGGAGATTGGCCTGTAGTTGCCACAATGATAGGATTCTTGTTTTTTTGGGGGGGATCATTATAATGTTGGCTTTCATCATGTCCTTTGGAATTTTGCCCAAATCCTTAAACTCGTTAAACAGAACTTTTAACTGTTTTGCAAGAACTGGACTAAATAGTTTAAAGAAAAGGTTTGTGTATGTGTCCAGACTAGGAGAAGTGTATGTTTTTAATTTACCTATAGCCTCCATTACTTCTTTTTCAGTAATTGGTGAATTTAAGTTTTCAAGTTCAGAATCTGAAATTTTTGGAAGTTTAGTCTTTTCTAAGAAACTTTTGAATTTCGAGGACATTTGGTTTCTTAAATAAAGTATAATTTTTCAAGTTATATAAACCTTCATAATATCAAAAATCGTGGCTATATCTTTTGGTTTAAACAAACGTTTACCCTCGTCCATTAAATAGTCTATTTTAGTATTGCGCATTTTGTTTTTTAATTTATGCGCTAGCACTTTACTAGTTTTATTGTCATAATAGTAAAATTTTGGCTGAAATTTCCAAATTGCCTTATCAGAGATGTGTTGATTAATTGAATTCACTTGTTTTTGCAAATTTTTTATTTCTAAATAAGTATTGTCTTTAGAATTATCTTTATGCTCTTTTTCTAGATTATATAGCTGGATTAGTAAAATCCTTAATGGCAGACCTCTCTTTTTTTTAATTTGATGGTTTAATTTTATCAAAAGATTTCTAAAATAGGCCTTAAATGACATCCACAGTGTACTATTTTGCTCAACAGTTCCAGAATTTATATCATAATTTTTTTTATCTCATCTCTCAGTGACGAGACTGTGTTTTTATCCCTCAACAGAGCAACGTCCAGTTTCCAGATTGGTCTTTCCTTGATTTCTTGGTCTAATTTTATTTTTATACTAACTGGAGCATGATCCGATATGGATATCTGGCCTATATTGGCTTTTGTAACATTAGCCAAACTTCCTTTGTTAATTAAAAAAAAATCTATTCTTGAGTAGGTTTTATATACCATAGAGTAGTATGAGTAGTTCTTTTTGTTTGGGTGTAATATTCACCAAATGTCATATATCTGATTATTATTTATACATTTTAAAAGTTTATTGGCATTTCTAAGCACTACATCTAAGTTTTTGATAGTTTTATTAGATTTTTTATCTAACATTGGATTAATAGTGGCATTAAAATCTCCTGCCATTATTTCAATTCCATGTCCTAATTTTTTAAGTTTCTTCATTGTTTTTTTTTGTAAAAAAAAGTAGATTTTCGTTAGGGGCATAAATATTGAGCAAGGAGACATTTTGATCGTTAATTTCCCCTATTCACAATATAAACCTACCCCAAGGGTCAGATTCACATAGAGTTTCCTTAATTTTTAAGCTACGATCAAAAATTATATATTTACACCTCTTGATTTATTATTAAAGGTCGAATTATATTTATATTCGTAACTATTTGAACTAAATATAGGAATTTTATTTTCTGACTAGTGTGTTTCTTGTAAAAGGATAATTTTTGCTTTCTCTTGCTCGATCAATCTTAAAATTGAAAGTCTCTTATTAGGGGAGTTCAGACCCCTAACATTTAGGCTCAATATTTTAATTGACATATCTTCTTCTATAATAGCAGGTGAAAAATGAAGTTATATTTAAGAAAAAAAAAACATATTCTACTGGTAACTTCATTAGATAGTTCAGCCTGCGCTCTAATCTATTGCCTGAGTTAATTAGAGCTCCCAAAACCGTCTCAGTCCCTCTCATCCATACATTCCCACTCAATCTTACATTCATAGACAAATTTATATACCAACACATAAGAATAGGGCTATACGCCAATGTTCAGAAATGTCCGGTCAACAACAATATGAGGAGATTGACCTATGTAACTCGTTAATTAACCAACCTTTTTACTATTACTTAAATCCTATCTGTGATTAAAAAAATGTAAATTATTAATAAAGTGTAAAATTTGAATTTTAAAATATAGTGTTCAAAAATGTATTTGTCTATTGCTAATTATTCACCTTACTAATGGCATACTTACATTTATAAGTGTGTAAGTTAGCCTTGTGATTTAACACCTTCTACATTTAAATCAAAACAAATAAAAAGAATCTTTAAATATCAAAATCTTGTAAATTTTTAGTGAAATTATTTATCTACATATATTGATAATTAATCATTATTACTTTTATATTAATTTTGATTAAACGAAAAAAAAAACATAAGAATGGAAAAGCCCTTCAGTGCTTCTCTTGGATAATTTAACCTCTTTGTTGATTACACTCAAAAAATGCAATTAAACAATCTTTATGCCAAAACCTATATTAGTGCTTATCAAAAACTTTTTTTTTTTTTTTTTTTATAACAACCAAAGAAAGTAAATAGGTATTCTAGTATTTAAAGCCCAACATGATTACTTTTGTAAGAACTAGTACCAAGGATTACTTAATCTTACCTTGTATCTAATACTCAAAACTAGTGATGTCACGAACATAAAATTTTCGGTTCGCGAAGCGCGAACGCGAATTTCATCAAATGTTCGCGAACGGACGAACCTTTGCGAACCGACATAGACTTCAATGGGCAGGCGAATTTCAAAACCCACAGGGACTCTTTCTGGCCACAATAGTGATGGGAAAGTTGTTTCAAGGGGACTAACACCTGGACTGTGGCATGCCGGAGGGGGATCCATGGCAAAACTCCCACGGAAAATTACATAGTTGATGCAGAGTCTGGTTTTAAGCCATAAATGGCATAAATCACCTAACATTCCTAAATTGTTTGGAGTAACATGCTTTAAAACTTCAGGTATGATGTTGTATCAATCAGGTAGTGTAAGGGTTACACCCGCTTCACAGTAACAGACCAATCTCCCCGTTTAATGCACCACAAACAACCGCAAACAGTCCCTTTGCACAACCGCAAACTCCCCATTTGCACAAGGTTGGATACCAAGCTAGCCATGTCCCGTTCCTTGTCCTCACTGATGTCATTGAAGGTCTCTTCCTCCACCCAGCCACCAAGTGTCCCTTGAAAGGGGACAACAAGCCCCCTGGGACACCTGCTGTGTTTGGTCTTCCACCTCCTCAAAGCCACCTTCCTCGTCTGACTCCTCTTCTTCAGACTCCCAGAGTCTGGGGGCTTCCACTGCCCAGCATGGAAGATTATACACAAGTCAGAGTCTGGGGGCTTCCACTGCCCAGCATGGAAGATTATACACAGGTCAGAGTCTGGGGGCTTCCACTGCCCAGCATGGAAGATTATACACAGGTCAGAGTCTGGGGGCTTCCACTGCACAGCATGGAAGATTATACGCGTTGCCTCTGTCTGCGTTATTATAAGGTGTGTACTGTTAAGTAGTACTATTCCTATCGGTTTAATCCCTGTTACGTCCACTATTAGGGGACATGTATATGGCATTGAATTTTGGAACAGGGAGATTGAAAAAGATGCTTGGTCGGACCTCCTACTTCAAATTTGGGGAACTGCATGTTCAATCTAAGGTGCCACCACCAGATATGAGTGTCACACACGCCTGTAGGCAGGCAATTGCTTGTATATGTGGCATATGTAATTGTCAGTGTATGTTTATCTTTTTTTTTATTTCAAAAGATTTTTATTCAGCAATTTTGAGAGCATAGTATACTGGATTAAGATGCAAACTTCATATAACTTTTGACTTTTAAAGTGTTTGTTACTGATTTCAATAAAGTCATATAAACATTTCAAACAATAAAATTACTACTTTCAATGCTGCTTTTCCAACTCTTTTTTGTTTTCTTTTAAAGTGATCCTTAATAATAAAGAACAATTGGATTTATCAAATATAAACTAACATTTCACCTCCTTAAAAAGGAAGCTGGAGAATACACACTAATCAAAGTAAAAGAAGAAATATTAATATTAGAACAGTGATCCATATAATCCCATTTAAAAAAGGCCTTGTACCCTTCCTCGATGATACCCCCCATCTCATTCCTTGCCTTCCTCTTATTACCTTGGTGCCCCAGATATCTCCGAAATAGTCCTCTACCTCTCCATTCCAGCCCACTCCACACTCCACTCCTCCGTCCAGAGCTTGATTGACCTATTTGATTCCTAAAGTATATAATCTGGAGATAGAATCCATGGTTCCCATACTTCTAGATATGTATGATGAGTGTCTAGTAGAATGTGGGTCCTTCTTCCATTAATACATAGGAAATTTATTTTGTTAATTACTTCCTGAAAGTTGATGCAGCAGCTTTTCCATCTCCTGGCTATGATGTTTTTAGTAGCCAGAAAAATCAACTGGACCAGTTTATTCCCCTTTTGGCCCAACTCTGGGTAGCGAATACCCAGAAGGCAGTTCGGGATTGATGGTTTAAGCAGGGTTTTAAATATTCGAGAAATCAGCTTAGTCGTTACCGTCCATACCTTAGCTATTTCAGGACACTTCCACCACGTGTGTATAAAGTCCCCTCTGCCCTGGCAGCCCCTGTAGCATCTATCCGATATCTTTGGAAATATTCTATTCAATTTGGCCGGGGTCATGTACGCTCTATGTAGTATTTTTAGGGAATTTTCTAGTAGACTATATTCATATGAACCTTTAGACAGACTCGAGAATGACTCAGCCCACTTGCTCCCATCCCAGCTCTGCTGTAAATCTACCTCCCATTTTGTTACGAAGGAAGGCTTCCAAGGTTTCTGTGGTGAGTTAAAAATGCTATATTGTGCTCCTAAGGTGCCACCTGAGAGATTTATATTTTTACAAACAGTCGAAATCCAAGAGTCTCTAAGGGGCCCCCAACTCTTGTATATACCTCCAATCCACTGTCTAATTTTAATATAATTAAAAGTTTCCTGGGGTGGTACCTCCTACTCATTGCCGCCACTGGTATAATTTTGCTATTCTCAAACTATGCCCCAAGTTTGTCCATGTTTTTAGAAATCCAAAATGCTTTGGAATCTGCTGTGCTGGTGGATAAAAGGGAGGGCGAGGAGAAGATTGACGTGAGGGTCGATATTGGATAAGTTACTTTATGTACTTTCCTAGCCCAATCCCAAATCCTCAATGTAAATTTAGTTATGGGGTTGGAAATTTGAGAATTTAAAATTTGCATGTTTGGAGCCCACAAAATGATCCCTTATGTTAGCGGGGCCATCTGTGCCTCCTCTATAAACATCCAGTTAGGCTGTAGTGGAGTAGAATGTACTAATGGAATGGAGGCAAGCTGAGCAGCCTTAAAGTAGAGGCTGAAATTAGGGCAGGATAAGCCCCCTTGTGATTTGTGTCTGTACATTATTTGCTGGGCCACCCTCGGCGGTCTATTTCTCCAGATGAACCTGAAAATCCGGGACTGGAAATGCGCCAGCTTGGCATTATTTATTTGCACCGGCAGTGTCCTGGCCAGGTAAAGCAGCCTCTGCAAGATATTCATCTTTATCGTGGCTATCCGACCCATCCACGAGATCTGCCTCTTGTTCCAGGTCTCTAATTCAGTTCTGGGGGGGTTGCTTCTCCTTTCAGGATCGAATTGAACAAGCTGCACAAATGCGGGGCTAATAGTGCTGAAAATTTCTTATAGTAAATGTTGGTGAACCCATCTGGGCCCGGGGATTTTCCTAATTTTAACTCTTGAATTGCATCTATAATTTCCTTAACCATCACTTCCCTGTTTAAGGATTCTAAGTCTAGTGGTGAGATTCGGGGGAGATCAAGGGTGTTTAAATAAGACAGTGTGGTCTTAAAATGTTCATCTACTTTTTTAGATGATAGGGGTTTTCTGGTTTTCCCCATTTTCTCCTGAACGCTGTTGCTCTTTAATGGGCCTTTTTGTTGGTCGGTCTTAGCAGGTTTCTCTAGGGTAGCCCTAGATGCTCAATTATTTCCACTCTGTTACGAAGATTTTCTATTCTTGGCTTTTCCGGCTATGCCGGATCTCTTTGCAATTAGGTTAGCATGTCTCAGTCCCTGCCGGCCAGAATTCTCAGTTGCATCTTGGTTTACATCCCCCCAGGCAGCTAGATTTCCTCCACTTTATATACTCAAAGAAGAAAAAGTTCTGGGCTGTATTTGCTTAATTTCCCCACCAGGAGGCGCTAGCACTCTGTGCAATTGGGGCACCTCCACCGGCTTGTTGTTGAGACTATTTCACTTTCAGGCCACAGTCTTAGCAGTTATGCAATCAGCAATATTTCTTTCCCCACTGTTAACAGGTAGAAAAGAGAGTGTGCGAACAAGAGCTGCAAGGTCTCTGTCTTCTCCCTGCAGTAACTTAGTGCACTTGTCAGCAATCTGTGTGTTCAAGAAAATCTCAGTCGTTTAATTGCAAGCAGATGCAGTTGCTGTAATACACAGAGTTCAATTATTAAGCTTTTGTGTATGTTATAATGCTGCTGCAGCTTATGCCTCAGTGGCCTTGCCTGGGTGGGAAAGCTGGTCCCTTTCTTGGGCCCGGTGTTGGTTGGGATTGGGGGGGGATGCCCCTGGTGCTCCTGCCACTTTGTCTCCCTGTGGCTGCAGCTCTCCCCTGCAAGGCTTTATTTCCCCTCTTGGCCCTTGACATGTGGCCCGTCTTACCCCCTGGTGACCCTCCGGAGTTCAGAGCCTCCTCCTCTGCCTTCTCCTTACTGAGACTCCAGTCTCACTGGTAGCTGGCTTGGCTCTGGGTTCTGGCGCTTCCAGCGCCGGTACCTCCCGTTCGGTTGCGGCCCTGTTTGCCACAACTGCTCCTCCGCCTTCCGCAGCCCTCCTCGGCTCCCTGGAAGTCTCCTGTTGGTGTCGGCTGCCACTCTCCCCGTCTGCCGGTCCTCTCCCCTCCACAGCTTCCTCCGCTGTGCTGCTCTCCCTGATGGGCCAGTTCCAGCCAGGGTCCGGGGAGGAGGTCTAGCCAGGCCGCAGTTGCGGGACCCTCCGTCGGGAGAGCCCCCGAAGGTACGGAGGTGCGCCCTGTTCTCACTACGGAGGCAGGGGAACCTCCTCTGGGCCTTCCCAAGGTCCTTTTTGGACTTTTGTGGTGCTTTTGTTTTTTTTTTGTTATGTTAGGCCACGGAGCTCCAGCTCCACGCGTCCTCTCTCGGCAAGCCCAAGCCACGCCCCCCTGTATGTTTATCTTTTACGAAAAATAAGAAGAATGATAAAAGAAGACAAGGAGAGAAGGGAGAGAACTCTCATTACTAATATATAACTATACTACTTAGAAAAAGAAGATGAATATTCTCAGTTTGGTACGGTTTTATTACTATGTCTCCTTTATCTCCTATCTCAGTGATATTGGGTATGAATTGATTTTGTATGTATTTTGTAATGTCTAATATCTATGTTTTTTTTTTTTTTTTTTTTAAACAATAAAAAAAAAAAAAAAAAGTAGTACTATTCCTATCGGTTTAATCCCTGTTACGTCCACTATTAAGGGACGTGTATATGGCATGGATTTTTGGAACAGGGAGATGGAAAAAGATGCTTGGTCGATCCTCCTACTTCAAATTTGGGGCACTGCACGTGCAATCTAAGGTGCCACCAGATAGGAGTGGTGTATTAAGTTGTACTATTTATTCCTATCAGTTTAATACCTGTTCCGTCACCTATCAGGGGACGTGTATATGGCATGGATTTTTGGAACAGGGAGATGGAAAAAGATGCTTGGTCGGACCTCCTACTTCGAATTTGGGGCACTGCACGTGCAATCTAAGGTGCCACCAGATAGGAGTGGTGTATTAAGTTGTACTACTCATTCCTATCAGTTTAATACCTGTTACATCACCTATCAGGGGACGTGTATATGGCATGGATTTTTGGAACAGGGAGATGGAAAAAGATGCTTTGATCGGACCTCCTACTTCGAATTTGGGGCACTGCACGTGCAATCTAAGGTGCCACAAGATAGGAGTGGTGTATTAAGTTGTACTACTCATTCCTATCAGTTTAATACCTTTTACGTCACCTATCAGGGGACGTGTAAATGGCATGGATTATTGGAACAGGGAGATGGAAAAAGATGCTTGGTCGATCCTCCTACTTCGAGTTTGGGGCACTGCACGTGCACACATCTAAGGTGCCACCAGATAGGAGTGGTGTATTAAGTTGTACTATTTATTCCTATCAGTTTAATACCTGTTCCGTCACCTATCTTTCCTCCCAATAGCACATTCTATATGTCATCAACCGGCCTGTGTGTATTTACAGAACCACACTTTAAGGCCCTAACCTGGGACAAGGTGGCTTGGCTATCAGAATTGCCTCAGAGCCCTAAAAACTCACCAAACCCCCTAATCATACACTTACTATCATACTGAAAATGGGCCAAGAAACACACGGGTTTGGTCCCTGGATCCACCCAAATGACCCCAATTCTTGACCACCCTCAGGCCCCGAAACACATGAGCACAACATCACAACACTGGTGGAGGTCAAGGAAACTAGATAGACTGGGAGAATGGTTAGTAAAGGGCCAGATGCTCACCTATGAGTAACTGAGGCACAAGCATGAGCTACCGCTGTCAGAACATTACAATTACTGTAGGCTGAGGCATTTCACACACTCCCTGACCCAGAGTGTCCAAAATTTGTAAAGATAAACCTCTATCAAGGGGTATCATTGGGTCACTTTACAAATATAAAACATTTGTTACTGGTTGAAGCGACACTGGGGGAAGGACCGGAGTGGGGGAGCCCTGGAGACCCTTCAGAAGCAACCGCCGGCAAAATCATCCCAGGAAAGGAGAGGTCGCTCACTGAAGCCTGCCCTCGGGTAACCCAAGGGTGATTGCCCAGGTTAGATATTGTACATAATAAGCTAATACTGCTGGAGGGATGATAGCTAATAGGACTTTGGTGTTCCCTGCAGATATACTCTTTACTATTGTCTGTTTTACCATGTTTTAGGTATCTCTTAAATTGCAATCACAGTAAAAAATAAGAAAAATTATTAACCTAAAAAGTAAAAATAAGAAGGAATAACCAGCTAACTTTCACAAAATGTCTTTATTGTAAATATGTATTTTTGCACAGCTGTTATGCAAGACTGTTCAAAAATGCTTTATTTTTCATTACATGCTGTACGCCTTCTGACAATAAAAGAATTTAAATGCAAAAATGAGGTATTGTTGCAACGACCAGAAAAATTGATGTTAGTTTGTGGACCATTATTAGCTCAAGGCAGCTCATCTATCAGGCCTTTTTTAATCGAATGTATCGCCCACTGTCAGTCCCTACGGGATCCATCCCTCATTCATTTTAATAAAGGTGAGGTAATCTAGACTTTTTTGACCTAGGCGACTTCTCTTATCAGTGACAAAACCTCCTGCTGCACTGAAGGTCCTTTCTGACAGGACACTTGAAGCGGGGCAGGACAGAAGTTCTATGGCAAATTGGGATAGTTCAGGCCACAGGGCAAGCATGCACACCCAGTAGTCAAGGGGTTCATCGCTCCTCATAGTGTCGATATCTGTAGTTATAGAGAGGTAGTCTGTTACCTGACGGTCGAGTCTTTCTCTGAGGGTGGACCCTGAAGGGCTGTGGCGATGCATAGGACTTAAAAAGCTCTGCATGTCCTCCATCAACAACACGTCTGTAAAGTGTCCTCTCCTTGCCGGCGTGGTCATGGGAGGAGGAGGATTATGTTCAACTCTTCCGCTGTTAGATTGCCTTTGTGCTGTGACATCACCCTTAAACGCTGTGTGAAGCATACTTTTTAATTTATTTTGGTAGTGCTGCATCCTTTCCGACTTGTGGTAATTCGGTAACATTTCAGGCACTTTCTGCTTATACCGCGGGTCTAGTAGCGTGGACACCCAGTACAGGTCGTTCTCCTTCATCCTTTTTATACGAGGGTCCCTCAACAGGCACGACAGCATGAAAGACCCCATTTTCACAAGGTTGGATGCCAAGCTAGTCATGTCCCGTTCCTCGTCCTCAGTGATCTCACTGAAGGTATGTTCTTCCCCCCAACCACGTACAACACCACTGGTACCAGATAGGTGACAATGAGCACCCTGGGATGCCTGTTGTGGTTGGTCTTCCTCCTCCTCCTCAAAGCCACATTCCTCCTCTGACTCCTCTTCCTCACAGTTCCTCTTCCAGCTTTGACGCAGGTCCAGCAAGTGATGCTGATAAGGCTGTTTCTGGAGGTGATGGTGACCACAACTCTTCCTCTTCCTCTTCACGCTCATCTACGGCCTGATTCAGCACTTTTCGCAGGGCACGCTCCAGGAAGAAAACAAATGGTATGATGTCACTGATGGTGCCCTGGGTGCGATTGACCAGGTTTGTCACCTCCTCGAAAGGACGCATAAGCCTACAGGCATTGCGCATGAGAATCCAGTAACGTGGCAAAAAAATCGCCAGCTCCGCAGGGGCTGTCCTAGCACCCCAGTCACACAAATACTCGTTAACGGCCTTTTCTTGTTGGAGCAGGCGGTCGAACATTAGGAGTGTTGAATTCCAACGTGTCGGGCTGTCTAAAATCAAGCGCCTCGCTGGCATGTTGTTTCTCCGCTGGATATCTGTAAAGTGCGCCATGGCCGTGTAGGAATGCCTGAAATGGGCACACACCTTCCTGGCCTGCTTCAGGACATCCTGTAAGCCTGGGTGCTTATGCACAAAGCGTTGTACAATCAGATTACACACATGTGCCATGCACGGCACATGTGTCAACTTGCCCAAATTCAATGCCGCCAACAAATTTCTTCCGTTGTCACAAACCACTTTGCCAATCTCCAGTTGGTACGGAGTCAGCCACTGATCCACCTGTGCATTCAGGGCGGATAGGAGTGCTGGCCCGGTGCAACTCTCTGCTTTCAGGGAAGTCAACCCCAAGATGGCGTGACACTGCCGTATCCGGGATGTGGAATAGTACCTGTGGAGCTGGGGGGGTGCCGTTGATGTGGAGCAAGACATAGCAGCAGCAGAAGGGGACTCAGCCAAGGAGGTTATGGAGTAGGAGGAGTAGAGGAGGTGGCAGCAGGCCTGCCTGCAAGTCGTGGCGGTGTCACCAACTCCTCTGCAGAGCCACGTATTCCAGGGGGTGACTTTGTGACATTGGCATCATACACTCAAACATGTCCTTGACAGACACCTGACTGTGGGCAGATGAGCAGGGACTGCTCAGGGCGAGACACGGAGTGGCGGATGGTTGAGAGGGGGCAAGCAGGGCAGCAGTGGTTGACGTGGCTGAAGATGCTGGACCAGGAGGAAGATGGCGGCTTTGACTTTGTGTGCTGCTTGTACTCATGTGTTGATCCCATAGGCGTTTGTGATGTGATATCATGTGCCATGGCAAAGAAGTTGTACCTAGGTGGGTGTTGGACTTCCCACGACTCTGTTTCTTTTCGCACAGGTTGCAAATGGCATCGCTGTTGTCACAGGCAGACACACCAAAAAAATTGCCACACTGCTGAGCTCTGCAATGACGGCATTCTGGTGGTGGCAACAGCATGCGTTGACTGGCGTGCTGTCTGGCTGACCATGGGTGCCGATGCATGCTGTCTGACTGTGCCACTAGCTACTTTCGACCACCTCCCGCTGCTTCCAACTCGTCTCCTCTTCCTCTCTGTCTCCCCATCTGAACTTTCCTCCTGTTCTTCTCTTATAGCAGGCACCCACGTGACATCCACGGACGCATTGTCATCATCAACGGCTTCACTTGTATCTGACAACTCAACAAAGGAAGCAGCACCGGGTACAAATCATCATCATCATCATCAGACCGTACGTCCATGTGTGTAATGCTGCCTGACTGGGACATATCCCTGTTATCTACATCCTCTGGCACTAATGCTTGTGCATCACTCATTTCTTCCAACGGATGTGTAAATAACTCTGCTGACGGATCAAGTGAAGTGGCTGTGGTGCTAGTGTTGGTGGTGGCGGCAGGCGGGTCGAGTGGTAACTGGAGAGGTGCCCGAAGCTAAGCTGGAGGAGGATGGTGCGTCTAGGTTCCGAGCGGAAGCTGTAGAAGATTGGGTGTCCTGTGTTAGCCAGTCAACCATGTCCTCAGAACTGTTCAAGTTCAGGGTACGTTGCCTCTGAAAACTGGGCATTATTCTAGGGCCAAAGGGAATCACAGCACCACGACCACGAAGGCCCCTGCGGGGTGGCTTCCTCTGCCTGTCATTTTTTTTACGATTTGTGGTACTATGCGTGCAAGCTACTGGGACACCAGATATGAGTGTCAGTGTGCACTGGCAAAAGTTGGCAGAGTAGATGCAATAGGCCTCACACACACGCCTGTAGGCAGGCAACTGATATTCAATCGATTACAGTCAAAAAAGGGTTCTTTTATTTCACTGTACACTACGGTTGCACTAGATATGAGTGTCACTGTGCACTGGCAAATGATGGCAGAGTAGATACAAAAAGGCTTCACACACACGCCTGTAGGCAGGCAACTGATATTCAATCGATTACAGTCAAAAAAGGGTTGCTTTATGTCACTGCACACTACGGTTGCACTAGATATGAGTGTCACTGTGCACTGGCAAAAGTTGCCAGAGTAGATGCAATAGGCCTCACACACACGCTAGCAGGCAGGCATATGCAATTAGATTACACAGAAAAAAATAATAAAATAAAGTAAATGATGTTCTATCCCTAAAAATGGCTTTTTGGGTTGCTGTCCTTGCAGCAGATATCAAATGAGTCCTTCAGGTGTGTAGTGAAAGCTAAATACAAGGCCTGGCTATCAATTTCCCTATTAAATCAACAGCAGGTAGAATATATGTCCTCTCTCAACGAATGTAGCTTCAGAATGATTCTAAAATTGAGGCTGTCATTCAGATGGAAGGCTCTGGAAGGGAGTGTATGCTGCTGATTGGCTGGAATGTGTCTGCTGACTGTAAGGTGCAGGGTCAAAGTTTCCTCAATGATAAAGAATAGGGGGCGGACCGAAAAACGAATGTGTTTGCCGTTCGTTGCGAATGCGAATATGCAAAAATCGCCGCAAATAGTTCTCCGGCGAACTGTTCGGGACATCACTAGTCAGAAGTCGTCATTTCTTCCCAATGTCTGCTGGCTCAAGCTTAGCGTGGACCTTAGCTACAGTCACGCCCCCCAATTGCAGCAAGTTACTGAACATATAACTTATCTCATATGTCATCTTGGTCAGTTTTATTATTTTTGAATTTAAGGCAAATGAATAATACCAGTCCTTGTGTTCCTTATATGGTCCCACACCAGGTCCTTCCTTGTTGGTACCCAATCTCCAGTTCCCCACCTTTTCCAGGTGTCTTTTACTTATTTTTTCAATGTTAGGTTATAGCTGTGATCTGAATGCTTGTGTAGACTATCATTGGGCCCAATATCTCTATAAATTTCGGTATAGTACCTGCAAGGGAGTGTGAAATTCTCTCATTTATCGCAATGAAATGTATTTTTGCTTCAATTGCCCCTATGTCTAGGATGTGCTAGATCTATTTCCCAATCCCACATATATCTATCTATCTTTGTATTTCCTACTCTCTAGGAGAGTTAAGTATGTCATATATTTCGCCAACCATACCTTTAGTGAGAGGAGCCCGTTGGCAAATTTTTAAAAGCCTATTGGTTTTTAGGGAGGCATATTGTGTGAATTAATCCACATACAGATTGTCTCAATTTAGGGTACATTTTTTAATTGTTCATATAAGGGGATAGCATTTTCGTCCCGAAGTACATCAAATGAGAGAATTTGGCAATCCCTTACCCTAGAGCCTAGTCTGTCTAAATTTTGGGATTTCCACCAATGATAAAAGATAGATGAGTTATCTTTTGGGGCTTGGGGGTGTGTAAAGACCAAAATTAAGTGAGGGGATTTAGGAAAGAGTGTGGAGTAGCAGTGGGCCCACGTAAATCCTGATGCTGTGTATTTGATCATGGGGTTTAAGGAATTTTTGATCCCAGATGGTAGTGGGTTAGGCCAAGTAACTGTGTCACAGGTATAGAGGTAGAGTACATTGCACAATTTTCAATAAATATCCAAGCTGGTTGGGATCAAATTGAGTGTGTTAAAGGTATAAAGGCCAGTTGTGCTGCCCTGTAGTGTTGCTTTAAGTTTGGGCATGACAGACCTCCTTTGGATTTGGTGATTCTAGTGGGTCTATTATTCCAAATATATCTAAAAAGCAATCTTTGGAAGTGTATTAGATCCTTCATGGCAATCTGAAGAGGTATTGACCTAAAGAGATACATCAATCTGGGTAGTATGTTAATTTTTACTGTGTTAATCCTCCCTAGACACGATATGCTGTGTTTAGACGGATTGTTTAAATCTTTTTTTAGTGTATTATACAATCGAATATAATTGGCCTTATACATATGTTCTGTTTTTGATGTTATGTGTATCCGTACATATTTAAAAAACATTTGGCCCATTGAAATGTAAAAGTTTGTGAAAGAAGTTATTTTTCTGAAGACATCATATCTAATGCTAAGGCTTCTGTTTTGTCTATATTTATTTTTAGACAGGATATGGCCCCAAAATTTATCCATGATCTGCATGAGTTGTGAGGTTGAATTTACGGGATCCTGGTTAGACAGGTCATTTGCAAACAATAACATTTTGAAATGTTGAAGTACAGTTTGAATAACTTTATTTTCTGGAGTCATCCTGAATAATTGTGCTTAAGGTTCTATAGTATGGGCAAAGAGGAGATGGGATAATGGGCAACCTTGTTTCGTACCCCTCTGAATGTGGAGAACAGGTCTCTCCCTTACCGGCAGTTTTAAGTTTGCTTTGGGTTCTTTGTAGCATGTGCGAATTAAGTTAATAACATGTCCCTTGTCGCAAAACTTTTCTAGGGAAGCTAAAAGGAAAGGCCATTCAACGAAGTCAAAGGCTTTTTCCACATCCAGCGAGAGTAGCCATGCCGGGATTTTTTTTATTTTAGTATGATGTATCAAATTTAAGATTTTGCGTATATTGTCTCGCGCTTGTCATCCTGGGACGAACCCCACTTGGTCGTTATATGTTAGGGTGGGGAAAAAATCATCTATGGTGTCTGCCATAATTTTGGCTAGAAACTTAATGTCATTATTAACTAATGAAATGGGGTGATAATTCTTAGTTTCTAGTGGGTCTTTCCCTTCTTTAGGAAATAGAACTAAATCTTCTTGGTTCATTTCAGGAGGCATTTGTTGGCCTTCCATAATAGCGTTAAAAGGTTTGTTAAGTGGGGAGCTAGGGGGTCTATACATTTCTTATAAAAAAGGCTTGTGAATCTGTCAGGTCCTGGGGCCTTGCCTGTTTTAGAATATAGAATAGCTCTTCTGACTTCCTCCAAAGTGATTGCTTTGTTTAGGTGTTTGAGATTCTCAGATGTTAGTTGAGGGAGATCTATAGAGTTTAGAAAAGAGTGTATGTTATGTGTGTCTACAACATTTGGGAATGTATATAGTCTTTTGTAAAAGTCATAAAATATTTCCTGAATTTTGGAGGGGTTAGATGGGATTTGCACTTGGGCAGATTTCAATTGATGTACCTTTGATAGGGCTTGTTTTAACTTTAACTTCCTAGCAAGAAGCGAATTTGGTTTATTTGCCTTGCTATAGAATTTATTTTGAGTCCATCTAAGTGTTTTTTCTGTTTTTTCAGAAAAGATCATGTCTAATTCTGCCCTAACTTTGTCAATTTGTGTTCTATTTAGAACTCAGGGATTTTGTTGGTTGTGTTGTTCTAGTTGTTGCAATTCCAAATTTAAATAATAATAATAATAATTTATATATATAATATTATAATAATAATAATAATGTTCTTTCTAGGCATCTGTACCTCTACTTATCATAGAAAATAGTATTAGAAGAAAATACTCAGATTACTCTATCCACATCCTTTACAAGACCTTTTTTCTAGGTAACCCAGCTCTACTAAGCACCACTTCTACTCACCACACTAATCAAATAAACCACTCATTCATAATCTACAACAAGCAAGCAGGGCTGGATTTATTTTTCTGAAGCAAAGAGTCTGGTTTTGGACCAATGAGAGGGAAGGGGTGTGGTCTCAATTTTAATCTTATCCAATGATGAAATGCTTTCTGTTCCCTAATCCCTCAACCCTCCCTCCCAGATGTAAGAAACACAAAACTGATTCCTGAACTCACAAAGGGTAATTTTTCTCAAAAAAATGCATTATTCCCATGACTTATTCAGCTGCTTATATTGTTAGTTTGGGACGTTCTTGACACTACAACGCTCCTTTATTGATAGAACTGAATGCCATTGATAATATAAGTGTGTTGTAGAAAAAAAACATATATTCACAAACATTCTACTCTAAAACCCAGTCATCATACGAAAAAAACAGATTTCTCTTATTATTTTCGATTTATTTGAGCATGGGTGGGACAACAACAGAATACTATATACAATGTCTGCTGCTGGCACCGGGGAGAAGGAGAGCAGAAAAAAGCAGGATAGAACTTGTAAGTGACCATGCATTGAAGCATTTTGCTTTATTCTAATAAGGTGACCACAATGCAAAAGAATGGAGGGCCCTGTTATTGAGCTTTAAAACAAATGTACACATTGCTTTCCTTACAGCACCTAACAAGATTGAAAACTTGCAAACTTACATTGTAAGGGTATGGGTGAGGTACAGAAGGTTGATATATGCACTGTGCATATTAAGGCTAAAGGTGATAAGCTTCTTTAAACAGATGTGTTTCAGTTGGGTTTTGATCTTGTCGTCATAGCATATCCATGACATTAGGGACCATATGTCAAGCCCAATTGTAGAATGTTATCAACTGTTTATAGTATATCTTACACGCAGGGTGTTTGTCAAATTGTACAGCTAATGTTTTCTTTCAGCCATACACTGTTTATGTCATAGGGTAGTTTTGAAGATGAATGGTGCAACAGTTCATTAGAGCAAGTTCTAACGGGCAAAGGATTCACTCTGTGACGTGCACACAATGATTGTGCATCAGCATTGCATTCATTTGTTTTGGTACAGTAAAAATTATTTCGGTTAGCAGACTAAATCCTGATGTTATGGGAAATAAATAATGAAATGGCTTACTTATCTGAAGCTTGTTCCTGTGGGAAAGGTTTCAAGGTTGCCAACCTAAATGGAAGAACCTAGGAGCGTATGGGTTACAATCACCTTACTCAGCTCTTACAAAAGTCTCTAATGGCTTCTTTTTGTGGTTCAGTCCTTCACTTGTGCCTGACTCTCAATGACCATATGGACTACATGGTCCATATAGTTTTCCTGGCAAAGATACTGGAGTGGGTTGCCAGTTCCTTCTGCAGTGGAACGCGATTTGTCTGACCACTTCGCTGTGACCTGCCCATCATGGCTGACCTTACATGGTATAGTTCACAGCTTCATTGAGGTACACAAGCCCCTTCACTCACCGACAAGTCAAAGGGTAATTTCTTCATTCTAATTCTACTGGATCTCTCTGCTGCCCTTGACCATTCTTTTTATATCCAAATTCTATGATCTCATTTCATCTGTGACTGCTCTCTAATGTTTCACATCTTGTCAAGAAACTCATACATTTAGTGTCTCCTTCTTTGGCACTTCGTCTTCACCTCGCTCTCTGAGCCTTGATGTACCACAAGATTCAGTCCTCGCCCCCCTCCTTTTCTCCATCTATACATCCTCCCATGGTACCCTAATAAAATATTTTGGATTTCAGTATCATCTATATGCAGAGGACACTCAAATCTACCTCTCAGCACAAGTACTATCCCCCTCTCTTCTGGTTCAAAATGCCAACAGCCTCTCTAGCATATCCACCTGGATGTCTGCCCATCAAGTCAAGCTCAACATGTCAAAGACTGAACTCCTAATCTTCCCACGGTCTTACACATCCTCTACTCCTCACATATCACTCACTTTTGACAACACCATCATCACTCCAACCTGCCAGATCAGTTGTCTTGGGTTCTACTGGACTCTGCCCTCTCCTTCATTTCTCATATACAATCAATCACAAAATCTTGTAGTTTTTACCCCCAAAAAAATCTCTACAAAACATCACTATCTTACACAAGACACAACTAAAATTATAATTCACTCTCTCATATTTCTCCTCGACTACTGCAACTCTCTCCTTGCTGGCTTCCCCATCACCCATCTCTCCCCACTCCAATCCATATTGAATGCATCTCTAGACTCATCTACCACAGTCAATGCTCGGTTTCTGCAGCACCTCTCTGTCAGGTCACTCCACTGGCTTCCCATAGCCTCTAGAATAAAATAAAAAATTATGACCATAACATAGAAATCTCTCAAAAACAATGCACCCTCTTACATTTCTGCTCTCATCTCAAAATACTCTACCAACCTCCCTCTTCGCTCTGCTAATGACCTTCTTTTATCCTTCTCACTTATGACTCCCGCCTTCAGGACTTTTCACATGCTGTTCCTATTCTTTGGAAATCCTTGCCTCGCTCCACTAGACTATCCTCCTGCCTCAAAACCTTCACCACACTAAAAACTCTTCTGTTTAAAGAAACGTATCACCTCCAGCCTTAATAGGCACAATGCATCTTTTACCCCTGTACCTCAACCTTACCCTTCAGACTGTAAGTTTTGTTCTTAAGGGAAAGCTCTATTTTAAGTTCAATTACAAGGTTCTCCAATCTTTTGCAATGTGTTAAATATATTAAGATTTGTTCTTAACCCCTGATAGAGCTGCAGAATATTTTGGCAAGTCACAAATAAAGGATAATCACATATAATAGTTGTCAAACTACGAGACGTCGTCACGCTTTGCAAGCTCGCAAGAACTGCATCCCTCGCAAAGTAAGGGATGCAGTTTTGTCCGCAAATGCGGACCCTCGTGTAATGAGGGGCCACATTTGCGGAAGGTGAAGTCTCCAATGTTGTATGTAAGCACGACTTAGAAAGAAAAACCACCTCGGAACCAACCTTAACGTAACAAAGACCCACACGCACTAAAAATACGACCAAAACGGCCGAACCACGTGCACCTAAAAACAGTCAAAACACACCAAATATTTACAAAAACTACATACAAAGCTTACCCATAGCAAAGGGGGCACCCAGGACCTCTGAAAGTGAAGTTACACCTCCATTTAAGTCCAAATTACCGAGTTCAGACACATGAAAATCCCCTAAGCAAGAGAAAAAATGGCCGCCGAAAAAAACGAAAATGAGGCTCACCTCGGAAACCTGCATTAACCTCAGAACCAACCTTAACATACCAAACACCCACATGCACAAAAAATGACGGAAAAGCGCGCACCTAAAAACAGTCAAAACACACCAAATACTCACATAAACTACATAAAAAGCTTACCCATAGCAAGGGGGGGGGCACCCAGGACCTCTGAAAGTGAAGTTACACCTCCATTTAAGTCCAAATTCCCGAGTTCAGACACACAAAAATCCCTGAAGCAAGAGAAATAATGGCCGCCGAAAAAAACAAAAACGAGACTCACAGCCCAGCCACGTACAACTTACCCAAGAAGGGATCCGAGATAAGCTCGGAAACCTGCATTAACCCCAGGGGATCCGAGAGAAGCTCGGAGACCTGCATTAACCCCACATTATCCATCGCAGTGGGAGTGCAATGAAAATTCTAAATTCCCCCGCTGCAATGAAAATTCAAAATTCCGGCATTACAGGTCCTTAAAGGACCCATTTTAAAAGAAAACAAATATACACTATCACCCTGTCAATCATGGGGGTCAATACAGACCCCCATAAACCCCTAATTAACCCTGTCACTCATGGGGGTCAATATAAACCCCCATAAGCCTTTTATTAATCCTGTCACTCATGGGGGTCAATACAGACCCCATAAGCCCTTCATTAAGCCTGTCACTCATGGGGGTCAATACAGACCCCCATAAGCACTTCATTAACCCTGTCACTCATGGGGGTCCATACAGACCCTCATAAGCCTCTATTTAACCCCATCAGTCCCAAAAGGGTATATTAACACTATTATGGGCCTGTTACAACACTACATTAACCACATAAGTGCCATGATGGTCCTCAAGGACCATCATGACACTAAGTATAAACACTACACTGCACTATATCCCCCCAAATAAAACATTAAATATCAACTTAACACCCTCTATACTAACCTATTAACATCTACACTACCTACCTACCCCCTAATAACCCCACCACTCTAATTACATAAAATAAAAAAGCCTAAAGTCACACAAAAAAACAAATCTACATTACATAAAATAAAAAACCTAACTCACAAAAAAAATCTACATTACAGAAAATAAAAAAACCTAAGTCACAAAAAATAAAAAATAAACCTTACAGAAAATAAAAAACAACATTACAACCCCACCCACTACAGAAAACAAAAAATACACACCAGAAAAGGAAATACATACAATACAAATACAGTACAATATAAATACATACAATACAAATACAAACAATACAAATACATACAATGAAATACAATACAATACAACCCTATCTAATATACATCACACAATCTATCTAAATAAATACCATAATCTAATATACATCCTATCTATATAATATACATCCCCAATCTATCTAAATAAATACCACAATTTAATATACAGTACATTCTATGCTATCTATATAAAACACATACCCCTAGCTAACATACAGTAAATACTATCTATATAGAAAATAATCTAAGTCTAAGCTAAAATAAAATAATTAAGACCACTTACCTTTGCAGATGTCAATTCAGATCAGCCACCTATGGAAAAAAAAAAAAAAATTAGTGCAACACGTTTACAGTAAGAATAAGGAATGGACATGCCGGAAAGGTCAGTAGAATATTTAGAATGTATAGAATGTTTCTTTATGTGGTACATAAAGAAACATTCTATACATTCTAAATATTCTACTCACCTTTCCGGCATGTCCCGTCCTTATTCTTTTAATCCATCTTTGGAGCGGCACCTGTTAAAAAAAACATAACATTTATACACATACATAAAAACAATTAAACATAATCTACATTGTACTTACCTCCCCGCGGTGTCTCCCCGGCCTCCTCCGGATCCTATTCTGCCACGCCCTGTAAAAAAAATAAAAAAAATAAAAAATATATATTTATACTTACATCTGCACTCACGGACATCCCCGAGGCTAATGAGGCTCCCGGAGACTTTTCCGAAAGAAAATAGGCAATGGCGCCTTCTGATTGGTTGAAAACTTTGTCTATCAAATTCACCCAACCAGGAGGCTCCAATGTGTGAGCCAATCAGAAAGGGATACACCCCTAAAATCCCACTCTAATTGGATAATGCACCTGTCAATCTTTATTTAAACCAATCACAAGGCGCAGATGCATTCAGCCAATCACAATAGAATACACCCCCACAGGGTGATTGGTTAGAGCATCTGCGCATTCTGATTGGTTGCGCTGACAATAGCTAATCACAATGGAATACACCCCCACGTACTGATTGGTGAAGGATTTGTATTCTCATTGGCTATTGTTAATATCAATCAATATTACAGCCAATGGGAAGGAGCAGATGTCTTCACCAATCAGTATGTGGGGGTATAATCCATTGTGATTGGCTGATGGCAATAAAGCCTTAGGATTGGTTCAAAAAAAGATTGACAGGTGTGTTATCCAATCAGCGTGGTATTTTGGGGTGTATACCTTTTTCATTGGTTCACAATTGGGGTCTTCTCATTAGCTGTTTTATTCTGCCAATTTTATTCTGTGAACACTCCGTAGGAAGCTCATTAGCGTCGGAGACATCCGCCAGGACGGATGTGTGTCAATTTTTTTTTTTAATGCGCGGATGCTTCCGGAGCAGAACACCAGGAGGCCGGAGACATCGCGGGGAGGTAAGTTTAATGTAGATTGTGTTTATTTCACTTGTTTGTTTGTTTGTTTCATGTTTATGTATGTGTGCTAATGTAATGTTTTTTTTTTTAACAGGAGTAGCGCCGCAGAGGCAAAGATGGAGGACGTGACATGCTGGGACGTGACATGCTGGGACGGGACATGCTGGAACGAGACATGCTGGAAAGGTGAGTATAATATTTAGAATATTTAGAATGTTTAGAATGTTTAGGTATTTCATGTAAACGTGTTATATTAATTTATTTAATCTTTTTTACCCTAGGTTGGTGATCTGAAGAAACATCTCAAAGGTAAGTGGTCTTAATTATTTTATTGTAGCTTAGAATTAGGGTTGCTATGTATAGATAGCATGTATTGTATATTAGATAGATAGGGGAATGTAATATTAGATAGTATTGTATATTAGATAGTGGGATGTATATTACATTACATAGTGGGATGTATATTACATAGTGGAATGTATATTACATAGGGGTGTATTGTATTGTATTTAATTGTATTGTATTGTATGTATTATATGTATTTCCTTTTCAGGTGTGTAATTGTTTTTTTTCTGTAGTGAGGGGGGGTTGTAATGTATTTTTTTATTTTCTGTAATGTTCTTTTTTTTATTTTTTGTGACTTCGTTTTTTTTTCTTCTGTAATGTACATTTTTTTATTTTTGGTGATTTATGTTTTTTTATTTTATGTAATGTAGATTTCTGCTTTTTGATGAATTTAGTTTTTTTTATTTCTGTATTTAGAGTGGTGGGGGTTATTAGGAGGTAGGTGTGTATGTGTTAATAGGTTAGTGTAGAGGGTAGTTGATATTTAATGTTTTATTGGGGGGGTATAGTGCAGTGTAGTGTTTATATTTAGTGTCATGATGGTCCTTGAGGACCGTCATGGCACTCATGTGGTTAATGTTGGGTTGTAACAGGCCCATAATGGTCATAATATACCCTTATGGGAGTAAAATAGAGGCTTATGAGGGTTTAGATAGACCGCCAAAAGTGACCGGGTTAAAATATTGTAGTGCTTACACTTTGGGTCATGAGGGTCCTGGATGACCCTCATGGCACTTATAGTGTTATTACATGTGTTCATTAGTGTGTTAGAGGGTCTATATAGTTGAGGCACACAGTACACTCACATTGTGTGACAAACAGCATTTCAACACTTTCTTTTATTGATCGTAATTTTTTGATGGGCAAGTCGCTAGTAATAAAAAATAATAAAAAAAAATATTTAAACTTTATGTTAGATAACAAGGTAATCAGTATATAAACAAATAAGCTTCCTAATGTTCTCTATTCAACGATTATGCTTGTAAAAATATTTGCATTGTTAAGTAAATAAACAATGCACACCTCAAAAAGTATGGTTATGTTAAGTACCAGCATCATAGCACATAGTTAAATTTATAAACATAGGATTATGGATATATGAGAGTCAAAGAGTGTCAGCAGGCTCAATATATGCTATCATAGGAAGCATGAAGTTCTGCTTCTCTTGGTGCTATCAGACTTCAGTTTACATTCTTTATTTCAATGTGAGCCATATTTGCTTCCTTCTCCACCACTTCTTCATTCTTTCTCTCCATGCCTCTTTCCATTTTGTTGCCAACTCAGAAATGTATTTAGTGTTCCTGATGAAGCTTGCCTAAATATGTGTGCTTCCAAAATTACATCTCTTTCAAAGATTTTCACCAACACATATATAGTAGCATATATGTAGGTGTGTTTCATTATCTATAAGACACATCAGAAAGTCAGTTAGACTTACAATACTCATGCAATACTTTGGCATTGCACTGGCAAATTGATGAAGTCTATTGCACCTTTAAGATAAGCTACATTTGTTAACAACCATAAATACACCATTGTTAATTCTCTTTTAATCCCCCTTCTCTTCTGTCTTCATCTTACCCCTCTTTTACTTATTTTATTATTTTATAGTAATAAAAAATTAAAATATAACTGGTCTGTAGTGTGAGCACTTGTCTGCAGTGTAACCCCTATGAACTGACACCCTATAAGAACTTCAAATAGTTCCTCTTCTGATTTACAGTTAACAGGTTCTTTTTGTATGCACAGCATCAGTGAATATAAGTTTAATAAAATCAATTAAATGATATTTTAGCACAAACTAACATATTAAAATAATAAACGCTCTAATTTAGAACACATTTTTTGATTGATTGTATAAGCTCTCTAATACAAAGCTAGTATTTGTTATCTTTAGTGCAAGAAAAATCTGACATCTGTTTCTAACCTTGGTAAGAGAAGTTAAAAATGATAAAACTTGTCCTCAGTTTTAAATTAATGGCTATGTCACTTACTTTATATGCTACACCAATGTTCTGTCATTTCTTGAAAGCTTGTCCCTAGACATTAAACATGAATAACTAATAGTTTCAGTTATTAAAAGTCATTTAGGATAATAGAGTATTTCTGCTATGACCTTTGATTATATATTTTCATTTTTATATTTTTTATCTTATTCTTCTGTCAGTGATATTATTATGAAATTAAAATAGGAAAGACAACAATGAAATCCGGAATATGAATTATTAATTTTTTTTACTTTAAATTCAGCTTAGATGCATTTTGAATTACTATGGTCTAATGATTTATCTTAACTTTGGTTTCCTTAAATGTCTAAATTTTTTTTTGAATAAAATATCTAGCTTTGTTAAAATATGTGCTGTTAAAGGGGGATAAATAAGTTCAAGGTCAAACCACTCATTCAATTTACATATATGAAATAAACATGAATATCTCTAATTCAAATATTTTTTCTACCTGCTTACACTGTATTAGATGCACATAAAATGTTTATAACACTTTGTTTAGGAATTAGCAAAATTTGTAAGTTAGTATTGGTAAATCATCTGTAAACAATAAAAAAAAAAACATCAGTGATACTATGATCCCATTTAGCCTTCGGCTAGTTCACATTAGTACTGATTCCCTATAACAGGTGTTTTATCCTTGTTTTTAATTTTATCAATCTTAATTTTATCTACCAACTGTTCAAAATACCAAACAGTCATTTAAAGTTTATGGCCTTAGCTTAATTGATGTCAGTATTGTTATTATATCTATACTTACTATAACAAATATAGGGCCATATTAAATTCACCAAATTGTAGTTCCTGAAGTCCATAAAGGAGCCCGCAAAAGTTAAGGCTTTTAAATTGGCCACTTTTAGCTACCCGCAACAACAGAATGGTTCAAGATCGGAAAAGAAGTGTCACATGGTTTTATATTGTCAATGTATTTATTCAATTTATATGCAGAGTACATCATGCGTAAGGCCGGACTGGATTAATCCAAAGTCAGAATCAATATTGCTGGAAGGAATATCAACAACCTCCGATACGCTGATGATACTACTCTGATGGCTGAAAGTGAGGAGGAACTAAAGGACTTATTAATTAGGTTAAAAAAAGAGAATGCAAAAGTTGGCTTGCTGCTCAACTTTATAATAATGAAGATCATGGCAAATGGCAATCTCACTTCCTGGCAAATAGACGGGGAAGAAGTGGAGGCAGTGAGAGCTTTTATTTTCCTTGGATCCAAGATCTCTGCAGATGGTGACTGTAGTCATGAAATTAAAATACATTTGCTTCTGGGAAGGATACCAATAGCAAGCTTGAAAAAGCTAGTAAAAAGTAAAGATATTAAACTATCAACAAAGGTCCGCATAGTTCGAACTATGGTATTCCCAGTAGTAACATACAATTGTGAGAGCTGGACCATAAATAAGTCTGAGTGCCATATAATTGATGCCTTTGAATCGTGATGTTGGGAAAGATTGCTGAGAGTCACTTGGACTGCAAGAATATCCAATACATCAATACTTCAGGAAATCAAGGCACAAATGGATACAGGTTACAGACCACCACCCTCACATGGCTATACCCCAGCCTGGTCAGGTCGGCCTGGTCCTCGGGGGTCCCTCGACCCAGGATCCCTGCATGGACCAGAAGGTATGATCATGAGGCTGAAGCTCAATTATTTTGGACATATCATGAGATGGCAGGATTACGTAGAAAAGACTCTGATGCTGGGAAAGATTGAAGGCATAATAAGAAGGGGACGGCAGAGGCAGAGATGGATAGATGAGGTCACTGAAGCAATGAACATGAACTTGATGGAGCTCAGAGGGGCAGTGACTGAGAGATGCACCTGGCGTGCTGTGGTCCATAGAGTCACAGAGAGTCGGACGCAACTGAATGACTAAACAACAACAAATTGCTAGAAGTTCTCAAGCCCGCAATTGTTTTCACACCCGTAAATGGCAAATGTAGCCAAAAATCCTACGGGTACTATAGAGGACACACAAGGAGGTTAAACTCCTGTCCGTAGCACTTTAAAAGCAAATATAAACACACTACTGTATTTTAATTTACTGGGAAAGAGGTGAAAGTTCTTAAAATGAATAGTACAACATTCTCAATCTCGCAGATCTTTTTTTTTTTCATGTTTAATTTCTGTGTTATATCGATCCCGGCAATCAATGTGTTAATACATATAATAGAACTTGCATGTACTAGAATATTATATTTATTGATTTTTTCATATTGCCTTATTTCTGGAATGTGGGCCCGATCGCAACACAGACTTCAAAACGTAAGTGATTGAAATTTAACCTCTATGTATTAGTGACGTAATGATGATGGTCTCTTTTACTATTACTTTCTTGAAAGTGATTTGATAGGATAAAGGTTCTCAAGCATACAAACAAAAGGGAAAGAAGAAACTAAAGGTGAGGAAGGAGAGGAGGAGGGCAGGAAATTGTCTATATGTGTGTTGCATGGGAAAAACTGTGAAATAAAAGTGAGTGATGTGAGAAAGCTTGGATCTCTCATAAAGGAAGGTAGGCATCTGCCTATGGGCAGGCATATGTGATGAATGCCTCCTAACGTGTAACAAAATATTTTTTTCTTCCTAATATTCCTTCCAGCAGTGGATATGTCTCCCTCACAATGCTGGAGTAGTCATGCTTTAAAATTCTGGCCCACTCCTCCATTCTCAAATGTGTTTCACTTCCTGCTGCCTCTCCTTCCTCACTGCTGTGCATGAGAAGCGGCTACATCGTGCAGCCTCAGCTACAAAGCCTATCAGCCCAGAGGAATGCAATCTGTGTCTGTGAAAGGGGTGAGTGCAGCCTCCAGGGAGTGTGAGCATGCCAGGCAATCAGAGGCAGTAGAGAGCTGGGGTTACAATGTGAGTAATTCATCTTTAACTTGACACAGCTAATTAGTAACACTAGTTTGAGTGGAGCACAGTTAACCAGACATGATGGATGGAAAAAGCCAGATCAGAGGCAGTAATGAGAGGGTAAAGTTAGGGGACAGACATAGATACAGAGCAGCAGCAGACATAGACCCTCATTCAATTGCAATTTGGCCAATTGAATAGGGGTCAAAAACAGCACATAACGTTTTTTTTAAAGAAGTTTTTAGTTAGTAAACATCTATCCAAAAGCAAGGTTTTCACTAACTAAAAACTTCTTTAAAAAAAAACATGCTGTATGCTTATTTAGAGCCCTATTCAATTGGCCAAATCGCAATTGAATGAGGGCCATAGTGAGGTGAATATGTTAGGAGAAAGGAAAATAGCAGATGGAGAGCAAGGAGACAGAAATGGAGAGACGCTGCAGAGAGTTAAAGAGAGGAGAGCATGGGAACATAGGCAGGAGGAAAAGATTGGGAACAGCAAAGTAAGTGCATAGGACAGCTAGGGTAAGACGTAAAAGGGGGAAACAAGGGGGTTTAGCAGAGAGAGAGCATGTACTGTATAAATATGAAGGAGAGAAAAAGAGCATGTAAAATTATGTTCAGAGAGAAGCAGCAGAGTAAAGAAATATATTCCAGATGTGTCAAGCTCTTATGCTGAGACAGTGGTACATCAGATTGGGGAAAAAAAAGGTGACAGCCAAAGTAAATCTATGGGGCGGCCTGGCAGGAGAAACTCCTGCCCCTCCTTTTAGCGGGTGGTCAGGGCAGAGCAGGAAGGAAGGTTGAATTCTGCTCTAGAGCACAACAACAGATTCTGCAATACAGGAAAGTATGGCCTACTAAGTCTGGTATAGGCATGGTAGAGCAGGAAAAAGCCAGTGTCAAGCAAGGGCCTCCAGGGATGGAGCTAATGGTAGGAGGGAGCAGAGTGATTTTCTTGTTGCAGACGTTGGCCTTCTGTCTCAGGAGTAGGACTCTACATTGATGACATCTTTCCCATGTCTCCTTCAGCAACAGCCGGTGAGTTTAGCATTAATAATACACGGGGCACAGTCATTCAAAACTAATGTGAAACTCATGTTTGCTCAGTTGGAGGAACAGGGGGTAGCTGAGGCTTGGGCTTCATCTTGTAATTTACTTCCTTCCCTTTCCATGGTAGTCCATCCACAGTCTCTTGTAGTTGCGGGTCAATTAACTGGAGAGGCATCCCCTGTTCCCCTAGTGAGAACCAAATAATGAAATGGTTGCAGAAACTAATTGAATCAGGGGGAAGACAAAGAAGGATTAGTTGCTGGTAGTGGCAGATATGGCAAAAGCTAGGCCATCTTTGTGGAAATTGGGCATGATTGGCATACATGTCCCTCTGGATGTAAAAGGAAAATTGGTAAAAGGAAATGTATTGAAATGTTTTCACTCCTTTCCCTCAACAATTACTTTGAGGTCAAGGAGAGAAAGGATGAAACAAAAAAAGAGGAAGAGAAGAGAAAAAGTTGGAATAGGAAGATTCCTAAGACCTTTTCCTACTGGCTTCACACTTTTTTGTTTATAACCAATATTATTGTAGACTAGCGACTTGCCCGTCAAAAAATGACGGCAATGTGATGTATATGTTTGTCAAGTTGTTTAGTTATTAACATATATTTTTGACACTTGTAAGTATTTTAATATGAACGTGTATTTTTGTAAAATGTTGATGTAATGGTTTTTTAAAATGTAATTAGTATCTGAAGAATTGTTAACTTTAATATACATTGAATGAATAGGAAAGCAAAAAGTAAAAAGCCTTTTTTAAACGTTGCAAATTTTAACATGAAGTTTAAAATATATGTAAGCAATAACCATCAAAGTATATATTTTTAAACTTGAACTTTATTTTTTATGTAAGTTTAGAAGTTGACAAAACATTTGTATAATTTTGAACATTATAAACAGGAACATAGTGAATACATTTTGTAACCTAATTTTTTATTAAAAGTATTAACATTTGAATGTAAAAACAATTGACATTTAAATTAATCAGTATTAAAATTCAATTTCTATCACAATAATTGTTAACTTGAATATACATTGAATGTAGAGGAAGGCATACAGTAAAACTCTTCTTAAAACGTACGTAATTAAAGTAATTTATTACTGAGCACATAAATTGGCGATAAACATTAATGTAGGTAGTAATCTTAAGATAACAGACAATATTTACATTGTGACTTAAAAGGTGCTTGACCTCTTAACATCCACTTTGTAATATGTTGAATGAAATAACTTGAAAATATATTTTTTAAACTTGTAACATTAGAAACATTAACATAGTGACTTAACATTTTAACATAATTTTTACTAACAATGCAAGGCAAGTATTTTGTGAGGCGAATCATTCATAAACATGACTTCCATTAATTATGACTGAATTAAACAACCAATTGTTATGTATTTTGCAATGCTTTTAAAAAATCTTGGCATCTTTAATTAGTATCCTTCAAAGTTATAGTACTTCATAGTAGACAATGTTTTTAGTAAAAATACGTCCATCTTCTAATAAATCACCTTGACTTTCATTGTTTTCAATGTAAACTTTAATAGCCAGTGGATTTTTGCACCTTGACAACGCAACGTACAATTGACCATGTGCAAAAACTGGTTCTTCCAAGAAAATACCCACAGATTTGAAAGTTTGACCTTGTGATTTATTAATGGTCATGGCAAATGCCATAATAATGGGAAATTGTCTTCTTTGAAGTATAAAAGGGAGACTACTTTCACTTGGTGCTAAATCTATTCTTGGTATGAAAACTCTCTCTCCTCTATGGGTCCCAGTTAAAATTTCAGCATCTATAAAATGGTCCTTTAATTGTTGAACAATTAATCTTGTGCCATTGCATAGGCCTTTTTTGGGGTTCATATTTCGCAGTAACATGATAATTGCACCTTTCTTTAGCTGCAAAATATGTGGTGGCATTCCAGAAGGAGTTAAAGAGTTTATGAATTCAGTCGAAAAGTTAGCCTGACTTTCATTGTCGTTCAGCAAGTACAGAATCAGCACTGTGATAATTTCTTTGTGGTGCATAAATTTTTTTTAAGATTTTATTATTGAGGATTAATGCATCTTTATTTTTACACGTCAGTATGACTTGGTTGGCAAGCTCGGAATATTCTTCGTTATTTATGCTCCCTTCAAATATAGCCGATATAATATCTTGTTGACAAATCATATGAGGTGGGATCTCTACAGTGTCGTCAGGTAAATGTAGTATTTTTTCTGTTCTGCCTTCTCCAATTTTAATAAGCCAATCATTGAAATCAGTTTGGCCTTCTGATCTCATATTTTGTTGCAGTTGAAGATGGGTAAAATGTTTCCATACTGTACTTGACTTTATACATGTTTCGATAATGTCAGTTCGATTTCCATGTACAACGACTGGTAATGTTTGTCTAAAATCGCCACCCAACAACATTACCTTTCCACCAAATGGAAAAATATTATCCATGACTTCACGAAGCAAACGGTCAATACATTGGAGGGCATAGCATGACATCATTGTGGCCTCATCTATTATAATTAATTTACATTTCTTCAATTTCTTTGCTTGTAAGGATGTCATGCGAATATCTGACACAGAATTTTCTAAAATAGGCACTGGCAGTTTAAATCCACTATGAACAGTTCTTCCACCTTCTAATAAAAGTGCAGCAATTCCAGTAGTGGCAAACGCCATTGCTATTTTTCCTTGTGCTCGTACTGAACTCATTAATAAATTGTACAAATATGTTTTTCCTGATCCGCCAGGTCCATCAAGATAGAAATAACGCTCTGTCACCATGTCATCATCTATAGCATTTTTAATGGCATGAAATGCTTGCAATTGTAGTGTATTTAAAGTTGCAAGTCTTTCTTCTGTTCTTTCTGCTTGTAGTTGAATGTCATAGTCTTCAAAGTTAATGTCATCTATAAGACCTGGATCAGGCAAATTAAAACTTGCACAACTTAATCCATGAGTTAAAAAGACTTCTTGGATTTCCATTAACGCTTTTAAGTGTGCAATGGGTTCATTGTATCGTCGCATAAAGTCTTCAGCGATATTACTTTTAAAAGTCTCCCACAAAGCTAATGCATTTGGAGCATTTGAGAAGATACAAATAAAAGCAAATTGTTCTCTCATCTGTCGTGGCATTTGACATTGTGCTGCTTCTTCTAAGCATCTTTCCCACTCTGTATCATCAGCGAGTAAGTTTCTATGTCTTGCAGCTAAATGGAAGGATTCATATACAATGTCATTAACAGTTCTTAAGTGTTCAAAACTTTGTGCTCCAGGAACATTTAAAAGTAATATCCGTAAGCAAAAACGTTCAACATCTCTTGGACTGACTGTGTAAATTCTTGGAATAATTTTATTGCCTCTGGTTTTTCTTGGTCTCCATAATCCATTCACAAAAACATAGTGATATGGAATTTCAATATATAAGTATTGTGTTGCTTGAGCATCAGTGGAATTTAATGCAAACCATGCAGTTAGTGTAGTGTGACGATCTTCACTTTGGGCCAATGCATTCATTTCATTTCCAGCATGGAAATAGACTAAATGTCGTTGTGGCAAATGTACTGCTAACCTATATACTGCATGTGATCTATCATGCATTTCAAATTTTAAAAGCCGCCACATAGCTTCTGGCGCACTGACATAGCGAGCATCTACATAAGATGCAAGTTCATCATGTACTAACTCACTACTTTCAGGGTTGTCTGCACTTTTGACGACTACAGTAGCTGCATCATAACCTTTGTAAATATATTTGTAGACATATTTAATGGATTTGATGGAAGTGCAGGCTTCTACGTTGATGTGGGCGTTGTACTTCATGAGTAAATGTGGATTGTAGGGTACTACATATCTATTGTCCACTTTTTTCCCACGAATAATGGCACTATCTCCTTCTCTTCTTTTATAAAGTGGATATCCATCACAATTGGCATAGGTTTTGTCTCTATAATCTTTGGGAAATTCTTTGGAACATTTATTATTTTCCATACATGGTGATTGTGGATTAAGGTCACCACAGGGTCCATGAATCATGCGATGAGTAACAATCTCATATAGTCTACCATATAGTTCTGGATCTGGTAGTTCAGCAACAATGACTGCATCCACTTTGTCTGAAGTATCTAATTTATCTTTTTCTTGAAGTATTATTAGAAGATGTGCATGTGGAAGGCCTCTTTTTTGAAATTCAATGGTATATACATAAGCAAGACATTTGCCAAATAACTGATTTATAGTGAAGTCACGTATTAATTCATTTAATTTAATCTTAAAAACTCTGGCTACTAAATCTGGTCGATCTGAAGCAGTTTGTCCAAGAAGTAGATTTAGTGTAATTTCTGGCCATTGTGGATTACATGTAAATGTCACAAATAAATCGGGTTTGCCAAATTTTGTCACAATAGCCATAGCATCATTGTATCTTTCTCTCATATTCCGAGGAGATCCTTGAAAGGAAGATGGTAAAATGATGGCTTTGCCAGCTGTCATGTCTCTGCTTGTAGCCACGTCAGCAACATAGTCCATGAGTCCAGAATATTGTTCTACACGGAGTTTATCTTGTTGATATTTGATAAAGTTTAAATTATTTGCCTCAACTTGCAAATATGAATCAATAATCCATTGTTGTGTTAGTTTCCCACCACATAAAATTGGATTAAATACATTGCGAATGGCAATTTGAGCTACTTTAAATTCAAGCATAGAAACATTATTTCGGATTCTGGCTTTAGCATTTGGGTAACTGGGAAGAGTTAATTTTGGTTGCCAACCTGCTTCTCCGTGTGGGAAAAAGATGGGATATGTCATTGGATCTAAATTTGGACTTAAGATACTCATATTAATAAACGGTTGGTCCTCATTTCTAGGATATATTCGAATGTCTCTTTGAAATGGTGGTTCTCCTTCATCATTGTGAAACACCATTGCAACCTCATTTGTTGTTGGCAAGTTATAACGACGTTTATCAGTATGTCTGTCTCTTTTAAGCACCATATTAACCTTCGGCATTGGTAATTGATGTGTTTGTGAATGAAGTAGTTGTTCATTTTCTACTTCTGCCAATTTTTTATAAGCTTTACTGTAGGGATTGTTGTCCATAATGTTATTTAGCTCTATGAAAACAGTGGGTAAGCATTTTTTATTTTCTTCCATCTGCATACGTTGGTCAACAGCTTCCATTGTATCTAGGACATAGAGTTGAGCGAATTTTCTTTTATTTCCTTCCTCTGGATGTAAATGGGAAGTGCGATGATAAATTTGTCCTTGGACTTTAAAACAGTAAGGACCATGTCCTGGTACATTAGCAGCTAATGTTGCCCCCATGGATGCAAAGGATATGGCACTATTGTAGGATCTTATGTTTGTCTTAAAATTTTTGTAGTTTGGAAAAGTAGGTTCAGTCATAATATTTTGTAAATAAATTGGAAATTCTTTCCTTTCTGGAAGTTTGAACTTGCCTTTTTGACAACAACTAATAAATTGTCCATCTCTGGGTCTCTCCTGTTTAAAATAATAAGCCTCACAAAACTGACATTGAGTAGTCATGTCCCCACAACTATGAACCTCTACTGCTAAAGACTTGAGTAGAGGACAATTTGCAAAGCATATAGGATTTTGACTTTCATATTCATCAGGTGAAATGTCATATAATGTTTCAACAACAGGTTCTAAATGTTTTGTTTTTTTTCGTTGCTTTTCTTGGTATATGTTGTATTGTTTGAGGTAAAATGTCATCTAATGTTTCATGAAACGGTTCTAAATGCTTTGTTTTCTTTGTTGCTTTTTTTGGTATCTCTTGTCTTTTTTCTGGCAAAATGTCATCTGATGTTTGAGCAACAGGTTGTAAATGCTTTATTTTCTTTGTAGTTTTTTTTGACATATCTTTAATTTCTGCAAGTGACAGTCTTTTGCTTGCAATTCTTTTGCGTTCTTTTTCTCGTCGAATTTCCTTCTTCTCCGGTGTCTGCTGGCTGTCTGCTCTCTGTCGTCGTTCTCTAGCTTGGCGTCTTTTCTTTTCTTGTTTACTCTCATTATCAGCCATGTTAATCTGTAAAAATAAAATAATGTACCATTAGTTTATTTTGAGATGTTAAGTTGTTTTTCATGACATATAGTTATCAATAGTGTGTTAACATTTTATAGTTAATCAATTTCAATGCGTTCAATTGAATAAAAGTCTAAATAAGGGCATGAGATAATTATTTAAAGACATTTTTATTTATTAAACATGTATCCAAAAGCAAGTGTTTCAGTAACTAAAAAGGTATTTTAAAAAAGATGTTATGTCCTTATTTACAGCACTATTCAATTTGTCAAATGGCAATTAAATTAGGGTTTAGGACTGGAATGTTACAATGACAAATTGTATAGATTCTGTGTTTTTAGACTTTTTTGGACTATGCCAATTTATTTTTTAAGTTTACATTGAAGTTTGTATTTATTGTTAAAGATTATTGGCCCTAAAAGACAAATAAGAGATAGATGATAGATATTACTTTTTATACTGTACCTTGGTTGAAGTTTGATTTCAAGCAAAATTCTTTGTTGGTCCTGTGTTGAAAGCCTTCGTCCGATGGTCTGGTCCTGTGTTGGAAGTCCTCGTCCGATGGTGTAGTCCTCTGTTGAAAGTCCTCGTCCTCTGGTGTGGTCCTCAGTTCCAACTCCTGTTCCGATGTTCTTGACGCAGTATCTGTTATAAAATAAAAATGAAATTGTTATGTTATTTGAATGTCTTTGTATTAATGAAAAAATGGCATTATTTCTGTGTTTTTCTACAATCCTTTTTGGTGCGCCACAATTTTGGTATGCTTCTGTCGGCTATTTTCTAAGGCTTATAGGTGGTTAAACATTAAAGAAGAATATTGATTAATTTTTCTCTTTTTTTACTTGTTATACTGTACCTTGGTTGAAGTTTGATTTGAAGCAGAATCTTTGTTCGTCCTGTGTTGAAAGCCTTCGTCTGATGGTCTGGTCCTGTGTTGAAAGTCCTCGTCCAATCGTCTGGTCCTCTGTTGAAAGTCCTCGTCCGATGGTGGAGTCCTCTGTTGAAAGTCCTCGTCCAATGGTCTGGTCCTCTGTTGAAAGTCCTCGTCCGCTGGTGTGGTCCTCAGTTGAAACTCCTGTTCCGATGTTCTTGACGCAGTATCTGATATAAAATAAAAATGAAAATGTAATATTATTTTAATGTATTTGTATGAACTAAAAAATGACATTATTTCTTTGTTTTTCTACAATCCCGTTTGGTGTCCACCACTTTTGGTATGCTTATTTAGGCCTTTTTCTAAGGCTTATAGATTGTTAAACATAAAATAAGTATGTAAATGTACTTTGGTATGTGTTTGTGTGAGTTTTCATACTATCCTGTTTGGTGCGCAGCACTGTTGGTATGCTTATTTAGGCTTCTTTCTAAGGCTTATAGGTTGTTAAACATAAAATAAGAATGTAAATGTAGTTTGCTATGTGTTTGTGTGAGTTTTCATACAATCCTGTTTGGTGCGCACCACTGTTGGTATGCTTATTTAGGCTTCTTTGTAAGGCTTATAGGTTGTTAAACATAAAATAAGAATGTAAATGTAGTTTGCTATGTGTTTGTGTGAGTTTTCATACAATCCTGTTTGGTGCGCACCACTGTTGGTATGCTTATTTAGGCTTCTTTGTAAGGCTTATAGGTTGTTAAACATTAAATAAGAATCTAAATGTAGTTTGCTATGTGTTTGTGTGAGTTTTCATACAATCCTGTTTGGTGCGCACCACTGTTGGTATGCTTATTTAGGCTTCTTTCTAAGGCTTATAGGTTGTTAAACATAAAATAAGAATGTAAATATAGTTTGCTATGTGTTTGTGTGAGTTTTCAAACAATCCAGTTTGGTGCGCACCACGGTTGGTATACTTATTTAGGCTTGTTTCTAAGGCTTATAGGTTGTTAAACATTAAATAAGAATCTAAATGTAGTTTGCTATGTGTTTGTGTGAGTTTTCATACAATCCTGTTTGGTGGGCACCAATGTTGGTATGCTTATTTAGGCTTCTTTCTAAGGCTTATAGGTTGTTAAACATTAAATAATAATCTAAATGTAGTTTGCTATGTGTTTGTGTGAGTTTTCATACAATCCTGTTTGGTGGGCACCAATGTTGGTATGCTTATTTAGGCTTCTTTCTAAGGCTTATAGGTTGTTAAACATAAAATAAGAATGTAAATGTAGTTTGCTATGTGTTTGTGTGAGTTTTCATACAATCCTGTTTGGTGGGCACCAATGTTGGTATGCTTATTTAGGCTTCTTTCTAAGGCTTATAGGTTGTTAAACATTAAATAAGAATCTAAATGTAATTTGCTATGTGTTTGTGTGAGTTTTCATACAATCCTGTTTGGTGGGCACCAATGTTGGTATGCTTATTTAGGCTTCTTTCTAAGGCTTATAGGTTGTTAAACATTAAATAAGAATCTAAATGTAGTTTGCTATGTGTTTGTGTGAGTTTTCATACAATCCTGTTTGATGCGCACCACTGTTGGTATGCTTATTAATGTAGTTTTGTAATGCTAATAGGTTGTTAAACATAAAATAAGAATGTAAATGTAGTTTGTTATGTGTTTGTGTGAGTTTTC